>JAWDJE010000007.1:3947500-4150000 GCA_035047345.1 Bradypodion ventrale
CAGCTCCTCCCTTTCTCACCTTTTCCTTGGCAAGCCCCGTGTTTCTTCCCTCTCCAGTGCTTCTTCCCTCTCTGTGTTTCTTCCCTCTCCAGTAAGGACAGTTGCTGCCCCAGGCAAAACTGAGGCTTTGAATTCTATGTCAGTGTATTCTGGCCATCCCTGTCAAGTTCCCTGTATTGGCCAGGATTACCCCATAATTCCGCACCGATTTTCCCCATTTCCCGCCCGGAGCTGCCGCTACCCTGTAATTTGGCAACGGGGGAAAGGAGTTACTGCGCATCCCTTCTGCCCAGGTCCTTTCTACGCATGCGTAGAACCCTTCTACGCATGCGTAGAAGGCTTCTGTGCAGAAGGGGATGTGCAGAAGCCTTCTATGCATGCATAGAAGTGACCTGCACAGAACAGTTCTGTGCAGGACCATTCTATGCATGCGTAAAAGCCTTCTACGCATGCGTAGAAGGCTTTTACGCATGGGTAGGCTTTATGCATAGGTAGAACGGACCTGCGCAGAATGTTTCTGTGCAGGCCGCTTCTACACATGCGTAGAAGGCTTTTACGCATGTGTAGAACGGACCTGCACAGAAACGTTCTGCACAGGTTCCGTAATCTCTGGAGCTGCGCTTGAAAGGTATGATTCTGGCTGGCTTGATGTCTAGATGCTCCACCCTCTCCTTGGCCTCTCTCACCCTGTGAGCTGGGGCCAGATGGCCCAGGAGACACACCCAGGGATCTGTGCATATCTACCCCCTCACAGTTTTCCATTCCTTGTTACTGCACACAAGGTTTCTTCACATATCCTAGTACTTTATCTCCTCCTTTAAATCCTCTTGGTAGACTATATATATAATTTCGTGTCAGAAATTATTCTGGGTTGAAAGGATTTTTGTGGAAGAAACTCTGCTCACAAAATGCCCAAACGAGGCTCCTTTCATGTCCCCAAGAGCTGGGACAGAGACATGCACTCAATCCATCATGCAGTACCCGAGTCTCAAACTGCTGACTTGCCAGCCTTCCAGCTAACAAGGCAAGCTTCTTAACCACTGAGTCACCGCATCCCCTCTTGGTAGAATAAAAGATACAGAGATCTTTTTGGTAGAATAAGAAGATCTCTGTATCATCTAAAATGAAACCAACATAAAGCGTATTGGTTTTTTGTTCCAAATATCTAGCCAATTCAGAAAGATGCAGAGACAGCTTATATCAAGACTTGTTCTACAAAATGTTACGCATTAAAGTGGGCATGCTATCGATAGTGAAGTGATGTCTACTGTTCATGTCCTACTGTCAGCCTTTTCTCATTTATCTACAAGTCAACTATCTTTTAATAAGCTGATCAGTAACTCCTCTGCTTTTAATTTCAATGGAAAGTCTTTAATCAGTATTATGTACTCAATGGCTTTGCTCTAATTCAAAAGCAAGAGAGAAAGAATTTCTCAGATGTGAAATCAAAATGTCATGCACTAGAATACTGCAGGATAGTACAAACCTTTAGGACTTCTGATAGGGAAACTTTTGGCAGCCAATAGAACAACAGCTCTATCAATTAAATTGTAGGCATTGCAGAATACAGGGAAGTCCTTCCATATAATCCACACTAATTTTGTCTCAGTTGTTTGACCATTTCTCTTTCAAACCTATTATTAAATGAAACATTATAAAGATAATTTTGTCTGCATTTTTGTACTCCTTTTAATAGCCCGATCCTGACAACCATCAAATTATCTTTTGCAAGCAGCTGATCAATTTCTGAATAGCCCAAATGCCAAAACAGTACAATAAAAGTGATGCTGCTTAAATCAATAGGGCTTTCAAGACATGGCTCAAATTAATTAACAGAATTTATGGCATCCAGCTGTCCTTCAGCTAAAGATGCTGCAAAACACTTTAACAGCAAGTTTTCAGTTCTCAGGTTTTGTACTCCAGCTATATGTCACATTTCCCAGGCTCTAAGTCAGGAATGGGCAGCCTTCCAGACTTGTGGGATTGGGGGTTTGGTCACATCTTCTTCTACACCTGCTGCCATAAACCTACCATCTCTGATATTTCCACCTGCATTGTGCTTTTCCAACATAACTGCATTCTCAGCAGTTTAGTGGCAATGCATCTTGCCTCCTACCAGGGAAGATTCTGGCTGAACCATCTGGAGTTCCCTTAATAGACTTCAAAGTGAAGTAGGAAGATTAAAGAATAATTAACTAAAATTGGACGTCTATTTTAAAATATACCAGCTACTTGGATTTATATTTCAAAATAGATCAGAATACAGGACAAATTTTCTGTGAATGTGGAGAAATTCAATCAATGCAGCATTTATTGAAGAAGATCAGAATAAGATCTAGTAAATGGCGGAGATAATGCTATTTAAGTAGCCCACTTCTGGTAAAAAATAGTCTATTTAACATTTTGATTTGTTTTCAGTTTTACTTATATTTTATATAAGACATACCTATACTTTTAAATTGTGCAATGCTCTGTTACAAAGAAAGAAAGTTTAGATGCAGCTTTATCTTGTTCAGATTTTTCCAGCCAGTGATGGCAGGGACCAGAGGGAGAGCAAAATTGGGGGAGGAGAGGACACATAACTTGACTGTTGTCCACCCCTGTTCTAGGTAGAGCTCTTCCTTGTGTCCTGAAATAACAATAGTGGAAACATTCTAAACCTTTTATCTCTGTTGAGTGAGATTATTACAATTTTTGTGTACATTTGAAGAATTGGGAGGAGGGTTAGTTGGGAGAGTAAATATTAGAGAAAATATTTTTGTGCAAAACACTATTCCTTGTATTAATAGAAGGTTCATACAAGACTTTTGCTTTAAAAACATCCTATATATTAAAAGACATTATACTGCTTTAATAATTACTTGCATTTGCACTGTCATGGATGACCAAATCACAGTGGTTGATTATAATTTGTTTGACAATTTTTAAAACCTGATTTTCATTAAGGGTGAGCAAAAAGCTGAGTATTTGTTACATCCTTAGCTTAATTTTCATGCACATTCTTTTATATGCATATAGAAACAGAATGTTTTGAATTTGGTGACATTGTTACCTTAGCATTGTTTGGCTGGCTGGTTGTAATAATTTTACATAGATTGGAATGATTCAGTAAACAGCAAACATAGCAATATGCATCTTTTATTTCAACATTATGCCTTTCCAACTTTCCTTTTGGCTCTTATTTCAGCACAATCTTTAGCAACTATTCAAAAATTCAAGACTAAAATGCAGGGGCTCAGAAATATTTACAGCTTGGATGAATTTTATAAAAATTAATTCTTAATTCCAGCCTATTATTAGTGTCTTTCTCCTAATCTTCATGCAACTGTAACTTTGTCTGTGCTTAAGATAGTATTTACTACATGTACATCAAAATATTGACAAAAAATAATGTTAATTTGGAAACAAATACTCTAAACATTCTCTTCCTCTAAGTGCGTGCTATTGTAGATGTTTTATTCTGGAACACATACTGCCTAATAAACTTCACTGAGTTTGAAGCATAAGCCTGAACTTGATCCTACTCTTTTTAATGCCTCACCTGCCCCCTGAGGAGTTGTAAATATTTTACTGAAGAGTATTAATTAAAATAATTTTGCTTATTTTTCAAATGCCTCTAGATAAACTGTTTTGTTGGGTAAGAATGGAACTATGAGCATGAGACAGAAAAGAGAAGTAGACAATGCAGGAAATATTTTGCATTTTGGTCAGTCTGAAATATTTTCATAGTAAGCACAGCACCAAAGATTATATCAGATCAAAGTACACCTTATACTAAAGATTTTCCCTTCCCACTGAGTAAGCAATCATTTGATTGCATTTCCTTATTTTGACTTGCTAAAACGTCAGAGGCCACTCAACATCATCTTCACTCATTCTGTACATGAAGAAATTGAGAAACTTGGAAGAGGGTATGAAACAAAGAATTCTTGTACTAGAAGTTTCAAAGGGTTCTGCATAGGTGACTTGGAATACTGGGTGGAAAGGTGTAAGCCAGCCTGTGCCTAGAAGAAAAGGACAATTAACACCTTCAATTGCCCTCCTGCTAACAAAAACTTCAAAAATGGACTGAGATCAGATTAACATCTCAGATTTAAATATTGACTTCAAAACTCAGTCAACTTCCTACCCCAGAGACATGCAAATGGGGAAGAGATTACAGCTGTGTGAAAGGAAGAAGCCATGGAGGCTTTGTGAGCATAAACAACATGTTAATTTAATGGACTTTTCAAGATATATGAAAGAATTAGAAAATTAATTAGTTGGTTCAGTCTCAGAACTACCCTTTTTAAAAAATGTTTATATATTTGTTTGGCATCCTCTGTATATTACTGTGATTTTACATACTACTTTGCAGGCGCACCCACCCAAATAAAGACTCAGACACCGGTATTGGATTAAATGCATCGGGCCACTTTTATTGAATAATGCCCTAGTCCAAATTATCACTTTCAATTGGTGTATCATCCAATTGTAATTCTTTAAGGCAAGCAGGCCGCAATAGCACTGGTAAGGTTCCACCCTAAATACCAATGGAAATTGGCTACATGTATCAATTTGTATCAGTTTGTTTGTTGACACAAACAAATTGTTGACCGGAGTCAATATACTATCTACTGACCCCACCCTATGACATGTATCCATTCAAATAACAAAGTGATGCAGGCTGTGAAGCTCCTGACATCACCCCTTTCATAGTTCGCCCTTGACCGGCCAAACCTGTTTCCCCTGTACCTATCTATGTGTTGGCCAATCAATTGCGAACCTGCCGGATACCTATGTGTCATAAATCTTTACCTTACCCAGTGCTACCCGCCACATGGGGAGGCGTCCATGATGACTCACCGCCCCCCCCCAGACCGTCAGCTTGGTCACCAGGCCTGCTTGCACCTACTCCAGAAAGAGGTACATACCTCTAGCCGACAGGTGGACCCCATATCCTGCCTATAGGTCAAATTTTTTGCAAGCCTATCCTCAGGTGTCTACTGGCTGTCCGCAAGCCATGCTCAGCAAGGAACCGGGCAACATCCCTGTCCATTGACCACCGGGGATGGTCCAAACCACGGAGATCCATGTCTCCTCTAAAACAGTGTCTCGGCACGATGTTAGACCATAGCAACCGTTTGTACGGCCATAAATGATGTAAAAACGCCAGGTCACTGCACCTCGACATTTTAAGGAAAGGACAGTGATCCGTGTGAGATCATCACCGCCGGGGTGCAGAATAAGAACATCAGGCGGTCCAGCATCCCTGATGGACATCAGGAATGGCAACAGTTCCCGCCATCTCATGCCGCGCATACCATACCACCACATATGTGCGGATGCACGCAGCCCGAGCTGGGGTCCACATTCTGTCACCACAGCATATTCTGCCGCCCAGTGTACATAGCTGCGGCCCACCAGCCCCACTGCCACCGGTGTGCAGAGACACACAGGATCTGTAAAAAAGGGAAAGGGGGTTAAGGACATAACTAGGTACTCATACAGTGAGGGGACGTACATATAAGGAAAATACGCGAACCCCCCCACATGCCCACATATATCCACCTCCGACGCAGCCGCGGTCAATGCGACGCCTATCCTGAATGAATGGATGCCATAACGGGCCCCACACTGTGAAGCGCGGTACCGGTCACCCTCCAGAACTTGATTTTGGTAAGGGCAGACCCATCCAGGTGGCAGAAAAACAGGCCAGGGCGCACAGCAGGCACTGCCAAAATTGCATGTAGGGCACCAACCGGACAGATGTCAGCAAATGTACATCATAGCAGTCTACACCACTGCCTACTCCATGCTGATTGGCCTTTGAGGAATGAATCCTCAACTGAGCCCACTCCAGGTTGATAGAGACATCTTCGAGTTCCAGTGCCCTACAAAAACGTTCCCCTTTGATCATGGGACCAGCTTGCTGATTCGCAGAGCTCCAGAGAAAGCTACGGTGGTAGCTGCCTGAAAAGAGGCTCCTCCCACCTACTGTAACATAGTCTATGGGAACCACATGCAAGGTGGGTCAAGGTCAGAATACCTGTGAAAACAGGGCGACGTGTGTCCGAGCGGCGGCCACGTACACGTGTCCACCCTTCCAATAGATGGCGTATACAGAAAAAACTAGCACAGTCAGTAAAGCCCCGTGCCTTGGCCATGAATGTCAAGGCATAAAGCCTGGTGGCTATGGTGCATGAGGGCAACCCCATATCATAAGGCGCACCATACATTGTAAAACCTAGGCGACCAGTATCGGGCACATTTTAGGCAACTGCCTGTGCCCACAAAAGGCTCTAAAAGCGAAAGAGTGGATGCTGACACGCCGTACGCGTGCGAGGTGCCAAGACAAGCAACTCGTCTGGTTCACGTCCCTTCACCAAATGTCCATATCTCAGCCAGGAGTGGAGAAGTGAGTTCCCCTGGGTCTGGAGTCAAGTCACGGAACCGGGAGATCTGCAGGCGGGATAAAGCATCGGCAATATCGCCAATAATGCCTTGGACATGTCTAGCCCTAAGGAGCACATTCAAGCGCATGGCCCAAGAACAATAGGCGAGCTGAAGCCATTGACTCTGGGGGGTTTAGTTGTTTGGGCATTAACAATGTGCACCACCGCAGCATTGTCACACCAAAAGTGAAGCACAGAATCAGCCCACCCGTCCCCCCAGAGCATAAGGGGACCCGAAATTGAAGAAACTCCAGAAATGTAGGATCGGGTAAGCGATCCGTGCCCTGCCATCCCTGGGGCCAAAGACCATAGGCACACTGTCCTTGAGTTAAAACCCACACCCCGGGGAGCCGGAGGCATCCGACCGTACTTGGAACTGGGGCTGACCATAAGCTCAGACCTCCAAAAGAAGTCAGCATGACAGTCCTGCTGGAATGTGAGCCAAACCAACAGGTCTGTACGTAAACCCCTAGTCAGCCGTACCCCACGGCGTCATGTATGAAGACCCGCCATAGTGTGACCCAGACACCAGGTGTTACTACTCTGCAAGCGAAGTCGATGCATCCATGCATCACCTGCCACTCTCGGAGAGGCACCTTACACTTGGCAACATTGCCAAAATCGCAGCAGGAGCCGGCCCCCTTGACAGACAATTTGGTCACCTGGTCCTCCTGCACATTATTCAAACGAGAGGTGCATCTGCCTGTTGACAGGTGAACTCCATCTCCAGAATACAGGCCAAATTCCTGTAACCCTACCCCCAGATGACAAATGGCTGTCCCCAACCCATTCTGGATAAGGAACTAGGCAACAGCCCTGTTCACTGACCGCCGGGCACAGTCCAACCGCGGAGTCAAAGCCTCCCTTATAATAGTGCTTCGGCACGATGTATGACCATAGCAATGTGTAAACGGCGATAAATGGCAAAGAAATGCCAGGTCACTGCACTCGGAAGTCTTTGAGTCCAGGCTAGCAATCCGTGGAAGATCACCGCCTCCGAAGTGCAGAATTAAAACATGTGGCAGCCCAGCATCCCCAATGGACATCAGGAATGTCAACAGTTCCCGCCACCTATATGCCGTGCACACCTTACCACTGGAAATGCGTGGTTACGCAAAGCCCGAGATGTGGTCCCCCTTCTGACGAATCAGGATACTGTGCCACCCCAGTGCACATAATTATGGCCCACAAGCCACACTACTACCAGTGTGCGGGAACACACAGGGTCTGTAAAATAAGGTGGGAGAATGGAGGGCAGGACAAGGCACTCCTGCAGTGAGGGGACGAACAGACAGAGAAAATTGCACAAATCCCCACCTGCCCATGCAACATATGCCAGGCTCCGGGTACCCAAATGCAGGCGCAGTTGATGCAGCACCCAACCCGAAGGAATGGGTACCAATTTTAATTCAGTAAGGGGTAGACCCGTCTGGTAGCAGACGGCAGGCTAGGATGTGAATCATGCGCCGGCACAAGCACATGTGGGGAAGCAACCGGACATATCGCAGCGCCCGGCTAGTACCCTTTTCCGGCTGACCGGCCCTTGAGGAGCGAAACCTCCCCAGAGCCCACTCCTGATCGAGCAACACATCTCCCAGTTCCAGTGCCCTGCAGAACATATCCCCTGTTGAAAATGGTAGAAGCTAACTTAATCTGCGAGCTCCAAAGCACGGCACAGAGGTAGTTGCCCGAAAGTAGACTCTCCGTACGGAGCCTAGGCGCTGGCCATGTAGGAGTCATATATATTAGCCACAAATGCTAGCAGGGCTCATCGCTCTTATTCCAGGGTGAAGGGCAGCCCTCATCCTAAGGTCTTGGCCATAGACTAACCATGACGGGCCAGGGAAAGCAACCACGGCCCGGTAAATATTGTCCAAGCACTGGACCATTGGGATGTCCAAATCAGGAGGGCCCTTATATATCCTGCCATGGATACCCGATAGGCCGGTAACCAGCTGGCCCCATTGCGAGGCAGCTTGCAGCGACGGGGCAACTCACTGTCCCTGTCGTCCTGCCCCTCCATGTCCTAAGCAGTGTGTTCATGCTGCAGGAGGGGAAAATGGGAATATATTCCCCACTCCACATCGTCTTGCCAATAGCCCAGGACAAATGGTCACCCAGGGGCATGGAGCAACCGGCTGTTGGCAGAACCACTGTTGGCACGGATAGGCGTGGGGATACACATAATAAGGCCCATCGGACCCCCGAGAAATTAAGGAAAAGCATAGGGGCGGTCACCACTGTAAGAACCAGGGTGTAATTGGCCTGTTGCGGCCATGGCCACTGTACCCTCCCCCGGCGCTAAAGCTAGTGTCACAGGTGTGCTGATTTGACCAGGATACTCACTCGTTGCACCCCCATGAGCCGCCCCCACCGGGGGTTCCGGCCCGTGGTGAGCGTCGGAGTTCACGATGACCATCGAGCTCCATGTTTCCATGCGTCCAGGCCGGATGGGGAGCTGCGAGGCACCGGCCTGCGCTGGCCGGATGGCATCCAGCAGCTCAACCCTGTTGGCAGCCCGGTGCGCAGCCGTGGCCGGCATGTGGGCCGGAACTGCCGAGTTGAGCATCTGACCCACCAGGAAAAGGTGAGCCGGATGGCCCACCTGGCCCACTGGGTCATTGATGAGGGATAAATGGATGTGGTAATCCCTGGCCAGAATAGGGCCATGCCCATTAATCTGACCCATGAGGGGCTAGAATGACAGTGGGGCGAAAACCTGCACCGTGCCCGAGTGGGCCGCTATGCCCCACCGGGCAAAGAAGCAGTGGGGCAAAAACCCCAGTGGAGCAGGCCTATGCCGCCCCCCGCCCGAGCCCTCAGCCTGGGCTCATTGGTGGCAGTGTGACTGACAACCCTGCCACCCACCTGCTGGGGTGCCGTCCGAGCCCTCCAGCCCGGTGGCACTCCCGAAAAAGTAGAGGGGTGGGCTAAGCCCCCCCCCTAGGCGTGACCAAGGGGCCACCTGAGTCTAGGGATCCAAAGACTTCCACGCTGCAGTACTTAGGAATAGAACCGCTGACCTTCAGCCTCCCAGTCAGCCTCTTAGCCACCTGAGCCACTGCAGTGCAGCGGTCGGAGAAAGGGAACAACCTCCGATGCAAGCAAATCGAGCCTCATGAAAGAGGCGGCAAGGGAGGAAGCGACGGAGCGAACTTCTCCGCTCTGTCGCTTCGCAAAATGGCAGCCAGGCTGCCTCGTGGCCACCCCTTTTATGGAGGGGTGGCCACGCCCAATAACTATCACGGATGTCTGCGTCCGGGTTGGGGGGCCCGCAAAGAGCGCGGCGGCCATTTTGGCGCTGTGCTTGCATAAGCAGCAGTAAGAAGTTTGGAATGTGAAAAATGTGTTTTGGTAAACATATACATTCTACAGCTGCATTAAACTAGTAGCTGTGATTTGCTCCCTTTCTCTGCTGAGTTGTATGTCTGGTGACAAATTTGGGTTTTCTTCTAACTGATGTAGATATTTGATAGCCACCCCAGTAATTCTTTGTAACTGGCTTTTTAAATAAAATAATATACCTAGGATATTCAGAGCTTACAATTTCATAAAGCAGTATTTGGTAGATTTGTTAAGGAGACAGAATTGACTCTGATTTGTTAAGAGACATGAGCTGCTAGATAGCTCAATGGTTTGGTTGTGAGTTCAATTCCCAATGTGCCTTCTTGACAGGAGCTGGAGTCAGTGAGCCCCTTCCAGCTCTGCAGTTCTAGGATGGGGATGATGATTAAGAAACAATTAATAGTTTTAGTGTGCCAGAACCCTCCCACTCTATACAATCCTGAATATTTGCTCTAAAGCTGGTAGGAGGAAGGAGAAGTGCAAGAGAAAGTTTTTATGAACTAAACCACCGTGTATTCACATACTCAGGACAAAAGTTTCCCACAATAGGGATTCTCATTTGAAAGTCACACATCCACAGCTGTAGAAATTGGGATATGACATCAACTGCCCACCAAGAGATAAAAGTCCATAAACATGAAAGAAAGATCAAGTCATGACATTACTTATGGAAGATACATGCAAGGCAGAATAAAGATGGTTTGGCTGATCAGATTTGCTCAAAGAATGTGATCAAACACTGTAAGAGGGTGTATGCTTCCCAATTAAGAAAGGTAGGCTTTAACCAATTAACCCAGCAACTCTAAGTTAGGAAAAATATCATGTTGATTGAAGTTGAGTCTTCCAAAACTACTGACTGAATTGCTGAAGAAAGTAGTTACAGTAATAACTTAAATAAACCAACACTATGATAACAATGCAGTCCTATTCATTTCTACTATTAATGTTCACCAAGCTAAATATTTATAGGATTGGAGTTCAAGGCATAAGTCATTTAAAACATTAGAGCTGGAAGTCTGTTTCATTAGCTTTTTGTGGAATAAATTGGAAAGCAGCTCTTCATATAGTATTTGCAAATAGCACACAATTTTTAGGGACTTTCTCAATCAGGAACACAAATTAATTTTTGTTGTTCAGTCGCATAGTTGAGTCCGACCCCCTATGACCCCATGGACCACTGCATGCCAGGCACCCCATCCTCCACCACCCTCCTCAGCCCGCTCAGCTCTGTGCCTGTTGTGTTAACAATACCATGTAATCATGTAGCCATCTCATTCTCTGCCACCCCCTTCTTCTTTTGCCCTCGACCTTTCCCAGCATCAAGGCTTTCTCAAGTCATTACTCTCTTCTCATTTGATGAGATGAATTTGCATTAATACAAATTAATAGAGGTTGATTATTTTTTCGAAAAAGCCAAGCATGCAAACAAAAGCTTTTCTTTAAATATACAAGCATGCTCTTTATTTCATGACCAACAAAACTCGATACGGTGCAGATGTGCTACCTTGACATATTCTGAGAAACTGCTGTTTGTCAGAGCTTAATGTCCAGAGTGTTATCTCTGTCGTGCCATCTAAAAAGAAATATTGTAAGCAAATTGTTTATCTCTGTGCCTGTACTTGAACTGAAGTATTATCAGCAGAAGTAGAGAGTGTACAGGAAGGCCTGCAGTGTAAGCTCAGCAGTATTGTTGGATCCTCACATCCAATCATGATCACATGGTTTGGTTTGGTTTGTATCCTGCCAGGTGATGACACAGAGCGATTGAACTTAGTCTAGGGAAAGGAGCAGCCTCCTGCTTCTGACTAATACTATATCATTCTTGTTGTTGTTCTTCTATTACCAAAAGAATGTGCTCTCCATCTTTTTAGGGAATGGCATAGGCAGGAAAATAGGGTGGACAGTTGCAACAGTTGTGGACATCTCTCAGGTTTGTTGTTGTTCAGTCACACAGTCGATTCCAACTCTTTGCGACCCTATGGCCCATTGCCCTCCAGGCACCTCTGTCCTCCACCATCCTCCTCAGGTCGCCCAGCTCTGTGCCTATTGTGTCTACAATACCATCTAGCCATCTTGTCAGGTTTTACCTGTAAAACAGATGTGTAATATGTGTTGAGCAAGCTGCTGTTGAACTGTAGCTCACATCTGCCACCATAATGATGAGGAAGAATGGAAGTTGCAGATCATCTGGAGAGCTGCATGTTCCTGCCCCTACTTTTAAATGTATATTTCTTCTTTCATGTCCAGATTAAACATTAAACTGACAAAACAAAGTAACCTTCTTGTCTTTGTCATTGGCCAAAATCAAATAATTGTCATGACATATTTCTGGTAGTAGTCAATAGACCAGCAGGTGAGCTGGGCTCTGTATCTCTCCACGTTCACACATTGTGTGCTTGCCCTCCAGCAGCCCCCACTTGAGCATGTTGGTCTTACATTTAGGGATTCTGACCCTAAGCCTATTCAGGGTCCTCCAAGTGACATAGGGGAGGTTGAGTTCCTCAGATATATCCGCCTTTAACGTTATTCCTTGTCCAGTGAGCATCCTCTTCCATCTTCTAATTTGATTTTGCTCTTAACATTGCCATATAGCTCTTCCTGGATCTGAACGAGCAGTCTTGAGGCATATTTCTCTTCAGAAGATGTCAAGAGTCATTTTCTTACTTAGTTCTCTCAGCGTCTGCTGCAGGGCTGTAGCCGGGGGGTGGGGGGGGCAAAACCCCTCCTGAGCTAACAGCCCCCCCCCAACCCAACCCAGGATGCCTATGTTATATATGTGTGTGTGACATTGTTGCCCTTCCTGACACCCCCCCACCCCCCAAAAAAACCACACACAACTAGAACACTGTTCCACTGTTACTTTTCTCCATATCTTAGGTGGAGCAATACCAACAAGAGGATATAATTTCTCAACTGGTGTAGTTTTGAAGCATCATATAACTATATGCATTGTTTCATTAACAGCGATGTCAACTTGTTTTGTGTGTGTGGTTGTGGAGTAGCAAAGATGCTCAGGGCCAAAGCTGATGTACACAGCATGGATAGTTGAGCTCCCCATATATAGTTTGTTAATTTCCTGATGATATTGTTCCTCAAACTGACTTTAGTCTTGGTATTCAGGCAGCGCTGCTTAAAAGAGAGTGTTCTGTTTTAATGATGGACAATGCAGCAATCGATTCCCTTGCCACATAACATCCAACTCGGCCCCTGCCTCTTGATTTTGAAGGATGATGTGAGAGCAATCCGTTTATAGGGTCAACATCTGGAGAAACACACATTCCTTAGCAAAAGATTTTTTATAGGAAAACTTTTTAAAACTGTTATCAGTTTAGCAGAATTACCACAGTTTCTTGACTACTATATATTCCTGTCCTGAGTCACATTTCCAGTGAATATTGGTATCCCAACTTTGCAAAATGATGAGATAATTGCCATCTGTTTTTTGTCCTTCACCTTTTTTTTTGTCCTGTGGAAACAACTGGCAATCCACAGGGGGATTTCAGTGATGAAAGGTGAAGTGAAGCCTCCTCCGGCAATTGGATATTTTGGCTTAGTGGAGTCATTGCTGTTTGAAAGAGAAATTGTCTGCCCTAGGGAATATTTGGGCAATAAAGAAATACCGTCACAAATAGAGTTTGTATAGGAGCACATAAAAACTCACCCCTTTTGTTACAGTCATCTTTGTGGGAAGCACAAAACTTAATGACTCAGTAGTGTTATGGCTGCTGTATTTGTTTAACTCATTTTACAAATCCACACTCTTTTTAAAATTCCTTATTTCCCCTAGGAGGCAAGCAAAGAGTTCTGTCTTACAAGCCAAGTGTGCCAGCTTGTAACAGGATTAAATGAGGCTTTTCCATGGAACTAAAATATGAATAATGCCCTTAGCAATAGGTCAAGACAGAAGGAAGAACTCTGGAGAAATCAAGCTAACCAAGGGGCTATAATATTAAACATTGCCAGAGGACCTCTGCTTCAGCATTCAAAGCTCCTTAAGGGATTCAGGGATTTAGGAATGCCTAATTTCCTCAGGAACTGGGTAAAATGTCCTTTCAAAATCCTGACCTTAATAAATTTGTACTACAAGTAATAATATCATGACCAATTGCCATATTTCCTTGTCAATTTGATTGCCTGTTCTTTATGTAGATGTGGTCCTAGCATCTTTAACTGGATCAGAGCACTTAGCAGCTCCCCTCCCCCCTTTAATCTCTCATCCAACCCAAAAGGAAATTGTGGTCATAAAGAGTCAATACACGGGGAAAGAAATCGTAATTTTTGGTAGCAGTTTTAATGGGGTTTTTATTGGTTTTTAAAATGTGATTGGTTTTATTTCCTGTGAGCCACCCAGAGTCTTCGGAGTTGGGCAGCAATATAAATCAGAAAAATAAATAAATAATAATTAAATAGGCAAAAAATTTATATCTGTCCCTTTCCCCCTCATATTGGGTAAGGAAGGGTCAGGCAGGAATCTGGCAGCTTCAGGGAGTTGATCTATACCTATAAGAAGGGGGTTGCATGGTACGTGTCTGGCAAACGTGGCCACACCCGGTACAACCATCCTGTACCGAGCCAGCCACACTTACCTTTAGACCTAACTAACATTGCCACAAGGGTCTGGAAACAGAGAGTGGGGCAAATGCCCCACAAACACGAACAACAAAAAGAACTATGGTTCCCAGCATCCTCCGCGCCATGCAATCCCTCAGCCAATCATGCTGAAGGGTATGAGCACGGAGGAGGCAGGGCAGGCAGTGTACAGGTAAAAAAACTGCCGAGGGAAGCCATCCTACCGCCCCAGCGATGAAGGCCGGTGCCAGCCTTGCTGTGTCTTCAGTGGGGTTCCGGGGAGGAGGGGAGCCCATCTTCTCCCTGCTACCCCGGCAACAAAGGCCAGTGCCGGCCTCGCCGTGGTTTCGGCGGGATAGCAGGAAGAAGAGGGGGAGCCCACCTTCTCCCCGCACACCTGCCGCTTCCCTCAGGGAGATAAAGACCAAGAATGGTGCTCCGTTCTCTGCCTTTGCCTCCCAGAGGGAAGTGAGCCCCTGCCATGGGGGGCGGGGGCCGAAGGCACTGCTGCCTTCATCCCCCTCCCACCAAGGGAATCAAGCCACTTCCCCAAGAAGCAAAGGCCGAGAACAGCACTCCGTTCTCTGCCTTCACCTCCTGGAGGGAAGCGAGCCCCTTCCATGGGGGGCAGGGGCTGAAGGCACTTGTGCCTTTGTCCCCCACCCACCGAGGGAAGCGAGCCACTTCCCTGGGAAACAAAGGCCGAGAACGGCGCTCCGTACAATGCCTTCACTTACCGGAGGGAAGCTAGCCCCTTCCACGGGGGGCAGGGGCTGACGGCATTGGTGCCTTCATCCCTCACCCACCGAGGGAAGCAAGCCACTACCCTGGGAAGCAAAGGCCGAGAATGGTGCTCCATTCTTTGCCTTCGCCTCCCGGAGGGAAGCGAGCCCCTTCCACATTCGGCCCTTGCCTGTCGGAGAAGGGGCTTGCTATCTCCGAGCTCCAACAGACAAGGGCCAAATGCGGAGCACCACTCCCCCTCTCTCACACACACACACACCCACACACACACACACACCGGACACCCCTGCCTTGCCGGGCAGTTATTATCTGTGTGTTGGTGGTTAGGGTAGTTTTTTCGGGGGAGTGCGCACACCTCCTAAAACCACTCCAATCACCAATACACAGATAATAACTGCCTGGCAAGGCCGGACAAAAAATGCTAGTTAAACTATGGAATTCTGCATCACAGGATGCAAGAGTAGTGAACAATTTGAACTGATTTAAAGGGGTGTTGTGTATTGAATGAAATTGTCTACCATTTTATGTTTTCCTCAGTTTCTAAGTAACGCGAGATTTGGGTACGCACCATTTTATTCTGAGAAGCGTGATTGAGTTCGGGTCCTCGATCACCCCACTCTCCTTCAACCAATCCTGTTAAAGCCCGCCAAAATATATCTTTCCGCACCTGTATATAAGTCGCTGTGGTGCAGTTAAAAGTGTGTTCTTTTTTTAAAAAAATGTTTTTATTAATTTTTATAAACAAAAAATACATAAAACAATACAAGAAAATAGAACCTATATTAACATACCTAAAATACAAAATAATCAAAACACAACACAACCTATCCTAATACATTTTTTCAACTATCATTATAATTTTAAATGCATTAACTCCTTCACGCTAGCACCCTTTAACCACATCCCTAATATTCTGGATAGGAAGCCACAACAAAGAGAAAACTAATAACACCCAGTGTTTATGTACAATGCCCTGGGGACTCAGAGTGGCACATTGTGTTGCCTCCAGAAACTACTTTGATCTGGTACAGATCTGTTTCTTTCACCTCCCATAAATGAATGATCCACAAATGGCTTCCATATCTTCCAAAATCTATTCTCTTTCAAATTTCCCCTTTTTTCTTTTATCTCCCAAGTTAATTTGTCATTCAATGCTAAATTCCACATTTCTTTATACCATTCTTCAGTCTGTATATTTACATCATTTTTCCAGTTTCTAGCGATACATTGTCTACCCATTATAAGCATTATTTCTAATAATTCTCTTTCATTCTTATTTACACAGATAGCTTCCACATTCATTAACATGGTGGTACTCAGCCCCAATTTGATTCTTTTACCCATTATTTCACCCATCTCTTTTTCAATTCTTTTCCAAAAGTCTTTTACCACATTACAACTCCACCACATGTGTTCATATGTTCCTATTGTGTCTTTACATCTCCAACACATTCTATCTTTTGTATTATCAATTTGATATAACCTCACTGGGGTCAAATACCACCTCCATAACATTTTATAATTGTGCTCCTTTATTCTAACTGACATAGTTCTCATTATTCTCTTTTTCCATTTATTTTTCCAAGTATCTTTATCAATTTTTACTTTTAAATCCTCCTCCCATATCAATTTCAAATCCTCCTGCAGGTCACCCTCCTTATTCAATAATGTATATAATTTGCTAACCAAGCCTTTAGTATTTTTGTCTCCCTTTCTAATTTTTAAAACCAGCTCCTCAAATTCCATCTTTTCCCTTTCCAAGACAAATTCTCTCATATAATTACTATTCTATTTATTAACCCTCATTGTCTGAAACCAATTCAATTTCAGTTGTTCAAACAAATTTATCCTAACAACATCATCACTACAAGCCCGTAGCCAATCTTTCAACAGGAAAATTTCATTCTTGTCCAAAAGTTCTTTTACTACATTGTCAATCTTAATCGGAAAACCCGCCATGTCTAACAATTCTACAATCGGAGAAATGTTTGGAGCCAGATCCTTCTTTACTTTCTTCCATACATTCATTAAACATTTCATCATAACATTTTTAGTTACTACCTTTCCAATATTAGCTCCTAAGAAAACCAATTTACCTATATGTCTATATTCCTTCATCTCGATTTCCTCCCAAATTGCCTTTTCGCTTGCCAAGATCTTCACAACATTCTTAATTTGAAATGCTCTATAGTAGGCCACCAAATTTTGCATACCAAATCCCCCTTCCTTCTGAGGCAAGCACCATAATTTTTTAGGTATTCTGGCCCTCTTTCCGCCATTGCAAAAGTTATTAATCAATTTTTGAAACTCCCTGATTTCCTTAATTTTCAAATAAATTGGTAATGCATCAAATAAAAAATTGACTCTAGGTAACAACATCATTTTGAAAAGTTTGTATTCTATTTTTAATTTCAATTTTCAGGCTGTCATAGTTCAAGCTTTTACGCTCTTCCAATCTATTAGATATAACTATTCCCAAATATTTCAATTTATCTCTAATTTGAATATTAACCATTCCCTTTATTTCCTTCTGATCCTCCTCTCCCATATTACATAGCATCATTTCTGATTTATCCCAATTTATCTTCAAACCCGTGATGTCCCCAAAGTCCTTTAATTGCACTCTAATTCTGTCCATTACCCTCTCTGGATGTTTAACAATTATCATAGTATCATCAGCATACATACTTATTTTATTATCCATAATCCCCTCTATTTTTCCATCTTCTCTTATAGCTTTTGCTAGTATTTCCATAGCCATAATAAATAAAATTTGGGATAAGGGACAGCCCTGTCTCGTGCCTGCCTCTAGTTTTATCTCTTCAGTAGCCTCATCATTAACTCTAATAGTTTCTATTCCTTGCTCATATAATTGGTCTATTACCTTTCTAAATTTATCCCCGAATCCATACGCTTTGATTATTTCCTTAATTGTAATCCATTGTAAGGAGTCAAATGCCTTAAATATATCCAAAGATATTAATCCCGCTTTTACTTTTGTTTGACTCACTGTATCTATTAAATCTACTACTCTTCTAGTTAAATTCGCCATATGTCATCCTTTCAAAAAACCCACCTGGTCTATATTTATGTAATTGCCCATAAAATTATTTAAACAATTAGCCAATATTGCTGTAAAGATCTTGGCATCTTGATTTATCAACAAGATTGGTCTGTAAGATTCCACTTTTTCTAAATTCTTTCCAGGTTTTGGCAACAGTACAATTGTGGTCCTATACCATGAAGTCGGGATTTGTCCTCCATCCAATATATAGTTATATAACTTTACCAACTTAGCTACCACTATATCCTTAAATTCCTTATAAAAGTCAGCAGGAAAGCTTTTCCCAACTTCAAACCAGTAATTACCTCTCTTACTTCCTTTTCAGACCCTTGGTCTTCCATTCTATTTTTATGTTCCTGTTTTATTCCCCCAACTATTTGCTTCTCTAATTGCTTTTTGAGCTTCTCTTCATCGATTTCTTTTCTTGTATATAAAGCTTGATAAAATTCCTTCACAATCCTGCATTTATCCTTAATCTTATTACATCTTATCCCTTGTTTATCAATCAAAACTCCAATTTTCCTTTTTTTTCTCTTATCTTTCGCTGCTTTTGCTAATAATTTCAAGTTTTTATTGCTGTATTCAAAATATTCTCTTTTTAAATACACCAAGTCTCTCTTAACCCTTTCTATGTCTTTACCTACCATTTCAGTTTTCAATCTTTGTAATTTTACGAAGACCTTGTCCTTTGTCTTTGCATGCTCGTCCTGTAACTGCTTTATCTCCTCTTCAATTTTACCCTGTGCTAACTTATACTTTTTATATCTATTACTTGCCATTTTTATACATTCCCCTCTAAAAAACAACTTCATGGCATCCCAGACCATATTAAATGTGTGTTCTTAACCCTGTAATAAAGTTATGTGTTTGGCCTGTATTGCTGGCTGCTGCTCATTATTTCTGGAACACTAAATTGGCGACGAGGATGGGATGGTGTCCCACAAGAATTCCGTCAGCCCTTTCGACATTACAGCGCCAAAAAAATGGCTCCTCTATGAAAAACAATTCAAACATGCCATGGCGGCTGACAGTATCGTAGAGGAAGATCTGAAGAGATCGTGTTTACTCGCAAGATGTGGTCTGGCTACCCTTGAGTTGGCCATTCACCTGTTATTGCCATGGGATATCGCTGATGTTCCCCTCACCAGTATTCTGATGGCCCTTCGAAAGCACTTCCAACCGAGGGTATCGATTTTCCCTGCCCGGGTCGCGTTTCACCGCCATGACCGGAGAGTCTGTGGCTGACTATTCTCCTGCCCTGCGACTTACAGCGGCCCCTTGCCAGGGGCTGAACATTGAGGATGCCCTCTGTGACCACCTGCTAGCCGGACACCAGGATGAAGAGGCTCAACACAGGCTGATAATCCACAACACACTGATCTTCAAGTCTGTATTGAAGGAGGCGTTGGCATCCGAGGCGGCCAGGTCAGGGGTGAAATCCTTCAAGCAGTGGTCTGTCACCTCTGGGGCTCTGGAGTCTGCTGTACAGGCCCACTGCTGTCCGTCATCCTGTTCCTCCTCGTCAACATCACCACCATCATCGTCCATGTCCTGGTCCAGCAATGAGGATGGAGGGATCGGGAATGTCCGAAGGAGGAAGGAAAAGCACGCTCAAAAGGTCCTGAAGAAGTGTGACGGCTGTGGGAGCAGGCACAATTGGCGAAAGTGCCCATTCCGGAACATGGACTGCCACCATTGCGGCAAGCGAGGGTACATTGCCAAAGTATTCTTCCAGCAGAGCAGGCAAGCCCCAGTGTCAGACAAGCAGCCAAGAAGACCGAGAGTGGACATCTCCAAGATTTCGTCGAGGGATTCAGTCAGCAGTGTGTCCAATGTGTCCGGCCGTTTCTTCACGGAGCTGTAGATGCAGGGCATTCCAATGCGTATGGAGGTGGACTCGGGTACATCTTATTCCATTTTGCCCCAAAAAGACTTCCTAAAAATTCTCCCTGCCTTAGGCCCTAAGTTGCGGGTGTTGAAAACATCCCTCTGAGACATTCAAGGGTGCCACATTCCAGTTTTGGGGGTGGGGGATTTCTCTGTACGTTTCAATGACATTCGCACCAAATTGCCCCTTGTGGTGGTGAAACAAGGAACTAACTGTTTGCTGGGGTTCCAGTGGTTCAAACCACTGGGAATAAGACTATCCGGAATAAATGTTGTGAGTTCTGATATGGTGCTGGACGTTTGCAATGTGCACCCGGAGGTTTTCAAAAAAGGATTTGGAACTTATGTGGGGCCCCTGGTCTCTTTTGAACTTGACCCGGATGTATGTCCTATCCGCCTTAAGCCTCGCCATGTTCCCTTTGCTCTTAAGGACAAGATAGAGGTGGAAATTGATAAGCTTTTTTCAACAAAGCCATTTGGCCCAATGCATATCTGGTCCCTGTTGTCAGCCACCTGCTGGCTACCTTACACGGGGGGGGGGGGAGTGTTTTGCTAAATTGGATTTAGCCCAAACATACCAGCAGCTAACGATCATGCCTGCTGCTGCAGTCATGCAAACGATCGTGACTCATAGAGGGGCTTTCAAAGTCACCTGTTTGCAGTTTGGGGTCAATGCAGCCCCTGGTATATTCCAATCGCTCATAAAGCATCTACTTAAGGGTCTCTCTGGGGTCCTCCCCTATTTCGATGATGTTTTAATCACTGCGGGGGATGAATTCAAACTGGCAGAAAGGTTGGACTGGGTTTTGCAGAGATTCGAACAGGCAGGGCTCCGGTTACGTAAGGACAAGTGTGTATTCTTTGCCAAGGAGGTTGAGTTTCTGGGATTCAAAACCCTCAGATTCTAAGGTCTCCGCTGTATGTAATGCTCTCCGGCCATCTTCTAAGTCCAAGTTACAGTCTTTCCTGAGTTTGCTTAACTTTTACCACTCCTTCCTTCCCAGGAAGGGATCTTGAATATTTATTTATTGTTAGATTTCTATACTGCGCACTCGACCACAGCCGACTCAGGGCGGTTCACAACATGAATAAAACAGATAAAAACAGAGTTAAGAACCCATCCCTAAAAATGGGTGCAGGTACCGAGGAACCATGGGGGAAGGCATACTCCTCTATACCAACCACCCAACGGAAGCCACCCCTCCACCTGCACCCCAAACTTGGCCTGCCAGCCAGGTTTTTAGTTATTTCCTAAAGGGCAACAACTCTGTCTTGAGATGCAGTTCTACTGGCAGGAGGTTCCAAAGGGCCGGTGTGGACACAGAGAAGGCCCTCCTCCTTGTGCCAGAGAGGCAAGCCCGCTCTGGCCGATGGCACAATTAGAGAGCCCCTCTGGTCCGCTCTGGTTGGACGAACAGATGTCCTTAGGGTGATGCGGTCTCTGAGGTAACCTGGCCCACTGCCATATAGGACTTTAAAGGTCAAAACCAGCACCTTGAATTGCACCCGGAGGCAAACTGGTAACCAGTGCAACTCCCGAAGCAGTGGTGAGGCATGGGCATAATGTCCACACCCCATCACCACCCGGGCCACAGCATTCTGGACCAGCTGTAGCCTCCGAATGGTCATCAGGGGCAGCCCCATGTAGAGCGCATTACAATAATCTAGTCTGGAGGTCACCAGTGCGTGAGTGACCATGAGCAAAGAGTCCCAGTCCAGGAGTGGGTGCAACTGGTGAATCACCCGAAGTTGGGCAAAGGCTCTCCTAGCCACAGCCACCACCTGTTCTTCTAGCAGCAGCTGTGAATCCAGGAGGACCCCCAAGATGCGCACCGCAAGATAGCCCCATTTAAAACCAAAGATGGTAGCTCCCGGGATAGATGGTAGCAATTGGGTTACCCCTCTGGCCTCAGGTTTATCTCCAGCTGACATTCTCATGCACAGAAAGCCAATCACTTTGATGGATAGGTTGGATCCTTCAAGGGTGAAGGATAGGGGGGTTAATATAGGAATTGGGCAGAGAAATGGTTTTGTGGTAGGGGACCCTGTGCATTCCCAGAATTACATTGCAAGAGGGTCGGCTTGGGTTCCAGGTACAGTCGAAAAGCAAATGGGACCAATCTCCTACCGGGTAAAACTGGGAAATGGCCTACTTTGGTGGCAACACGCTGACCAAATCAGACATAGGCTAACAGGCCAATCACTGGTAGAGCAGGAGGATAGTTTTGAGTTTGGGGTGCCCAGAGCCGACGAGGCTCACCATGCTTCTACATTAGGGTCCTCCCCCACCCATTTATTCCAAGGGGGAGATGAAGGCTCAACCCCGTCGAATTCTAAGCAAGCACCTTTGTTTCTTTGGAGGGACTCAAAGGTGCTAGATAATTTTTCTCTTGAGTTACAGGATCGGGGGAGTTTTTTGAGTGTTCCCCTACTCATCCATGCGAAAAACGGGGTTATGATTTCTGCCCTGAGGCCCCCCATCCTCCAGTGTTTGCATCTACCCCTACTCACACACAAAACGGGGAAGTTTGTGTTGAATCGCCCTCCACTCATGGTCATCGGAGGGACTTTCAGTTTGGTTTTTCCCCTTCGAATTTTTAGTTTGAGTGTTTCCCTGCTCCATCAATTACAAAATGGGATTTTGAGTTGGTTTCTCCCCTCCCTAGGTCTAATTCAGAAACAGGCAATTGCCCCCGACATGCTATTAGTCCTAGCAGACCATCCGTTGTGGAACTACCATTACATTCCTCAGAGAGCCCTAGGGCTCAGCCATCTGACCAGGTGTCAGTGTGGCCAAAAAGATACTGTGGCGCCCTGCAATGGCTGAAAGGTTTTGAACGATCCTAGGTGGGAGGGGTGTTGTGTATTGAATGAAATTGTCCACCATTTTATGGTCTCCTCAGTTTCTAAGTAACACGAGATTGGATTTCATGCCATTTTACTCCGAGAAGCACGATTGAGATCAGGTCCTCGATCACCCCACTCTCCTTCAACCAATCCTGTTTAAGCCTGCCAAAATGTATCTTTCCACACCTGTATATAAGTCGCTGTGGCGCAGTTAAAAGTGTGTTCTTAACCCTGTAAAAAAGTTATGTTTTTGGCCCGTATTGCTGACTGCTGCTCATTATTTCTGAAACACTAAAATTGGGTTGGGCAAATTTGCCAATGAGGGAGCTGTTGGTGCCTATTAGTTAGAGTGAAGCCATACCTGTCAACTTTTGGCTTTGAAAATAAGGGAATTTTTGTGGGTGTGGCCAAATAGGTGGGCATGGCCAAATAGGTGGGTGTGGCCAAATCGATAGGCATGGCCAAATCCCCCAAACCCTTCCAGAGCTAGGGGAACCGGCAGAGAGGGGATCCCACCACAGGACACCCGGTTATTAAAGAGAAGAAACCAAGTGGTTTCTTCTCTTTAAAAACGGAGTGTTGGGGGGGATGGAATTAATCCCCTCTCCTGAGTCCCCTGGGTTCAGGGGGTTATGGGGACAAAAAGGGTCTGTCCCCCAAACCCTTCCAGTGCTAGGGGAGCCGGCAGAGAGGGGATCCCCCCCCCACAGGACACCCCATTATTAAACAGAAGAAACCAAGCGGTTTTTTCTCTTTAACAACGGAGTTTGGGGGGGTGGATTCACTCCCTTCTCCCGGGTCTCCTGTGTCTGGGAGAGTTGGGGGACAAAGGGGGTCTGTCTCCCCAACCCTCCTGAACCTACCACCCTCTCCGCTGGGTCCCCTTGGTTCAGGAGGGTTGGGGAGACAGACCCCTTTTGTCCCCCCAAACCTCCCAACCCCAGGGGAGCCAGAGGAGAGGGGGATTGCAACCGCCCACCCACTGATATTAAATAATAATAATAATAAATTTTAATTTATATCCCGCCTTCTCAACCGAGGCCTTCTCAACCGAGGTTTTCCCTTTTAATATCAGGAGGTGGGGTGGATTCGACCCCCTCTCCTGGGTCCCTTGACTCCGTGAGGGTTGGGGGGACAAAAGAGGTCTGTCCCCCCAACCCTTCTGGCCCCAGGGGAGCCAGTGGAGAGGGGGATCGCAACCCCCCACCCACTGATATTAAAGGGGAAACCCCGATTGGGTTTTCCCTTTTATTATCAGGGGGTGGGGTGGATTCGACCTCCTCTCCTGGGTCCTGTGGGTCAGTGAGGGTTGGGGGGACAAAAGGGGTCTGTCCCCTCAACCCCTCTGGCTCCAGTGGAACCAGTGGAGAGGGGGATCGCATCCCCCCACCCACTAATATTAAAGGGGAAACCCCAATCGGGTTTTCCGTTTTAATATCAGGGGTGGGGTGGATTCGATCTCCTCTCCTGGGTCCCGTAGTCCCGGGAGGGTTGGGGGGACAACTCCGGAGCCGGGCGAGGACCGCCTGGACCGGAGACCACCACCCCCAGCCGGGGGTGAGGAGGAGGAGGAGGACCAGCTGAGCGGCCCCGGCTCCGGAGGCACTGCAGCAGTGGCAGTAGCTGGCCTTCCTCCTGCTCAGCTGCTGCTGCTCCTCCTCCTCCTCACCCCCGGCTGGGGGTGGTGATCTCCGGTCCCGGCAGCCCCCGCCCGGCTCCGAATGGAGGGAAATACGGGGAAATTAATAAAACGGGAGGGGGCGGGAAGAGGGGTAAAAATAAGGGGTTTTCCCAGGTAAAACAGGATGGTTGACAGGTATGCGTGGAGCTATGCTTCCTTTGGTATATATTCCAAAATGTATTTGTTCACTGTGTATCTGGTTTACAAGTGAGTGTGAGGAGTACACTGTGATAAAGATAAACAATAATTCCTTTTTAGAGTGAGTGAATCACAAAGGTTTTGAGTTTGCAAAATTAAGCCATGTGTGACCCATCCATACAATCAAACAACTGCAGAACAGAGGCGATACCTTTTATAGGGTCACTCAAAAACAACAACAATGCAAGCTTTTGTAACTCACAGGTCATTTCTTCAGGCATACATGACATGGTGTAAAAGCTAGGCTGGTTAACTTAGATGTTGAATACCTTTTGATTTAAAAAGATACTTCCTGTTGTCTTTCTCCCATGCCATGTGCATTTGCCTGAAGAAGTGACCTGTGAGTTATGAAAGCTTGCATAGTTTTATTTTTTGAGCGACCCTATAAAAGGTATCGCCTCCGTTCTGCAGTTTTTTAAACGTGTTGCTCTCCAAGAGCTGTTGCAGGTATAGTACCTACAAATTCTCAAGAAGTAGTTATAAAATCAGCATGTATGGTTGCTCTACCCTGAATGGTACCTTAGGTTTCACAGGCACATTTTTGTAGAACAAATTGAACTTAAATTATCCTCAAATGAGCCAAGTAAAACTGAAAATGAGGGAAAGGTGATTAGATGTTACTGTGATGGCTGGAAGGTGACAGCTATCTAAAGGGAGGCACAAGCCTGTCATCAGCTACTTTAGTACAAGAATAAAAGAAATCTCAATGTGATCATATAATTGTGTCGCTAATTACATTGTTTCTCATATTAGCAGCACAGGAAGCTCTGCAATTTAATGTCTCTTGGATAAAGAAATTGACTTGGGAAGGGGCCAAGACTTTGAATGCTTTCTTTCTTTTTCATGCTTATTCTGTATAGTATATTTCTCCAAGTAATGCAATTGTTTGTTTGTTAATTACATGAGCATCTCACCTTCCTTACTGTGAGCTCAGTGCCTCCTTCCTACCTTTAGCAACAGCAATTATACTTATATACCACCTCATAGAGCTTAGTGCACCCTCTGGATGGTTTACAGGTAATTAGCATTTTGTACCAAATATGCTGGATACTCATTTTAATGACCTCGTAAGGATGGATGGCTTAGTCAGCCTTGATCGCCATCAGGTTCAAACTCAATGCTTTGGCTACAATACAGTAGTTTAACCACTGTGCCACCAGGGTGCAAACATAAAGTATACTTTTATACTCACAACAAGCCTGTGAGGTAGGTCTGACTGAGAATGACTGACCCAAGGTCAACCATGGCTCTCACGTGGTCCTCCAGATGCTGTAATAATACAATCCCTACTATTCCTCATCCTTAGTTGTAACTAGGGCTGATGGGAAAGTACATGCTCCCCATCCTTGGGAGTTAACCCCACCTTTACATCAGTTAGGCCAACCCCCGGCTCACTAGCCATGTTAAGGCAGAGGTCTGCACAAACAGCACTTCTTGGTAGTTTTCAAATATAGAGGATGTTCTAGAAAGCAAAATTCTAAAATCTATACCTATAAGAAGGTGGATGGGTGGTGAGTGTCTGGCATTAGCGCCCACACCTGGCCCAACCATCCTGTACTGAGCTGCCCACAGTTACCTTAAGACCCAAAAAGCATCACTGCAAGGGTCCCGAAACAGAGAGTGGGGCAAGTGCCCCACAAACATGACCAAAAAAACCCTACACATCCTAGCATCCTCTGCGCCGCGCCACCCCTCAGCCAATCAGGCTGAAGGACGTGAGCGCAGGGGAGGCCGGGAAAGCCGGTGCGTGCAAAATAAAAACACCTCATGCAGCGGGAGTGCAAGGACGCCAAAGGTGGATGCAGTGCTTTGCCGCCCTAGGGTGAGTTGAGGGGAAAAAACAAAGACAGCAGCCAGTTATTCGTCAGGGGAGTAGCTCTCCCTGCTGGATTGCTGGCTGCCTCCTTTGTATTAACCCCCCCACCGCTTTTTCGAGAGCTGACATGAAACAGCGGTGGGGGTAATAGAAAGGTGGCAGCCAGCGATCCACCAGGGAGAGCGCCTCCCCTCGCAAAATGCTGCCTGCCGCCTTTGTATTTCCCCCTCAACTGTTTCGAAGGTTTACGCAAAAAAAAAAACATCAAAACAGTTGAGGGGAACAAAGGCCTCCCACCCCCACCCCCCACGGCAGGGAAAGAGGGAAATTGAAAACTTCCACCTCCCACCCTTCCCTGCTTCCCCCACCCTCACCCCAGGCAAGGAAAGGGGGAAATAAACACTTCTGCCTCCCCACTTCCCTCCCTACTCACCCGGGCACAGCCTCCACATCTGCAGCCTCCTCTCTCTCCCCCTCTCCCCCCTCTCTCTCTGTATATATATAGTGTGTGTGTGTGTGTGTGTGTGTGTGTGTGTGTGTGTGTGTGTGTGTGTGTGTGTGTGTGTGCCCCCCAAAACCACCCCAACCACCAATACACAAGTTATACCTGCCCGGCAGGGCAGAGCAAAAAATGCTAGTAATAAATATAAACTGTATTGGATGGCCTTTTAACAGTTGGAAGACAGACAACCCTACTGAAAACTCATTTGAGACAGAGCTTCCAAGTTCTTTTAGGTAGGGAATCCATTACCTTCTTTTGAAGGCATCCTGGGACTGTGCAAATTTCCCAAAGCTAGCATTTCTTCCCGGAGGCACAGTGGGGAATTGAACTCCTAAATCAATGTATCTAATTAACAAGGTTTTTGCATCCAACATGTTATGAGAAATTGAGAGTCCATTTAATAGCATGAACAAAAGATACACTGTTTTACTCATGAGAAGATATAAGCTAGGAAAGCATTGTGATAGGGAAGTAGGGCCTACTATACAGGTGTATTTTGGTCTTCTGAAATATGTCAATCGAATCATAAAAAGTATAATATCTAGTTAACGTTATATACAGTAGTATACAGATATTATTTGTTTGGATTCCACCCTGTCATTACAGAGTCTAATACACCCCATAGAATTTTTATCCCCTGATATAATGAGCACTTTTCTGTGAATACATTTTGTTTGTGGAGAAAGCAGTAGAAATCAAAAGACGTAACCTGCAAAAGCATAAATCCTGCCTGTTCAAAAAATGCCTCCTTTTTATTCCCTATAATTTGTCACCTCAAAAACAAAAAAGAGCAAATGTGCTGTAATGGTTTGAGTGTTGGATTAAGACCCCACTTAGTCATGGAGACTCCCTGGGGGAAAGGGTATTAGCAATGGCAAACCTCTCCTTGAACATCTTACATGCTTTGGAGACCTATTAGGGTTGCCATAGGTTGGGATCAGATTTGTGGCACATGACAGCAAAAGGCAAGAGTAAAATAGTAGCTGCCTGCTCAAAATGCAGGTGCCCCCTATTGCAAGCCGTCTTTCTGTGATGCTGCTTTGTGGTTCAAACAACCCAGTCTGTCTGTTGTGCTGCACTGCATGCAACTACATTTCAAGAGGTCAAGAGACTGCTTAGTAAGTGGTTAGGTTGGTAGGTAGTGGGTTAATGCTTAAGTTAACTGGATGAATGTTAATTACCTTACATACTATTAGACACCATTGGGATAGACTCACCCTCAAACCCCACAAAAGGATCCCTTGGAAGAAAGTTCTAATGAGGGGCCCAGAATGGCAATGCAGCCCATAGAGCTTCCGTTTCCCTCTGGAGGGAGAAAAGCAGGAGACAGGAAGGGACTTATTTTGTAACGGACAACTCTTCACTTTCTGTCCTCCCTCTCTAGGATTAGTGGCTATATGAAATTAACCCTTTATTTCTGGGATTTTTACATGTTTGTTTTTGAACCGGCTGGGACTGCTTCAACCAGGAGAAATCCTGGGAAATCGGAACATATGGCAACTCTATCCGAATTGAACATTATCCGAGGTACCACTGTATGCTTATTTAATCAGCACTAGTCTGATAACAACAGCTGTTTAGGGGGCTTTTAACACGTTTTCACTTATTTTTGTAAGTATCGAGACATAGTGTTATTCTGCCAAATTACTGCAGAAGAGTATGGTTACACAAACACACACCATCCCCCTACTTCACCTCTGCAACTTCTTTACAATGGCACCAAGAAGTAGGATGAATAATAGCTACTCTGGTGCCACCTTTGTTATCTGTGTGAATTGCTCTCTTTGCTCCCTGTGTACAAAATCCATTTATTTCAAAAGCCTCTAAATCTGCTCCAAAAACTTGATTCTGACATTTCATTTTCTCTGATATATACAATTGATCATGTTGAACAAGCATAACATAGGCCGAGAGGTTAACCTGATATAGATCCAGTGTTTTGATCATGGACTTTCTTAACTGTTTCCTTCAGACTAACCTGACTGTGAAAAGCTGGAAAGAAGGAAGAGTAAGAGAAAGAATGGCAGACCGGGGATTGGGGGTGGGGGGTGGGGAAGCAAAGTGGCCAGACAATCAAACTGTAGAACCGTGAAAAGGTCATATTACAGAATGTATAATGTATTTAATGTGTATTATGCAGCTGTCTTCCTCAAATTTATGGAGGGATTAAAACCCGCCTCTTGTGATAAAGATCATAATGGGAATCAAAATGCCACAACATAAATTGATTTTGTGTTCATGATTGTGACAAGAGTCGAAAATAAAATGACACAAACATTACCTTTTACACTTAAAAATCTTCTTGAGACATTATGTAAATGTAATAGCATAGCTTGCTTCATATCAGCCTGTGTACAAAACATATGCACAGCTGGCATTACTTGTGGGGGTGGTTCAAGAATATGCACACAGAGAAAGAACAATTAATTTATTTTAATCAGTTCCCTATTACTGATTTGATCATGAGGATATAACATGTATTGGCACTTAATACAAATTTCACTCCACAGTAAGATGGAAAAGTGCAAGACAGTAAAATATCACCATTATATGAAGCGTTGTAAGTTAGATGTCTTCCTGTTTGAATATTTAAAGTCTCATGATATCTTGACTCTCTCATTTTCTAGAACTTTCACAACCTAATGTTCCCAATAAATTTTTCCTGCATTCAAACCCAAACTTTTCACAAAGTTTTCAATGAATATTTTTGCATATATGCATGGCATTGCAAATATCCGTCTGTGAAATTTTACTGCATCTGCTAATTAGATGATCTACTGTTTCAGCCTTTTCATTGCAAATTCAACATTTGCTATTTACCCAGTAATACTATGAGCGAGAAGGACCTTGGAATAGTTGTAGAGCACAATCGGAATATGAGTCGACAGCATGATGTGGCTGCAAAAATGTTGATGCTATTTTAGGCTGCATTAACAGAAGTCTAAGTCTCAAAAACCCACGAGACATTAGTCCCCCTCTTTTTGGCACTAGTCAGACCACATCTAGAGAACTGTGTTCAGGTCTGGACACCACACTTTAAGAAGGATGCCAACCATCTGTCAGATCTGCTTCAATTTGGATCCTATATTGAGCAGTGGTTTGGACTCAATGGCCTCATAGGTTTCTTCCAACTCAGGTATTCTATGATTCCAAGAAAGAAACGCAAGCAGAAGCAACCAGTACATTTTAGATCCTCATTTGACCCCCAAAGTGCAAATTGCAGTAGTGAGCAAAGCCATTTCCCCCCCAAATAGCTCAGTTGCATTCCTACTTGGACAGGCTTACTCAAATCTTACACTCAAGCAAGAATCCTCAGGGGTTTTCCTTCTTAGTCTTATAACCACTACATTCCTTTGAAATGTGGTGTTGGAGAAGAATTTTGAGAGTCCCCTGGACAGCAAGGAGAACAAATAGGTCAATCTTAGAAGAAATCAACCCTGGCTGCTCCTTAGAAGGTCAAATGGTAAAGATGAAGTTGAAGTAGTTTGGACATCAAATGAGAAGAGAGGAATCACTTGAGAAAGCCTTGATGCTGGGAAAGGTGGAGGGCAAAAGACGACGGGGGCGGCCAAGGATGAGATGGATAGATGGTATTGCAGATGCAATGGGCACAGAGCTGGGCGGGTTGAGGAGGATGGTGGAGGACAAGGGTGCCTGGTGTGTGGTGGTCCATGGGGTCGCGGAAGGTCGGAATCGACTGTGCGACTGAACAACAACAACAACAACAACAAATGTTGTACACCACCTAGAATGGGAAAACATCCCAGATGGGCGGGATATAAATGTAATAAATAAATACCTAGAAGGCATCGAACTAAATTTAAAATCTTACACTAATTAATAACCTATGTTCTCTATTTGCAGCCACAATGTAACTCAATCATCAAAAAAACAAATCAGAATTAAATTAAAATTAAATTGAAAATAATTGAGATCATTAATTAAACAACTCTATGAATATGTAGTTAATTTACTAAGAGGGAAATGCTAATTAGAAAAGGAACACTTTAAATTGTTTATGTGTGGAAGCAAATCTGATTTCCACAGGCAGCTGGTTCCATAAAGTGGAATGGGCCATTACAGAGGAAGGTCTTTTTTGACTTCTTTAGGTTTGACAATTCATAGTTTAAGAACTTGAATGCTTCATGTATAATTTCTTAGAAATTATGTTGGTGTTGTTTATATTTCATAATTGTTTAATTTTATAAGACACATTTGAGTTCTGTCTCTACATGGGAGAGAGGCGTGATAAGAACTCCTTTAAGCAGAATATATAAATATTCCCAACTCATTTTGCAACATGTGGAGAGCCGGCTTTGGGCTGCTTTGGGCAGCAATCACTTGTTCTTGCTACTGTGGTCAATAGATTGCCTTGTGCAGAAAACAAAACCACTTCACTCAACTTTAATTGCTGGTCAAACAAACATGGCTGGCATCTTTTTGTATCACGGATAGTATCCATCATTTCAGTAGTAGGGCTGGGAACAATGTGAAGTAGCAATTTATGACTTCCTGTACTAGTGTCAATTGAACATTTGGATTATTCTTTGCAGAACTGATCATACTTCCTGTAGCCTGTGGGTTGATATGTCCAACACTGACTGAGCAAACCACTTTTATTGGTTTTATCCCCATGGCTACTAAAATACGGTACCGATTTCCCTGATAATTTTCAGACCAGAGGACATAGAGAATGTGGCAGACATTCAACCAATTTTTTTAAAAAACAAAAAAGCTAAGGATGGAGGAAAAAACTGGAGTTTAAAAAGCAGGCCAGATACTGTGGTTCATGTCATCTCCATGCCATTCTGTGTGCAGGTACAGATGTTTGCTGGTTTGTGAGTGTCTGAAATTGTCAATGATGCATGACAATGCCTTGTAGAGGTGTTAGGATTAGCATTTGCTGATGCTATCAACATCTTCTAGATGTTGATGCCCTTTATCTCCCATGAAACCTTACTGTTGATGGAAATTGCAGCCAAACAACATCTGGAGATCCTCTTGTTCTGACCCTTGCCTTGCAGTAAGTTCCAGAAAACTCAATGAGACATGAGCATTTTAATTATTTATTTAATTAAAACCTTCAAAACATTTAGAGTCCTCCTTGTATCATAAGGAGCTATTTAGGATTGTACTGCCTTTCTGCCTTTTATAGTTCATCCCTAGGCATCTTCATAGAGAGATACATTTTTGTCTTTGGGGCTTACTCCCATGAAAATGTTTCTCAGTCCAAACTATGTTATTTGTATTGGTTTCATTCAGATGCAGATATAAAATGATCTGATGATAATGTAATGGAATTTAAGCCTGTGCCACGATTGCTGCAAAGTAGTCAACTCAGTATTTTAGAGGGCAAATGATGTGTGCAGAAGAACTCCTCTGTCCCCAGTTACTGTAAGTGACATGCTTTCATTTGTTTCCTTTGTGTTTCTTCCCCCAGCTGAATTGTTAAAAGCAGTCAGAACAGACTTACATGCAGATGCTGAAAAGATACAGGAGTGACATGTGACTACTGGAGAAATTCTAGTTACAATGCAAATAAAAGCAATAAAACTCACTTAACCATAGCATGATACATAATAAAGAACTGACAATAATTATCTCCCATAACATGCTCCTGGCCTAATGTAGCACATCTCTTCCTCTGTTGTCATTTGTTTTGTTCAATCCATCCCTCATAAACACTTGATAGTTTCTCTTTGCTACAAATGCAGTGTCATTCCTAAGTGCTTTCACTAAAAGAGAAGTGAGAGTTTTCTATGGGTTGTTTTTTTTGTGGGGGAGGGGGGAGAGAAAGTAGAAAAGAAAATTGACTTAGCATTTAGAGCACACCTCAGCACATCCCAGCACTTATGAGATGTAACCAAAGGCTGGAAGAATGGAAGGAAGGATGGGAGGTGTGATTAAAATTGTGTTGGGTGTTTGATCAGACAGGCAGATTAATCTTATAAGGACAAATTCCATCAACATCTTTCCTTCTTTTATTTCTTTTTAGAAAAATTAAATCCAAGAGCTCATTTCCTTGGAACCTCTACGGTGCTGTAAAGCTAGGAAAGTTAAGCCTGAAATAAACTACCATTTTAAAAAAATTCTCTAAAAAGCATCTTTTCTCCTACTAAGATGAAGCTTTTAGAGTGGGAACTGGACCAAAAGAGATAATGATAAATGGGAGTAATGCACAGAAAGAGGCTTTTCTCTGTATCCTCCCCTCTCACCTCTACGGTACCAGTATGATAAAATCCTAGTGGCTTCATGCTTTGTAATTCAGGAATAGAAAGAGCACAGGGTAACAGCAATCCAGATTTTGTGCAAACCCTAGTACAGGGGTGTCCAAGCTATGGCCCACAGGCCTGATATGGCCCACAGCACCAATTCATCAGGCCCGCATCACCCACACCGCTCCCAGAAGTTGATGGGGATGCGCCCGCCAATGCACATGCATGCCCTCACCGCTCCTGGAAGTGGTTGGGGACATGCCCAGGCATGTTCAAATGGGCCCATGCCACTCCAGAAAGTGGTTTGGGATGTACCTGGGCATGTGCAAACATGCCCCTCCCCTCCCAGAAGTGGTTGGGGATGTGCCTGTGCATGCGCAAATGCACCCACGTCATTCCTGGAAGTGGTTGGAAACATGCACACGCAAACGTGGGCATGGTCAGGCCAACAGCACAAAAAATTTGGGCACCCATGCCCTAGTAGAACAATTGCCAGTTTGTTTTCAGATCCTATATCTCAATTTCACATGGCTCTGCACAAATATTCAGCTGATATGTACCAAGGTTCAACTTGAATATACTATTTCAAGGGCAAAAAAGTTTACAACTAACATATGGATCTGTGTCCATCAAGACAGATGTGCATAGCCCCGGTGGCACCACTGTCAAACTCATCTCTCTCAGAATATGTATAAGCTTTCAGAATGGGCTTAAATCAGGAACAACCTGTTCTTTTTTCCCAGAGGTTGGCTGTACAGGATGTTGATTGCCTGAGCCTATCTTTGATGATCACAAGGGTGCTTCACTTCCCACCTGGCTGACTATGGAGCAATCTAACCCTTGAAAATGAATGTTCTTCAGAATTGTTTTTCTTAATCAGTTTGTTTGAAGGGAAATGGTGGGGGGTTATGAAGCTGAATATATTAGGAAATAAAATGCCACTGGATTCGGCCAGGAATCTGTGTTGCTGTGGAGATTGCTACATGCGGTGCTAAAGCAGCAAAGACAGGGAATACAAAACTCACCCCATAAGAAAAAACAAACCAAACTCCTGCTACTGGAAGGAGAGACAGGTAGTGTCATGTAACACAATTTATATAAGGGTTGAGAAGTGCTTGGCTTCTATACTTAAATCAGTCAGCAAAACATATTTTAAAAACCTCTTATTTTTCAACCAAAATGTCACCTTTCTCTTCTTATCAGTACAGAGAGTCTGCAGGTCCTATTGATTGCAGTTTAAAATGGACCAGCTTAAACCACCAGCTGAATCATGTGCTTCACAGGCAATCATAGAGAAAGCAGGGGGAGGTAGGAACAGACATTTCAGCTGTATTTACCAGACAATAAAGATTGATGTTTGGCTTTGGGGAGGAGGGGTCTAGCACAGCATTTGCACAACTGGCAAATCTGTTAGTTAGTTAGTTAGTTAGTTTTGTAAAATAAACCTGGACAGTTAACCTTAGGAAGATATGCTGAGTGGCCTGGCAAGTGGGCCAGCATGACTTCAATGATAATCCCAGCAAATGTTGTGCTTCACAGATGCCTGTTGTGATTTTGAAGACAAAAAGCCTTGGGGTCATAATTTTGTTAGTGCCAGTTTTGAAATGAATGCAAAAGAGGTAACATCCAGTTCTGTTTCAACCTGCAGTTTTGTAGTAAAATACAACACTATATCATTGAGCTCTATCATTTATATCAGAGGTTGGAACACTTGGATGGAAAGTCAGAGGTTGGGAGTTTTGAATTCACATGTCTCCTGAGAGTTCATCTGAAGTTACTTAGGTTATAGTTAAATAGATTATATTTTGTGTTGTACTTCCTCTGTCTATAGAAAATTGCCATAGAACACTGCCAGATAAAGGGACTGGTAAACTATGTTACAATAATAATTTATACCTAGAATATCCTTTGAGGGTCACCATAAATTAGCATCAGTTTCATGGCACATAATATTCATTATGCTACATTGCATCAAATGCCCACTTTGCATTTTATATGCAGTGAAATCCCCGTAATCGGTTCCAATGGGTCCATCGTTGTATGAAAAAATTGCTGTGCGATACATGTATCATATAGCGATTTTCCCTATGGGATGATTCGTACAACGATTTTTGCCACAGAATAGCAACCCTGTGCTGTTAGCGAGAGGGATTCTTGCTGGCCCCCCTGTTGTTTGAGCAAGGGGACCAATGGGAATCCCTCTCACTAATAGCATTGGGGTGCCTTTGGCTGGAGAAGCACTTTACCCTTGGGAAAGGGCTTCTCCAGCCAAAGGCACCCCAGCGCTGTTAGTGAGAGGGATTTTCTCTGCCCCCCCCCTGTTGCTTGAGCAAGGGGACCAACTGGAATCCCTTTCGCTAACAGTACTGGGGTATCTTTGACCGGAGAAGCACTTTATCCCTGGGAAAGCACTTCTTTGGCCCAAGGGAGCACTCCCTGCACTGTAAAAGAAAGGGATTCTCGCTAGTCCCCTTGTGAAAACAACAGGGGGACCAGCAAGAATCCATTTCACTCAGAGCACGTGGGGGGGGGGGGCTTGGACCGGAGAAGCACTTTCCAAGGGGTAAAGCACTTCTCCAACCCAAGCCCCCCCCCTGCGCTATGAGCGAAGGTGATTCCTAGTGGTCCCCCTGCTGTTTCCACAAGGGGACCAACGAGAATCCATTTCGCTCACAGTGCAGGGGGGCCTTGGGCCAGAGCAGTGCTTTACCCCTTGGAAAGCACTTCTCTGGCCCAAGGCCCCCCTGTGCCATGAGCAAAAGGTATTCTTGCTGGTCCCCCTGTTGTTTGCACAAGGGGACTAGCGAGAATCTCTTTTGCTAACAGCGCTTGGCTGCTTTCCCCCTGGAAACGCACTTCTCAGGAGGAAAGCAGCCCAGTTCACAAAGGGGCTTTGGGGAGGAAGGCCACCCCACCCCAAAGCCACCTGGCTTTTGCCTTTTTTAAAAAATTGTATCGTACAATGATGAAAATCATTGTATGATACTTTTTTTTTTTTTTTAGAAAAGGCACTTGTTTTATGATTTCATCGCTGTACGATGCAATTGTTATATGGGGTTCCGCTGTATCCTGATAGACAGTGTTTGAAAACCATGGAATATCTGTTATTTTATAAATGACAACTTAAAATACACTCTACTTTTTGTATTTTGATTGGGGATTTCTGCTGCCAGCTGCAGGTGTGTTGTTACCTGCCAAAGGTCCTCATTAAGGTCCAGTCAAACACTACTGTATCCCTCATCACTGTGGAAGACATCTCCAGACTTATTGTTATATCTTTGCTGCTGTAAGAAAAATCCAGAGCATTTTAGGAGCGGAAGAAAAAGCACCTGCTTACAAAGAATCCAGGCTTCCTGTAAGCCCTCGTACACTCCCAACACCTAACATGAGAACAAAGTAAGCAGCTGTGTTCCTGTCTTAGAGATCTCTCATAGATTAGCCATTATCTGACCAGAATATGAGGCCAATGTGGCCAGTGATCTATCCTAGCATAGCTCTTTGTAGTTAAATATAATATCCTTTTTCTACTTACAAACCCGCATTTCCTTTCTGTGGTTCCATAAATCCAGTATAACCCCTGTATTCCTATAAGAAAAAGAGTTCAAAAGAGTATCCGAGGAAGACAAGGCTCAAGTCTTTGGCATTTCCAGATAGGGTGAGAAGGGTTATCACCCAACACCTTGGGGAGCTGCTCTCTGTCAATCTTAGCAACATGGAGCTAAAATGATAGACAGGATATAATTGTCTAACTTGCTATAAGACAGTTTTCGATGCATTTAGTAGAAGAAATGTAAAGTAGGCCAATGAGAGACAACAGACTTTTTATAACTGTTTAAGAATGCCTCAGCAGAAAAGGGGATTTCTTCTGAAACAAACACTTGACCTGCTTTGCATGACACAAACTTTATCATTCCTAACAAGCTCTGTCTTTGTACCTGAACCTAACCACCTTCTACTTGGGGCTAAGACCTATGGCATTGAATAGAATCCATGTCTGACTAAATCTATCTAGGAAGCCAACCTTCCTTTACCAAAACTGCCTTTTAAGCTCCCACGGTTCACTTTCGCACCACCAGGGAATCAATACTCAGTCCCTGTATAGCATTGCTTGCTGTTTGAAGCAGCCAGGAAGTTAATCTACATCTACAGGAACAGTCAAGGATTTCTTGAGACGTACTGGAATTCACCAATGCTACTAAGGCTGCATAGGCATGTGTGCTTTTTTAATATCTCTTATAAATCTCTTTGCTTTTAAACCTTATTTTTGACTGGATGTGAGAGCAGTGAACATATGGTCATTTCAAATAAGTGCCTAACAGTTCATCAGGCCGCATTTCCAGTGATCTCATCAATCCATGGCTTAAACAACTTCAGATGTTACTTTATTGCAATTCCTAGCAAAGGAGTTCAAGAAATAAGCCATTTACCCTGATCTTGGGAGACAAAAGTGGAAAGGCTGTTATTGAGAAGAAGGAAAGCAACAAGGGACTGTAGAATGTAGTCGTAATGTCTTTTGCAATTAAAGTTTTTAAAGGAGAAGAAAGCCTTATGTGGTAAATGTGAATAAGAAATGAAGATACGGGTGAGTCTCAGATCTTTGACAAGGATGCATCCATATGTTCACATAATAAGTAAAGGCTATGCAGACAAACATACACACACAGACACATACACACTGTTGTCAACTCCAGTAACTTAGCCAAATCAAGGAGAAGATGCAGATGAAACCTTTGCAAAACAAATTACAGAAATGTCAGAGATATGTTACATAGTAATAGTGGGAGATTTCAATTATCTTGATACCTGTTGGGAGACAAATTCTGCTAAATATGGCTCTTTCAAGAAATTCCTGACTTGTGTGGCTGATAATTTTTCCCTACTTTCTTTATTTGTGCCAGATGCACCACCAGCATATAACAACATACAAAGCTAAAATTAACACAACTAAAAAAAAGTAGAATTAAAAGGGGCTAGATTACATCTGCCCAATATTGGGCCACTTCAAAAGCATTTCCTCTTGCTAACATAATGTCTTCCTCAGTGCACGTTAAGGGGCATCATGTGCATTGGATCATATGGAAGATGGTTTGTACTTCTCCACATTCACACAGGCTATCATCTACAGGGAAACCCCACTTTCTCAAATTAGCCCTTGATCTTTCTAGCTCTGCACAAAGTCTATTTAAAGCTTTCCACACAGGCCATAGTTGTTCTTGGCCTGGCGGTACAGAGTCATGTGGTTATGCCCAGTTATCTAGTAGCTCTTTGCTCACTTTCCATAGTTCTATGGCAGTCTGTGGGAGCTGGTTATTTGGAGGGGCAGAAGTTTGAGGAAGCTATGCCTTGATTTCAGTGTCTGCTTTGGTGATCAAATAGCAGGTGTGTTTCCAAGGAACTTGCTTTGACCCACTCTTTCGGAGCAGCACTTTCTCGATGGAATTTTGAGGGAGGGATGCTAACTAAGTAATGCACTTTTTGTATTGGTGTTGGTTTTCGGCATCCTGTGACCAATTTCGCTGTTTCGTTTAGGGCCACATCCACCTGCCCTGCATGCTTTGATCTTCACCACACTGGACTAGCATACACTCTTGCGGAGTAACATAAAGCTAGTGCAGAAATTCTTAATGTGTGTGGTTGGGCACCCCAACTTGTGTCTGTTATTTTCCTCAGAATATTGTTCCTGGCAAAAACCTTCTGTTTGGTATTAAGGCAGTGGATCTTGAAAATGATACTGTAGTTCGATCCAGGTTAACCCCAGATATTTGGGAATGACACAATGTTCGAGCCTGGTGCCATAATATATAGCCATTAAATTCAAAGCCTCAGTCAGTTTTTTCTCAACAGCCTCAAAGGTTGTGCACTGTGCAGGAACTGCCAGATTGTCGGCGTAAAGAAAGCTCCTAGCGGCTTCCAGCGGTGGCTGATCATTAGTATATATGTTAAACAGTAGGGGCTAGCTAGCACACTGCCCTGCAGGAGGCAATTTCTTTGAATTCTCCATCAGCTGCGTTGTCCTTGGAAATAGACAAAAAATTCTACAGTTTTCCAATAGCCTGTGATTTTTTGTGAATTTAAAATCCTTTGTGATGTGGGAGACTTTGTTCAGCAATGCTGCATGGTTGACTGTGTCATAAGCTGCAGTGAGATCTATAAACACTACACCTGTGATTTCCTTCAGTTCAAAACCATCTTCTATGTACTGGGTTAAGAATTTGTGCTATACAATCTTTGCCAAGTCTGAAACCAGCTTGCTGTGATATAAACCAAGGTTCTACTATTGCAGACAGTCGGTTCACAATTAAACATTTATATGTCTTATATAGGTGACTAAGAAGATATATGGACTTGTAGCTTTTTTTGGTCTTCTGGTTGCTTGCCTAGTTTAAGTACAGCTATCACCAGAGCCTTCCTCCATAACTTTGGTATTTGGACTATATTCAAGCAGTTATTATACAAGCTAAGTACAGAAAAGCCCCTACTTATGAAAAAAAAGTCCATTCTGTAGGCTTTTGGTTAAATTGGTTTTTGTATATAACTTGAAGCAAACCCATAGGAAAAATGAAATTTTTATTTAAATCGAAGCAAACCCATAGGGGAATGAATTTTTACGTAACTCAAAGCAAACCCATAGGAAAAAGAATCTTTATGTAACTCGACGCAAACCCATAGGAAATTGTGTAAATCGGGACATGGTTTTACACAAAAATCATTAAGCTAGTCGAATGTTATGTACCTCGAGGCATATGTAAGTCAGTGTTTTGTTGTAATCATTTTTCATTATTGGTCCAAAATGTTTGATCTGTTCAACCCAAATCACATCCATGCTAGCTGCTTTACCATTCTTACACCTGCCTATTGCTCTTCCAGTTCTCCTATGGTAAAGGGGTAAAGTGTAAGTCATTCATTTTCTGACCATTTGTTTGATAGGAGAACAAACCAAAAAAAACATTGCAATAATTTGAAACCATTGTTCAGTAGCCTGCTTCTACTAAAAAGGGCTTAGCTTCTAAACTGTATAAGCTTTTATCCTGCCCAGATATAAAACCTGGCTAAACAGGAAGCTTAAGAAGGCTGGCAGACACAAATTATAAAGAAAGGTAGCCACTGATGAAAGAGAAAAGATTAAAATGCACCAGTAAAATCAAATGCACCAACCTTTGCTTAAAATTACAGAGAACAGCCCAAAACTCATACCAACAGTACCTCGATGAACAAGGCAATTTCGGAAAAACTGAAAATAATCTGACACCATATTTTTTTTAGAAATGATTTATAAAATATTTGAACCCAGCCTTATCTTAAAATATTTTATTCATCATGTTAAAATAAAACATTCCATAATATATGTTTTATTTTTTCAATTTTTTCAATTTTTCAAAAAAAATCCAAAAAGGGCTTCAGAAAAAATAGAAAAAAAAGTTTTTTCCCCCAAATTTTTTCAGTTTTTTTCCAGGCCTTCACATCTCTAGTCTTGTATCTGCATACATCACAGTCAAGGAGTTGTGAACAGATATTTTATAGAAGTTTGTAAAATGTCAGGCCAAAATATTACAAAAACATCTGTCTTGAGTCCCTGTTGTTATAAACAGAGCAAAAGTATTATATAAAGATATACTTACTACCTTTTGCTGGATTGCTACAAGATGCAACATCTGTTAACAGCTATCTAAAATGGATTTAAAGCAAGGAGTTGCCCAAATGATGGAGCCTAGATCTTATGGATAAGCATCTACCACAAATATGTCAATCCTCTTCAGATCCATAGCTCTCTTAGGAATGAATTCCTAGAATGATTGATCTGTTCTCTATACAACCTATGCCTCCCCACCCCCACCCCCCACCCCCCCACACACACTTTATAAGATTGTTTAGTGACAATTTAGTGCCTTTGCCTGTAAATTTTGAACGTTAAAGATGAATCGGCAAAAAAGTCCAGACTGGACCAAAAATAATATTATAATAATATCCAAAAAACACAACCCAGCCCCCAAAAAATGCCAGACACCGTGGATTAGCTGCTGGGACCAAGCAGGGAAGCAGTGGAAAATTTTCAAAATAGACCAATTGCGCTCCGAAAAGCCGCTGCCACCCTGGAAAGCAGCAGAGGCTGTCCAAAACCCCTGAAGAAATGTGTGATTGCTGCTGCCGCCACCACACACAAGCTGATGATGAAAACATAAGTCCAAGGAGCAAACACACCCCTGGCCCCTGGCAGGAAGTGTCGGGGGCGGGTCTGGCCCCTGGCGGGAAAACATTGCGAACACCTGGTGTAAACACTATGGTTTGGTAACACTTCCTCACACCAAAATCAAGCTGGAGAACCACAACAATTCCCTGTTTTCAGCAGTGCCCTAAGACTTGGCAACTCTATACATGAGGAGAAAAGGCTATTCAGAGAACCTGATATTTTACTTATAATCTACCTATGATTCTCCTCTACATTCAAATCAAGAGGCAATTAGTACTTATGTGACCAGCTAACATCCAGCCTTGAACTGTGTCCTTTCTGCAAGTTTGTAAAAGAACATCTAACTGAGCAGGCCATGAAACAAAGAGTAATATCTTCCCTATTACAGCTGCAATGGCTCCCAGTCCATTTCTGATTATTACCTAAAATATCCTATGCAGTTTGGTGAGGTGTACTTGGACTTCAATTTCCAGAAGCCCAGGCTCCCCTCAAGGCCCCAGGTACACCACTCCTGGTCTAGGCTATGTGAAAGACAGTATATCCCCAAATGAACCTTCTCAATCCTTAGGATCTTCAGAGTAGGCCCTTCCCTCTGTCCTAATGCCATTTCAGGTACATATTATGAGGACACAAGAAAGGCCTTTCTCTGTGGCTGCTCTCAAGTTGTGCAATGCTTTCCCTCAGAAGGTTAGCATCCTGTCTTTTATACTTCTGACAATTGAAGACCCCATACCTCCAGGCAGACTTTTAACAGCCATGACTGAGTCCTTAGGTGCTATTTTTTTACCTTTTCTAAATGTGCTTTTAAATTTTTAAAAGTTTTGATTGCTTAATGGATTTTTAATTATTATCATAGTTTAATTGCTTCTTAATCTGTAGTTTATTGTGTTTTTACTTTTACTTGTTTTAATGTTGTGAGCTGTCTTGGGTCTCTTTGCTTCGAGAATGCCTTCTTTCTTGCAGCCATAAGTCTAAAGCAGGGGTTCCCAACCTACGGCCTGCTGGCTGGACCTGGCCCGTGGCACCATTTCACGTGGCCCACCGCCGTGTCCACCACACCTGGAAGTGGAAGCGGATGCATTTATGTCAGCTGTAAAACACACCCACACATGCATAAACTTGCCCGCGGCTGTCGTAAATGTGGAAGTGGGCACATTTATGACAGCTGTAAATGTGCCTGCTTCTACTTCTGGGAGCATGGTCTGGCCCACAGCGTAAAGGCTCAAAATTGAGCCATAGTTTTTCTAGAATTTTCTGAATTCGTATGATGGTGATTTAGCACCTTTTATTTGCTACCTTCTGGCTCAACTTTTTCTTTTAAAAATACCCATAGTCCTTTTTTGTACTCCACTGCTTGAAATGACAATTGGTGAACTGTTTACAGATCACAGAATGCAAACCCCATTATGTCTAGTTTAAAGTGACAACTGACAGAATATTGTGTAAACAGGCTATGATGGAATATAATTACAGAACAGGAAGCAGTCGTCTTGAATTAATTAAGGATAATGCCAGTTTGTATGTGAACTTTGGCTCCTTAGAGTACTTTATATGTAAATGTGGATCCATTTTGGTTTTGAATGAAATGTCTTTTTTCCCCCTTATAACTAAACTGAGAGATGCTGACACTTAAGAAAGTGTTGTGTTTCTTGCTGTGTCTCCAGAATAAGAAGGTAAGTGAGATCTGTATTTATAGGATAGGAGGGACGAGACATATAGTTTAGGAATTTCCTGAAGCTTTTGCACTGGGCCTTCTGTCACAGAAACCGACCCGTTTAGGAGGCCTCCAGTGTCAGTATGACTCCATATTTATTGAGATTTTGCTTCTAAAATACCCATTACAATCAATGAAGCATTAGAATCATTAGCAAAGAGGGCTTAATGAGATAAATGACGCTTCTATGTATGCCTGGAGAGTGAACTTGAAATGAAAAACTCTCTCTCTCTCTCTCTCTCTCTCTCTCTCTCTCTCTCTCTCTCTCTCTCTCTCTCTCTCTCTCTCTCTCCACCCGCTTAGGATTCCCTGGATATGGCATTGAGAGATATCCTGCTTATCTCTCCAACCCGGAGGTTGTCCTTAGGTATCCATAATTATAGCCATTGATACCCTTGTCCTCCATGAACTTGTCTAATCCTTTCTTGAAGCTGTCAAGACTGACAGCTGTCACCACTGCATCTGGCAGGGAGTTCCATAGACCAGTAATCCTCTGGGTGAAAAAGTACTTTCTCTTATTTGTTTGAGAACTAGTACCCAAAAGTTTCATGGAGTGCCCCCTAGTTCATTCTGGTTGCCTTCCTCTGCACTTTTTCCAGCTCCATAATATCCTTCTGGAGGTATGGCGACCAGAAATGTACACAGTATTCCAGATGGGGCCTCACCATAGATTTATAAAGAGGCAAAATGACACTTGCTAACTTATTTTCTATACCCTTCCTAATGATCCCTAGCATTGAGTTTGTTTTTTTCACTGCTGAGGCACACTGGGTTGACACCTTCATTGAGCTGTCCACCAGGACACCAAGGTCCCTTTCCTGGTTTGTCGCAAAGAGTTCAGACCCCATCAGTTTATAAATGTAATTGGGGGGTTTTTTTGCCCCAACATGCATCGCTCTGCACTTACTAATGTTGAAGCTCATTTACCACTGTTTTGCCCACTCCCCCAGTGTCAAGAGATCCCTTTGGAGCTCCTCACAATATCTCACAGTTTTCACTACCCTGTATAATTTAGTGTTGTCAGCAAATTTGGCTAGCTTGCTATTTATTACTACTTCTAGATCATTTATGAAGAGGTTGAAAAGCAGGGGTCCCAGTACTGAACCTTGGGGGACCCCACTCTTTACTTCCCTCCACTTGGAGAAGTGTGCATTTAGTGCTACCCTCTGTTTCCTGTCCCTTAGCCAGTTGCTGATCCAGGACAAGACCTGTCCCTTTATTCCATGACTGGTAAGTTTATTCAAGAGCCTTTGCTGCGGGACCTTGTCAAAAGGCTTCTGAAAGTCCAAATAAACAATGTCAACTGGATCCCCCTTATCCACATGCTTGTTGACACTCTCAAAAAATTCCAACAGATTAGTGAGGAATGATTTGCCCTTGCAAAAGGGCAAATCTCTCTCTCTCCCTCCCTCCCCCCTTTCATTGCTCTCCTATATCACTACATGGAAAGGAACTGACTTATATAATGCAAGTTCTGAAACAGTAGTAAAGCATTGGGTTTTCCCTGACCCCAAGGCTCCTGCTGAAGTTTGAGTGGAACGATAATTGCAAACAATAAACAAGACTGCTCAATGTGAACATGAAACTGTCTCCATGAAATTTCATCTCAATTGCTTTCATTTTATACTGCAACAGAAGACAGATTCTGGTGTCTGACTCTGCAAATGCTTTAAGAAAATGAGTCAATTGAATGTTCTTAGTTACAGGGGCCAATAACAAAGTTCATTTAACTCAGTGGTTGCCACTGTGGGGCCCAGAAGCCTATGTCAGTACATTGGCTGATCAGTGCTGTGGGGTTGGGCTTCTGGGAATTCAAGTCCAAAAACCAAAGGTTGGGAAACACTGATCTAGCTAATCCGGCAATAGGTCAATTTTAAACTGAACTGACAATTGATTTGAACACCTTATTAATCGTGATTTGCTGTCCTGCACCAACTTGTCTGCTAAAGGATTAGGCTCCAAACAATTGTTGCATCATCCCAGGGCACTGTTGATGATTCTGGGTCATATTCTTGAGCACACCTCCTGCCCATGCAGGGCTCTGGTCAAGACCTGCTAAGCCTTGCCACCATGACTCAGTGTGTCATAAAGATGCGCTCAGCACACCCCTGCAAATTCATACAAGTATTAGTGAGGACGCTGCTTGAAAAATTGATCTCATTAAAGATTCCTGATAAATATCCTCAAAAACAGTTTTTAAAATTCATTTATTAGTTCTTTATTCTATTTTTTCAAATAAATTAGGAGATGGAGGTCTCTGCCTACTAAATAGTAAAGTTGCCATTAACCTTTCTTTCCTCTGTATTCCACAAATAGACCATTTTTAAAAAAAAGTTCATTCTCTGCTGCTGCAACATTAAATTCTCTGCTCTGTTTTTCAGGGAATTATGATGCTAATAAGCAAAAGTGACTTGCTTTTGTTAACAGTAATTACCACCACAAGACACCAGAATTCTTAGTAGGTTTAGGAAACACAGAATATTTCATTTTAACTCAGACTCTAATCCTAATTCTAGCCACCACTCTAAACAGTATCTTGGAATTTTTATGTGGTCAGAATATATCCCCAAACTCAATGCAAGATCCCTGTCTCCACCTGGTGGATGAGAATTACAAATGACAGCAAACAGGATATGCTGCAGTTCTGGAATTAATTATATATATGGTATTTACTAATTAATCCAGAATTCATTAGGCCTGGAACAAAGGGCTAAATGAAACAATAAAACAGGAAAATCTATCCAACTGATAAATAATGATCACCAGTCAACCCAGCCTAGAGTTGCCATAATTCTCTCCCACAAATCTGAAACAGAAGTATACTTTTTTAAAGTGTTGTTTGTTAACTGCCCAGAGTGGGGAATACTTCCCATATGGGTGGGGTAGAAGTGGAAAAAAATAAATAAATAAAAATGGGTGGGTTATCTACAAAACAGCCTTCACCCTAATAATCCCAGCTGCTGCTGCGCCACTGGCGAGAGCTAAGCTTGGTCTAATCACACATACACACACTCTCCTCTAGGCACGCACTCACTGGAAGTAAGATGCAGGCATGACCGAGGCACAGGCGGCTCTCTCCGGCTTGGTGGCCGGCATGTTTCTTTCCCTTTTCTTCCTCCTCGGGTGCTGCTGTCCCCTCCAAACCTGCAGAGCCACAGTCGAGAAAACGAGAGCTCAAAACAGGCAGGGACTAAGAGGGAGGTGCTTCCCACCCTCTCTCCTTCCATGTGTGCGAGTGAGCGAGAGAAAGCTCAAGATAGGTAGGGACTAAGAGGAGGCACTTCCCACCTTCTCTCCCTCCATGTGTGGTTCATTGCAGCAAGTCTCTGGGTGTTATAATATACAAATCAGCAATTTTTTTAAAATCCCATATTTTAACATTTTAATTGAACTGGCCAGGACATTTTTTATCTTTTATCCAGTACAATCCCGTTTTTCCGGGATGTATGGCATCCCTAATCCAGCCTTCATCCAAAAGTTCTGTTTTTGTTAATAATAATCTTTCATTAATTATTGCAATTTTATGTTTGCGTTCCCCCTAAAGAAGATTAATATTTCTAATTTGTAAAATAGGACAAATGTCCTTCTGTTTTTCTAATGAACACTGTAGGTATTTATAGAGCAATCTAAATGTAGCCACCTTAGATTATTGTGCAGAAATTATCCCTTGGATAATTAATATTTTATCCCCCTCTGGTAGTGTATCACTTTGCAAGGAGATGGAAGGATCTACCTACTATGTAGTGAAGTTGCCATCTACCCTTCTTCTCCTTCTATTCAACAGACAAGACTTATTAGTTTTGAGGTGTACCCCATTCCCAAAATTGAGCACACAAAAAGTCACATCCATGAGGAACTGTCTAGTTTATACGTGTACTGAATTGTTATAGAAAATCATACACATTATAAAAGAAACCTGTTAATAAATACACTCCTTGTACACCAGTAAGCTATTAGCAATTAAAATAGCCTGCACTACACTGCACTGCACTGCAATGCTGATGATGTATGCATAATGTAAAAGTTTTATCTAGAGCTCAGAATCCTTCATTGTGAAGAATGCCTGGCTGGACCTTTTACAAGATTTGTTAATTGCAAACACTTTGGGTGCATTGATCCATAACCACTCTGATGAAATAATTATTCAGAACAGTACCTATGAGGACTGACAGGAGCCTGCTTTGAAAGAGTCACACAAGATCTACATTTAAATGAGGACTTTTTCCCAACTCCCAGTACATCACCCTTGACTCACATTTTCGTTCAGTAGCTATAGTTCCAGCTACTTCATTTTCTCCAGAATTACTGAAGTTTAAATTGGATTGATTGTTTTTGCTTCCACAGAAGCAGTGTTGAATTTGTGAAAAGCTTTCATACATTCAACTCTTCTCTTTTACTACTTATTTATTGGCTGCACCCAAAAAGGGCTGATTGACTGGCAAGGAAATGAAAATAATTGATTACTTTTTTATCCAAATAAGTGTGGGAGATGTTAAGGATATGAGAAAGCACATGATTAGCAGCCTATATTTCTCCCCAATACAACTATTCAGCCAGTGGGTTAACTGAGGTATTTGACTATCCAGAAGGTAATTTACCTCTTGAGAGGGGGTATAGCCTTCCAAGGTCCAGATATGGGTAAGTCAACTTCTGTTTCTTTGGAGGATACATATCCCTGACCTAGATAATAAGATTTACGTCCAGAATAAGGCAACCAAGATTATGAAGGATCTGGAAATGAAGCCCTAGGAGTAAGATTTGAGGGAGCTAGGTTATGTTTAGTGTAGAGCAGAGAAGACTGACAGATGATATGACAACCATGTATCTAGAGAGCTGTCATATGGAAGATGGAGAAAACTAGTTTTCTGCTGATGCAAACCAATGGATTCAGATGTCAAGGAAAGGGATTCTGACTAAAAATTAGGAAGAAACTTTTGAAAGTAAGAGCTGTTTGAAAGTGGAGCTGACTACATCGGAAGGTAGTGAACTCTCCTATGTTGTATGTTTTTAAACACAAGTTAGATGGCTAAAACCCAAAATATAAAATTCAGCAAGTGAAATCAGCAGCAATGAATAAAATCAGTGCAACGAGATTTCAAATAGGATATGATTTTTAAAGATGTTAATCTTTTTTTTGTGGGGGGATCCCTCCTTCACGAATCTGACATACTAGGAAAAAATGTTTAAACTGAATTAAGTGCCAGGATGATAAGAAAGATTTGCCTGCAACTAAAAAGGACTGTGGTGGCTTAGTGATCAAGATGCTGAACTTGGTTACTGTAAGGTTAGCAGGTCAACAGGTCAAGACCCAAGTGAAGGCTTCAGGGAGAAATCCAGTAGCCAAAGTTAGGAACTACTGTTCTAGAAAGTGCAATTCCTTGTATCAGTAGTTTCCATTTTTCCACTTTGTTTCCATTTGTTGACTGAAATCCTGTTTGCACAGCCATGGCAATTTTTCAAAAAAAAAATCTGATACCACCTCCATGACCACCTCTAGTGTTCCTGAGCTACCCATAGAATCCCTTTCACCTTTGGGAAGCCACCAGGGGCTGTGGCATGGGGAGAAACCTTTACTTTCTAAAAATCACCATCACTAGAATGGCTTCTCCTATGTCAGTACATTTCAGATAAATAAATAATTCCCTCCCCATCCTGTGGTCCCCAGTGAACCCCTCATGGTGAAAAGGATTCCAAAGGAGCCTCAGGATGTTTAGGAGTTATTGAATGTTTTTATCTAAATTTCTGAAAAACCAACATACCTGATGATGTCATCAGCCTTATGTGGCATAATTTATGAAACAGGCTTTCAGCCATTATGTCACATTGAAACATAATTTTTTCCCTCATTACAAAAGTAAATTTGCTGAGATCTTATTCAGCATGTGTTTCAGGGTGGATGGGCAATGTTCCTGAATTCATGAAATAGTCTATGACTATGGAATATCAGGAGAAAGGTGGTCTAAAAATAAAATAAATTAAACATGATTTGCTGTTGAAAGGCCCCAGAATCATACATAAATACAAACACATTAAGGGCCTGGGATCAAGCTTTCCTTATAGAACAAGTTCAGAATTATAGCAGGTATTGTGGAGCATCAAAAGCAACAACAATCATTTAAAGAGTTCTTTTTAAATATTATCTATTGAAGGCAGAGATGTACTTCCACAAGTCTCAGGTGACATCTCTGAAAATGCATACAAAAGACGTGCACCAATTACATCATGTATGTCTCAGAGGGAATTTCCTTGAATGCCAAAATAAAATATAAATAAATGGCTAATACCCTTTTGCTTAGAGCAATACACTACACTAGAGTAGGTCCATTGAATCAATGGGGATTTTGTGAATCAACTCCATTGTGATTTCCATTGTTCAAATTGGCCTACTCTAATTGTGATTACATTGGCATATTATCTATCTATCTATCTATCTATCTATCTATCTATCTATCTATCTATCTATCTATCTATCTATCTATCTATCTATCTGTTGTGTTTGAAGACATTTATTGCTATAACGTTTTGTGAAATAGTTGGGATCAGTACGATCCTCTATTTTGCCTCCTTCTTCTTGGTCTTGAAATATCGCGGCACTGCGTTCCCACCTAAACTATGTAGCCTGTACAGTCTTCACTGCAGTCTGATAACCTGCCAGTCACCCCACTCCCATTTCTGTCATTTCCCACCCAAATGTATCCATTTCTGAGTGTATATATTTAGCAGTGCTGCGCCATTGCTCCCCATGTTCTGACTGCCTAATAAAGTTGTTTGGCCCTGTTATGCTGGCTGCTTTGCATTTCTACCAGAACATCAAACTATCTATTTATTGGATTTATATAACCGCCCTTTTCACCTAAGTGACCCAGGGCGGTTCACAACATCAGTTAAAACCTATACCCAATGCTAATTAAACTGAATACTATAAAACTATCTAGAAACATTTATAAAACCTCCCCAATCCCCTTAAAAAGAAGGACACCCGGGCAGGAGTAAATAAGGACCCCGGGCAGGGCTAAATAAGCCAGCAGGGCTGGGTTGTGGTACCAGTTGTACCCCACACCTGCTGGCACAGCCACATTTTTAAGGCATAGTAAGTGGCAAGTAAAGTAGGCCCATTTAAATTAATGAAACTTACAGAGGTATTGACTGATTAAATTTGCCAGTAATTCAGTGGCCCTATTTTGGTGCAATTTACTATTGTAAGCAACAGGTTTGTTGTTGTTTTTGTTGTTGTTTTTTGTCATTATCTGCTGGCAAAAGCATTCCAACTTATAAATACCCTTCCCAGGCATAAAGTACATACTTACATGCACATACTCATTGCCGGTGTGGAACAATGCAGCTTGCTCAAGTCTATGTGTTCTGGCTAATCTCCTGGGAGACACTGTGGGATATCCAGCTCTTCATCTTTGTTGTCCAGCCAACTGAGGCTGCAGCTAGATTGCTTTAAAAAAAAGCTTATTTTGAAGCCTGTATATTTTTTTCAAATTGATTTACAGTCATGTGGAATATGAATTTATATCCACATCCATGATGAAATCTTGTAAATTGCTTTGTTTATGTAGTTGTATAACAGGACTCACAATGTCAAAACATGGACTTGTTCCTCACTAAAGGCCCAGGTTACCTAAGAGACTGCATCACCCCAAGGGAGTCTGCCCGCCCCACCAGGGCGGACCGGAGGGGCTCTCTCAGTGTTCCATCGGCTAGAGGGGCCTGCCTCTCTCGGACAAGGGGAAGGGCCTTTTCCGTGTCTGCCCCAACCCTGTGGAACCTCCTGCCAGCAGACCTACAGCTACAAACAGAATTGCTGATCTTTAGGAAAGGGCTGAAAATCTGGCTGGCAGGGCAAGTATGGGGGCCCAACGGGGTGCTGACTCCCGCTTGTTGGCTCTATTAGAATTATATGTCCCTTTTATTGATGGGTGAGGAAGGGAGGGTCTTTTAAATTTGGGATGGTTTTAAATAGTTTTTATTGAATTTTTAAAGGGGACTTGTATAATATTTATGTGATAGTGCACCTCCCTGAGTTGACCTATTGCCCCAAGGGAGTCTGCCCGCCATACCAGGGCGGACCGGAGGGGCTCTCTCAGTGTTCCATCGGCTAGAGGGGCCTGCCTCTCTAGCACAAGGAAAAGGGCCTTCTCCGTGTCTGCCCCAACCCTGTGGAACCTCCTGCCAGCAGACCTACGGCTACAAACAGAATTGCTGCTCTTTAGGAAAGGGCTGAAAATCTGGCTGGCAGGGCAAGTATGGGGGCCCGACGGAGTGCTGACTCTTGCTTGTTGGCTCTATTAGAATTATATGTCCCTTTTATTGATGGGTGGGGAAGGGAGGGTCTTTTAAATTTGGGATGGTTTTAAATAGTTTTTATTGAATTTTTAAAGGGGATTTGTATAATATTTATGTGATAGTGCACCTCCCTGAGATGACCTAGGGCAAGAGGGTGGGATATAAATCCAAAAAATTAAATAAATAAATTTCTAAATAAACCTTGTTACCTTAGACAGCATCTCTCCCAAAGATCCACTCTGCTTGCATCACCCAATCCTCCCTAAGTCTGCAGATCCAGGTGCTGACCCGAGAATGGCTAGGAAGGTTATAACTAGAATAACCATGCTATGGAACGGTCTATCTTCAGAGCTGTGTCAGGCCTCTTCTTTGAATATATTTAAGAAATAACTAGCAGAGGACTCGGCGTTGCCTGGAGGTACCCTACCTGGGCCAAGGAATTGGTTGAGCTGTGTCGATGACATCACAACCCCCCCAGTTGGCTTTTCCCCTTGCTTTTTCTCCTGTCGGTGGGGGTGTCCCCTTTGTGGATTGATTTAGGGGCGTACCCCTCCCCATGGGGCTTGACACCCCTACAGTGACCGTCTCTTCAGCCCAAGGTACGTATGTGCTGAGTTTCAGCACTATCAGTGCAGGGGTGTGGATTTGTATAAAGAACATACAGCACCGGATCTTGATTTTAGTTATATAGATTAAAGACTGAACCATATATAAAGGCATTCAAAGACCTACTCCCTACAGGCAATTAATTTGGATTATTATAGCAACAGCAATTACACTTCTATACTGCTCCATATCGCTTAGTGTATTCTCTGGGCAGTTCACAAGGTAATTAGCATTTTGTCCCAAACATGCCAAGTACTCATGTTAACGACCTTGGAAGGATGGAAGTTTGAATCAACCTCAACAGGATCAAACTCACAATGTTTTGGCTGCAGTACAGTAATTTAACTACAGTGATTTAATTACTGTGCCACAAGGGCTCCTGGTTTGAACCTATTTCCTGTTGGAGGAGACTTTTAAAGTTATTGTGATTTTTTGTTCAGAGGGTATTATATTATAGGTATTTTAATTGTTGTTCTTTTTTAAAGGCTATACACCACCCAGAGTGTGAATGAATAAAAATATATCAAATAAAACAAATCAAATAAATATACTGAGGGGAAATATAAACCCATTCCCCTAGGCACACGTACAAAACTGACACACTTTAGTGTGACACAAATATCTCTTTAAAAGAAACAACTCTGTTCAGACCATATCAGATAAATTGTATATGAGGAATATAATGTGAGATTACACGTGTGTCATGTAAATAATTAAATTTGAATTGATTACACCAGAGTCAACTCTGGGGCAAATGTGTGACTTTTTAAGCATGTGACCACACTCTGAGCTATGCAGGCAAAACATACACAAGAGATAGGTGTATTCATGTATTCTCAGAGGCATGGGTGAACAGAGCATGTTCAGCTCTATAAATCCTTCTATGAAGGGGGGACCCTCAGTCTGCTAATACATCTGCCTTGTTTTATTGTGTCTCGATAGGAATGTGGCTGCTTTGCTGCTCTTGGCATGTCCTACCTTTGGGTATGAAATGGGAATCTTTATGCTTAAAAGTTGCTTTTCAAAGTGCTCTGCCAGCATAAGCTTTATTCATTTCAATTTAGTAAAAAAAACAGCAGGGTAGAGATCTTCTTTGTTATTTCCAGGGAATTCTTTCCATTGTAGTTCACAGGGGAGCTGCATCTTCTCCTCATTTGCACATACTCATTGCCTTTCTGTCAAGTTTTCAGAAAAATACAGGGAAGGTCTATGGGGACATTTCTAAATAGAGCCAGCCCCATGATGCTCCAGAACACCTCATTTTCCCTTCTGAAGTTGGTCTCAGTTTTTTCACATTTCAGAGGAATTCACCGCATGATAACATTCTACTTTAATGAAACCTCCATGGTAGGATAACATTCAGTGGGGACATACAAATAAAAGTGCCAAAGACACGCATAATATGAAAGCAGAATTGGCTGGGCATGCAAAAAAATTAATGGAGAAGAAAAATGCTTTCCATTAGCATATGCTGACTTGTGACTGCCTCTCTTCATCTCGCCAGAACCATTATATTCATGTCACTTCAGCAAAGATCATCTCTGACCAGGGATGGGGGGAAATGGGGAAATACCTTATAGTCCGAGTGAATCTCCTCTGTTCTCCATGTACTTCATAAGTATGTGTTTGAAAAGCAGTGTATGAATTAATTTCCTGGTGCCAATGAAGCCCATGGCATTTTCGAAATGACATTAAAACATTGTACAGAGAGGCTCTGTTCATGTTCCCTATGGTTGAGATAGGTCAGTGATGGGTGAACCTTGGCACTCCAGCTGTTCAATGAACTTTGATTCACAGAAGTCCTAGTCAGCAGGAGTGCTGGCTTGGGCTTCTGGGAATTGAAGTCCAAGAACACCTGGAGTGCCAAGGTTTGCCATCACAGGGATAGGTTTTCAGACCCAAGTGAAGACCTTTGCTTCTTCAAGCAAATCAGGAAATGGTGCCTACTCCTTCAAGATGCAAATTGTCCAGGGCCAGACACCAGCAGCCCTGGTGACACATTGGCTAAACTGCTGTACTGCAGCCAGAAGGGTGTGAGTTCTATCCTGATCAGGGCACAAGGTTGACTCAGCCTTCCATCCTTCCAAGGTCGGTAAAATGAGTACCCAGCAAGCTAATTAGCTTGTGAACTGACCAGAGAGTGAACTTAGTGATATTAGGTGGTATATAAGTGTAATTGCTATTGCTATTGTTCCCATGAGAATTAGTCCCTTGGGGAATACTTTCCCTTCCTTTCTGGGAGTAAAAAGGCAATATTATTAAATCATAAACATATTTTTGTTGCCTTTTTGTAATATCCTAAATTAAGTACTTGCAGTGACAGATTCTAAAGGATTTTTTAAAAAAGTATACCATCACAATGACCTCGCCTCATACACACTTGGATAATGGAATGTCTCTCTCTTCCTTCAAAATCTGCTTTACTATCCCTTCAGTCTTTGACACTATGTTATCAATGTCTGATATAAACCCGGAGTGTTCAGATTTGTATTTCTGGACAACAGCTTGTTGGAAAAGATAGATTTGCACATTTGATAGTATACACACTGTTTTATCAGTATTTGAGGCAGTTGGAACTTTTTGTAGCTACTGTCATCCTTTCAGCGCAATCCCTTTTAATCGTTCTCTCACCAGAATATAACTCCTATATGCCAGGCACCCTTTCTTGGCAAATGGGTTTAAAGTGTGAAAGAGTTACACAGCTAGACATTTCTGACTGACATCATAAGCGTGAGCAGACTTAACAGAATGGAAGCGTGGCGCCAAAATGGCCGCCGTGCTCTTTGCGCCCCCCCCCACCGGACGAAGCCATCCGGGTAGTTAGGGGCGTGGCCAGCACCCTAATAAAAGGGCCGGCCACGAGGCAGCCGTGCTGCCATTTTGGCGAAGCGACGGAGCGGAGAAGTTTTTCCCTCTTAACTCCGTCGCTCGTGTCCTTTCAGGGGAAGCCTTTTTGGGCAGCTTTTTTCTCTCCGTAGGCTTCCTAGCTGGCTTGGCTATGCCCTCGAAGAAGAAGGCAGCCGCTAACGTGGCTCGATCGGCGCGGAGGCGCCAGCCGGGTCGGAAGACCGCGACTGCGCCCGCCCAGCAGCTACCCTTAACGGAGCCCACCGGGACCGGTGGGATGGGATCAGTGGCCCCTTGGCCCGATCCGCGGTGCGGGCAGGTTGCCCCGGATGGGGCCTCGGCCCTTGGCCCGCAACCGATGCCTAGTGCCCCCGCCGGGGTCCGTGCGGCTGGGCCCTCTTGCCCGGGTGCACAGTTCCCCATGGGGGGAGCGAGCCACGGGGGGTGGTTGGGTTCCCTGCCTCTGCAGGGTGTGCCCTCGGCTTCACAGGGGCCGGGCATGAGCTCTTGGCCTTATCTGGCCCCTGGGATTCAGGGGCCTGGACAGGTACCCTTTAATTATGGGCCGATTGCCCATTCGCCCCCTGTTGGGGCTGGTGCATTGGTCAACGTGGAGGCCCTTCTGGCCCGCGTTGCGGCCCTTGAAGCATCCTTGGCGAGGGCCAATCAAACAGGGGTGCCTTTAGGATTCCAGGTGCCCCCTTTAGCTGCAGAGCAGCGGCTGGCGATGGGTAGGGTTGAGCCGCCTGAGGCGCGCGGGCCGGTGGCGGCCACTGCCTCGCGGCTCCCCACTCAACAGGTGCAGCAGTCTGGTGTGGGTCTGGCCCCGTCGACGAGCTCAGCTTCGGTCGTGAGCTCCGACGCTCCCAGCGGGCCGGAACCCCCGGTGGGGGCGGCCCGTGGGGGTGCATCGGGTGAGTATGCAGTTCAAGCCAGTGCACCCACACAACTGACTTCCTGGGGGGGGGGCTTTCCAATGGCCATGGCCTCGCACGGGTGGTCCGGCGATCCAATTGCCCCCGGCCCACCCGGCGACTTCACCCCTTACACAGGGCCTGGGCCCGGGTGGCGCCCCCTGTGTGGTGGGGAATGTGTTGGGGATCCCCGGGCTGGTACAGGCCCCCTTTGCTTTGCCCGCAGTTCCCTCTGTGCCGGTGTCGGCACTGCCAACGGCAGGGTATTCCTTGCCCCTGGGGGACCATCTGGCCCAGTCCACCAGGGAAAAGATCTAGAGGGGAGAGTATGTAGATATCTTCTCCCTTCTTAATAGGGAGCCGACCAAGGAGGAGAGGGAAGGGCTGGACGAGAAGGATAAGGAGCAGGCACGTCGTCGTAAGTCGCCACGCACGTGGGCAAATTGGTTGCCAGCGTACCTGATTTACATGGCCGTTTACCTCAGGGCTAGGCCGGATTTGGCCATCCCTATGGTCCAGTATCTGGACAACATCTACCGGGCCATGGTTGACTTCCCGGGTCCGTCGTGGCTGGCTTACGACGAAGAATTCCGCATGAGGATTCCATTGCACCCAGAGATGAGGTGGGATGAGCCCTGCCAGAAGCTGTGGCTTCTGTATATGACCCCCACGCGCCCGGCGCCTGGGGAGAGATACCATTGTGGACATGCGGTCCAACGAGCGGCCCCGGTACGGGCTCCCCGCCAAGTGGCGGGGCAGGGGGTTCCAGCCCGCCTGCTGTGCTGGACCTTCTCGTCCAATGGTTCTTGCAACAGAAAAAATTGCAAGTACAAGCACGAGTGCCCCGCTTGTTCTGGCCCCCATGCTGCCTCCGCCTGCCCCAGGCCGGGAGGATGCAGGGGCAGGGGTAGGGGTGGACAAGGGGCAGGCAGGACTCCCACGGAAGGAGTGGGTTCACCGAAAGGCCCCCTCCCCAATTAATGTTGATATGCTGGAGCGTTGGCTCGCATTGTACCCAAAGAAAGCAGACGCTGTGTACCTCCTTCAGGGTTTTCAACTGGGTTTCCGTATTCCTTTCACGGGGGATAGGTCACCGCAGGATGCACCCAACCTTTTGTCACTTAGAGGACGGGAGGAGGTGGCTGCCGCCAGCATTAATAAGGAGGTCGCTGCGGGCAGGGTCGCTGGCCCTTTCCCCGCGCCCCCTTTCCCCAACCTTAAAGTGTCTCCTCTAGGACTAGTGCCCAAGAAGTCCCCGGGCGAGTTCCGCCTGATTCATCACTTGTCCTACCCAGCCGGTCATTCGGTCAATGATGCTATCCCTGAGGACCTTTGTTCTGTCAGGTATACATCATTTGACCAGGCATTGCGCATGGTGCGCTCATGTGGCCCGGGTGCACTGTTGGCTAAGTGTGACATTAAGTCGGCTTTTCGCCTCCTGCCAGTGCACCTGGGTGACTTTGAGTTGCTGGGTTTCAAATTCCGGGGTGAATATTATTTTGACAAAGCCATGCCATTCGGCTGTTCCATATCCTGCTCTGCTTTCGAGCGTTTCAGTACATTCCTGCAGTGGGCATTTGTCCGTAGGTCAGGGTCTCGGTCTGTAGCCCATTACCTGGATGACTTTTTGTTCGGGGGTGAACGGGGCTGGGACACGTGCACACGTCTCCTCAACACATTTCAGACGCTAATGCAGGAACTCGGTGTCCCTTTAGCGCCCGAAAAGACCGAAGGCCCGTCTAATAAGTTAGTATTCCTGGGGGTGGAGATTGACACGGTAGCGCAGGCGTCTAGGTTGCCAGAAGACAAGGTGTCAAGAATAGTGGCCCTTATATCGGACTTGCTGGCTAAGCGCAAGGCATCCCTTCGGGAACTGCAGGTGCTACATGGACACCTTAATTTCGCTTGCAGGGTGGTCGCACCTGGCAGGGCATTTGCTCGGCGCTTGTGCGACGCCATGTCAGGCTTATCCAGGCCCCATCATAGGACCAGATTGACACGGGGCATCAGGGCAGATATGCACATTTGGCTCCAGTTCTTGAGGGAGTTTAATGGGGTCTCATTTTGGAGGTCAGATCTCCTGGCCTCACCCCAATTTCAGATTCAGTCTGATGCCTCGGGATCCCTTGGTTATGGGATGTACTTCGATGGGAAGTGGGCATATGGTGGATGGCCACCAGCCTGGTCAGGCACGGGTCGCCTGAGGGATCTCACATATTTGGAATTTTTTCCCATACTGGGGGCCTTGATGCTATGGGGTGAGGAGTGGGCCAACTCTGTGGTGCATTTCTGGTGTGACAATGCGGCCGTTGTCCACATTGTCAATTCACAGACATCTAAATCTCCCAGGGTCATGGACCTCGTGCGTCAGTTTGTATTGCGCAGCCTGCGCCTCAATGTACTGTTCAGGGCCAGGCATGTCCCGGGGGTGAATAATGATATTGCTGATGCTTTGTCCTGCCTGCAGATCTCCCAGTTCCGTGCCTTGGCCCCGGATGCGGAGGAATTTCCCTCGCCACTCCCGGAGGAGATATGGACCTTTGGCAAGGAGAGGTGAACCGGGCGATCGGCATGTCTCTGGCGCCACGCACGCGTAAGGCGTATCACCACGCGTGGGTTTCCTTTCAGACTTTTTGTACCCAATCTCGATTGCCAGATACCTGGCCGATCCCAGTGGCCCACGTCCTTCATTTCATGGTTCACCTGCACGCCCAGGGCCTGGCACCCCGCACCATAGCATCTAGGCTATCAGCGCTGGCTTTTATGGCCAAGGTGGGAGGTCATGCGGACAGTACCGCTGATTTCCGTGTGAGACACGTTTTGGAGGGGTGGGTGCGGGAACGTGGGCGTAGCCTGGACGACCGCCACCCAATTTCCCCGGGGGTCCTTACCCAACTGGCACGGGGCTGGCATGACCTATGTTTTAATAGGTATGAGGCAGCCCTGTTTCATGCGGCTACAACGGTGCCCTTTTTTGGAGCACTCCGCATCAGCGAGCTTGTGATGCTGACTAAGGCGGATGCAAGTCGTAGGGCACTGGAACTCGAAGATGTCTATGTTTGCAATGATTGGGCTCAGTTGAGGATACGCTCCTCTAAAACAGATCAGCATGCCGTAGGCAGTGGTGTAAGACTGCTACGATGTTCCTTGGCAGACATCTGTCCGGTTGGTGCCCTACAGGAGTTCCTTGCACTGCGTGGCACGCACCATGGCCCGTTTTTCTGTCACCAAGATGGGTCTCCCCTTACTAAATTTCAATTTTGGAAGGTGACTGGGAAGGCACTGGCTAGGGTGGGCCTCCCTGGGGCCCGTTACGGCACCCACTCATTTAGAATTGGGGCGGCCTCTACTGCGGCTGCTTATGGGTACTCCGGGGCTGACATACGCAGCATGGGGAGGTGGGGCTCGCAGTGTTTCCAGTTTTATGTTCGCCCACTCCCACCGTGAGTACCGTTTTTTAGTCACCACATATCTCTTCCTTCCCTGTTTTTTCCTTGACAGACCCTGGGTGTCGTATCACACCGGTGACAGTATGGCTGGTGGGCCATAGCTACGTGCACAGGGCAGCGCGTTACGCTGCGGCGACAGATTGGGGACCCCGACTGGGACTCGGTGCGTACGCAAGTCTCACATGGTACGGTAAGCCCAGTATGTTGTGGCGGGAGCTCTTGCCATTCCTTTTTTCGGCAAGGAACGCTGACCCGCCCGACATCCTGATCATACATCTTGGGGGTAATGATTTGGGACAGGTCACTGGCTTATCGCTGAAGCATGCGATTTGCAGCGACCTCGCCTACTTACATTACGTATGGCCCGCCACAACCCTTGTTTGGTCAGATATGGTCCCACGGCACGCTTATAGGGGAGGCCTTGACCTCCAGGCCTTGGACCGCGCTAGGCGCATGGTGAACAGGGCGGTGGCCCGATTCCTTTCGACCAAGGGCTGGGGGCGGGTCAGTCCTCATCCAGCCATTAGTCTGCAAAATTATGGGCTTTACGCAGGTGATGGGGTCCATCTGTCGCGAGGAGGTATGGACCTCCTGCTGAGTGATTGGCGAGCAGGCCTGTCGACCGAGCTGACGGTCTTGGGGGGGGGGCGTCGAGCCTTTATTGAAGCCTCTCCGGGTGGCGGGTAGCACTGGTAAGGTAAACATTTATGACCCACAGGTATCCGGCAGGTTCGCAATTGACTGGACAACACTAGATAGGCATAAGTTGTTTAAACGTTGTCCGGTCAACGACGAACCAGGCGAGGGGGTGATGGTTACCACTAGACAGCTGGAATCACCCCCTGATTTTATGGATACACGTCAGAGGGTGGGGTCATTAGGTAGATATTGACTACGGTCAACAATTTGTTTGTTGTCAACAAACAAATTGATACAAATAGATACATTGTAACAATTGCCGTTGGCAATTTTGGATGGTACCTTACCAGTGTTACTTCGGCCTGCTTGCCTTAAGAATTATGATTGGTCATTTTACCAATAGAAATTTATAATTCGGACTAGGGCATGAATCAATAAATGTGGCCCAATGCCGTTATCCACTTTCATTTGTGTCTGAGTCCATTATTGGGGGGGTGCGCCTGCAATGGAAGCGTGGTGCCAAAATGGCCGCCGCGCTCTTTGCGCCCCCCCCCCACTGGACGAAGCCATCCGGGTAGTTAGGGGCGTGGCCAGCACCCTAATAAAAGGGCCGGCCACGAGGCAGCCGTGCTGCCATTTTGGCGAAGCGACGGAGCGGAGAAGTTTTTCCCCTCCACCCCCTCCCTGTTAACAGTGTGATTTCTTGGTCGCTTCGGGGCCGGGTGGGAATTTTTGGCTGGGACTCGCAATTGGCCCTTGAGTCCTGGCTTTTTTGCCCATCCCACACTGTTGCTATGATTTGATATAGGGGTTTGTTCTGTGCTGCTGTTGACTTTGGTCACATGGGCGGGTAGCACTGGTAAGGTAAACATTTATGACCCACAGGTATCCGGCAGGTTCGCAATTGACTGGACAACACTAGATAGGCATAAGTTGTTTAAACGTTGTCCGGTCAACGACGAACCAGGCGAGGGGGTGATGGTTACCACTAGACAGCTGGAATCACCCCCTGATTTTACGGATACACGTCAGAGGGTGGGGTCATTAGGTAGATATTGACTACGGTCAACAATTTGTTTGTTGTCAACAAACAAATTGATACAAATAGATACATTGTAACAATTGCCGTTGGCAATTTTGGGTGGTACCTTACCAGTGTTACTTCGGTCTGCTTGCCTTAAGAATTATGATTGGTCGTTTTACCAATAGAAATTTATAATTCGGACTAGGGCATGAATCAATAAATGTGGCCCAATGCCGTTATCCACTTTCATTTGTGTCTGAGTCCATTATTGGGGGGGGGGGGTGCGCCTGCAATGGAAGTATAACTGAATACTACAGGGATTACTAAAACTGACTGTTTAGAGGCAGGTAGGAAACCTCACAGCTAGGTGTGAGTCAGTAGTGATTTTATAAAGAACGGGACATAAATGTTGTGCAGTTGTCACTTGGCTGTTCTTTGTATGTTTGATTTTATGGGCTGTTATATAGGTCCTGAGAAATAATGTACAGTAGAACCTCGGATAATGACCAAACTCCGTTCCACGAAGTTGGTTGCTATGCGATTTTGGTCGCTATCCGATTCAAATGGGTGATACCTCGGATAACAACCAAAAAATTGTCGCTATCCAAGGTTCCTATACCAAATACCGCAGATAACAACCATTTTTAGCAGTTCTTAGCATTATGTGATGCATCACGTGTGCATAAAAATGGTGTTTTTATCTGATGCGGTCTTTATCTGATGTGGTCCTTATCCGAGGTATTACTATACTACTAATATATACCTCTGGCTCCATGCTAGTTGTTTAGGACATCTTTATTCACATTGTTTCAGATTTGATTAGGATTTTTTGCTGAATCACAAAGCAGAAAATTACATATAAAATTGTAATAATTGAGCATAACTAATCATATAAAGTCTGAGTCAATTACTAATGGGTTTAAGAAGGAAGAATGGAGGTCTATAAAAAAACAAGATTATCAGATGCCTTTAATTAAAATCAGTTTTATTAAAGAGAACTAGGTCCTTACATGTTTTAATCTGATACTACATCACCATTGAAAAGTCATCTGTTTTAACTAAATTTTATTTACATATTTAATTTTATTTATATTTCTCCTATATGTGTTGAAGGTTTGCATGGAAAGAAGCCTTGATCTCAAATTTATGCAAACTAACTGTGATGAATTACACTTGAATGTGTTATGGCTGTCTCTTTCCTGCTAGCTTTTGCAATGTGGGTCAGTGTTACAGGAAATACCTACTCAGAACTGACCATGTAAATGAAAATACATTATCCTAGGTGTATTCAGGTCTGACCCTGCATTAGGTCAGTTCTTATCCTGCAGTTGCCTTAAACAATAAAAACCGGATGATGCAAAGGGCCAGCATCAGACCCATCGTAGTTCAACTCTAATCAAAGACAGAACCCAGTACAAGGTAGTTTGGCCTGCATGTCTTAAGCAATTATAGGGTCATCAAGAATGATGGAGAGCATTCTCCCATCACCAGTGTTGAATTAAAATTCAACTGTCAATCTACCTGGCTTCTGTAAGTAGACTGGAAGAAGGGCTTCCTCTCCTTCACCTCAGGCAGCTTGCTCTACATCAGTGATGGTGAACCTTTTAGAGACCGATTGCCCAAACTCAACAGGCTGCCATCTACGCTGCAGAGGGGAAGAGCAAACTCTGTGCTGGAAGAGGGAGGAAGCACTCCCACTGGGCTGCTGGGTAGAGGGGCAGGGTGAACTCTGTGCTGGGGGAGGGAGGAAGTGTTCCCATTGGGCTGCTGGGCAGAGGGGCAGGGTGAACTCTGTTCTGGGGCAATGGCTTGTGTGCTCACAAAGAGAGCTCTGAGTGCCACTCTGGCACATGTGCCCTATGTTCTCTACCACTGCTCTAGATAGAATGGATATATAATTTTGATACTTGTATGTACACTGCCCAGAGTGGGAGATTTCCCAAATGGGCGGTATAAAAATGCAATAAATAAATAAATAAGATAATGATCTGCAGATAGTCCTATCATGAACGGTCCTGCTCAGGCCTTTCTAGCTCAGAGCTATGGCTTCCTTTATTAAATGAATCCATTTCATGTTGGGTTTTCTTCTGCTGCTACCACTGCCTTCTACTTTTCCTAGTATATACACACTCTTTTCCAATGAGTCTTGTCCAATGAGACTTTTTCAGACTATACTTTTGCATTCCTTCATGGAGAGAAATGAATAGCCTCAATGTGTCCTCTGTTTTCATTTGTCCTTTTCTTCACCCACACATTTGACATCCTGCTAGCTAGCAAAAAAGAACATGATCAAAAGGAAAGGAATAAAATGAGAAATCAGTGTTGCAGTCTCATGTAAACAAACACTTGGACCAGACGATTTTCCAGTATCATATAATGCTGTTCTGCAAGCATGCCACAGAATACCTGTCAAGTATCCCATATTGGATTTCCCGTAATTCAGCGTCGCTTTTTCTACTTTCCTGCCCAGACCCGCCACCATCCCATAATTTGACGGTGGGGGAAAGTAGTTACTGCACATCCCCTTCTGCGCAGAAGCCTTTGCGCATGCGCAGAAGGGGATGCGCAGAAGCCTTCTGAGCATGCATAGAAGGGTTCTGTGCAGAAGCCTTCTGCGCAGGTCCCGTATTGTCCGGAGCTGTGCTTGACAGGTATGTGCCACAGCCATAGGACCAATGGGTGATCAGTAGTGAATAAATATAGAGAAACCGTCTAAAAAATTATTTGCACCAGATTTCCCCAGATTTTGCATTCTGTATTTCTTACAATAATAATAATTTCATGTCAGAGATTACTCTGGGTTGAAAGAATTTTTGCTGGAGAAACTCTGCGCAGGGGACACCCAAATGAGGCTCCTTCCATGTCCCCAGGTGCAACGCTCGAGTATTGAAGCCTGACCTTCCATTCTCCAGTTCAGCATCTTAACCACTAAGCCACCAGGGGAGCTGCATCTCTTAATCTGCTTTCTTTAATGAAGTTAAAGGTAACCTGCACTGTTCCACTTCTTCATTTCATTAATGGCAGTGATTATGAATGCTTTCCCTGGAAGAAGCAACTCTTTCCCTGGAGAAGCTTACCTGATGCCTACACTATGCTATATCCCTACTTTCTCCCAAGCCCTTGTTCAGGATAGCTTTCAATTAAATGAAATAAATGCAATTAAATCAAAATAGGTATCACTAATGTAACAGATTTAAAACACAGTTTAATAGCCCTTCAATAGAAGACAGTCCTGCACCTCGTCAGTTAAATCCCTGTTCCACTGCAAGTGAATTCAGTTGCCAACAATATGTCTTCCCCCATGTTTTGTGGACAGAATTAATACATGGATGTCTTCAGCAACAGTGTTAGGTCAATCACCTGTTATATTTCTCCCCTTTTGGAAAAAAAATACACCAAAGTTTTTATAACTATGTACACATATTATGATCTAGCAGATAGTTTCACATCAATTTGATATTTATTTATTTATTTTTTATTTATTATTTAAAATTTATATTATATGTTTCCTTTCCAACACAGCATTGCTAGAAAATGCCTGGCCATTCTCACTATATCTAGATTTGCAGCTGGCAAAGATCCAACACAGGAAAAATTTCCTGTTAAAATTCTTTCTTTATTCTCATACACTCGAAAGAAATTCTAATGGAATATTATTATTTTTCTCTCATATGAGTTTTAAAGTGCATTATTGGTTTTTAGAGTATTCAAACTGCTGCTGTGAAGTTGGTTTCACTGGTATCATTGGTTTGGGGTAGAATGCCAGTGTTCCAAATCTGTGGGTAAAAAGCATTACAATGCTATGAACATGATTACACTGATTATGTTAAGCAAACAGCTCAGTTTGAAATAAATAATTTGGCTCGCTATAAGTATCCTTAATAGTTTCTTATTTACTTACCTTTTCACAAAGTAAGTAAATAAATGAAGTCATATAAGGGGAATTATTCCTGCTTCCTAGGAGTAGATAATGATAGAAACAAATTATGAAAGCATCTCATTTTAAAAATAAAAATTATAACCAGCTGGGATCCAATTAATTTCAGATACCTGACATAATTGAACAGTACTGCATGGGCTTTATTCTGAAGTTCCATCCTTCTGAACCGTCCTTGAATTCATAATTTCATAGATGGAAGCAGCCATATGATTTTCTGTATTCCAGAATTTAAGGGTACAATTGTATAAAGATTACCTGGGAGTAAGTCTTATTTAACTCACTTGGAATTCTGAGTAGAGTTACATAGAACTGCAGTACCAGTCAGATATGTGGAAAGGTCCCAATGAAATAAAGAGGTTTGTAAGATTGAGCTGAGGTACCAAGTATTGTTTGGTGGGCAGACTGAAGGACTATGACTCAGGAAACATGGTTCGATTCCCAGCTTGGCCATGGGAACTCGGGGGGGGGGGGGGGCGGGGCGAGAGACTGATAAGAACCTTTCCTTAAATACTTAGTTAAGCTCAGAAGCCATATTAGAGTTGCTATGTCAGTTTTAACTTGACAACACATAACAACAAAGATTGTGTTGAGAGGTAGCTTTGCTTATTAACTATGGAAATTATTTCCTTCGCTTAGGAAACTGAAAAAGTTATGATTGAGAATAACAGCTGATAAAAGTTGCGGCCGCCATTTTGATTTCTTTGTTTTGGACTACAATTCCCAGAAGCCCAAGCAAATCAAAATCAAAGTGGCGGCCTGTTATGTATGTTAAATGTGTTTTCTCACAGGAGCGGAATGTGTCTTTTCTCATGTATCTATTCTTATGCAAATAAGTGGATCGAAAAATGTGCACACTCTGTTAGCCAATGGGCTTGTTGTATTATTGTTACTGTTACTGTTTATAGGAGCGGAATGTCTCTTTTCTCATGTATCTATTCTTATGCAAATAAGTGGATCGAAGAATGTGCACACTCTGTTAGCCAATGGGCTTGTTGTATTATTGTTAATGTTACTGTTTATAGTGTATATAAGTTTTGCCCCATCCAAAAAGTGTTCAAACCCCACTAATAAAGAGCTGAATTTCACTACCTCATTTGTCTGCTTCTTTATTCCTTGAACACTAAACTGGCGACGAGGATGGGATAGCGTCCCCACACGGCAGCAACATCGGCCCATTCGACCCAGTGCATCCAGAGAAATGGGCAACATACGAACGCCAGTTCTGCCACGCAATGGCCTCGCAGAAGATCACTGACGAAGACCAGAAGTGCTCCTGTTTCCTCACTCAGTGCAGTTTTGAGACGCTTGAGCTGGCAACCCTACTCGTTCTCCCAAGGGACGTGGATGTGGTGCTGCTCACAGAAATCATGTCCGCACTGAGTAGTCACCTGCAGCCAGAGGTTTCGATCTTCCCGGCCAGGGTGGCCTTCCACAGAAGAGAGCAGCGACCCAGTGAATCCATTGTAGACTGTGCCGCCGCGCTGCGCATTGCTGCCGCCCCGTAAAAGTGAGACAACATTGAAGATGCACTCCAGGACCATCTGCTGGCTGGCATGAGGGATGAAGATGGTCAATGTCACCTCATGATCAGAAAGATGCTAACCTTCATGGATGTCCTAGAAGAGACAGTAGTGTCGTCAGCAAGCGTTTCTTCACAGACCTGAGCCTGCAGGACGTCCCCTTCAAGATGGAGGTGGATTCAGGTACTGTACTACGTTTTCCATAATCCCACAGTGCAAATGTTTGAGAATTCCCCCTGCCTCTTTGCCCAAGCATAAATCCTTTAAAACTTCCCTCCAGGATGTGCAAGGTTGCCAGATTCTGGTCCTGAGGGTGGGAAATTTCTTGGGTAAATTCAAAAACATTTGCACCTCCTTGCCAATGGTTGTAGTTAAGCAGGGCACTAACTGTCTTATTGGGACCCAATGGTTTAGGCCCCTGGGAATCCGGCTTTCTGGCATCCACACAATAGACTCTGACCCAATCCGGGACGTTTGTGCTGCATATCCTGAGGTATTCAAAAAAGGTTTAGGTTTATACAAAGGACCCCCTGTTGACTTTGAGCTTGACCCAACCATCCGGCCCATCAGGATGAAGCCACGCTGGGTACCCTTTGCTTTAAAGGAGAAGATAGTAGCCGAGCTGGACAAACTGGTGGGTCAGGGCATCCTAGTATTGGTGGACTCCGCAGAGTGGGAGACACCAATTGTGACTGCTTTGAAAAGTAACAGGGAGGTCAGGATATGTGCTGACTATAAGTGTACCATCAATAAAGCTATTCGCCCGAACGCATATCCTGTGCCTGTGGTAAGCCACCTTCTTGCCTCCTTACATGGAGGAAATTGCTTCGCAAAACTTGACCTTGCCCAGGCTTACCAACAATTAACTGTGTCTCCTGCTGCTGCCATAGCCCAGACCATAATAACGCATAGGGGGGCATTTAAGGTAACTAGACAACAATTCAGGGTGAATGCGGCCCCCAGAATATTTCAATCTCTTGTAGAACGTATTTTGAAAGGGTTGCCTGGTGTCCTGCCATATTTTGACAATGTCCTGATCACCACTAAGGACACCGTCAAACTAGCGGCCAGGCTCGATCAAGTCCTGTCATGTTTCGAGAGGGCCAGTCTACGTCTCAGAAGAGACAAATGTGTGTTTTTGGCACGGGAAGTGGAGTTCCTGGGGTACCGCATTACACCTCAAGGTATCATGCCCTCTGACTCCAAGGTGACGGCCGTGCGGAATGCACCCAGGCCGAAATGTAAAGCTGAATTGCAATCATTTCTAGGATTGTTAAACTTCTATCACACTTTTCTCCATTGCAAAGCCTCAGTTGCCAAACCATTACATTGGCTTCTTAAGAAAGATACTGTTTGGCACTGGGGCCATTGCCAGGAAAAAGTGTTCCTAGAACTTAAAAGGCTGCTATCTTCGGATGCTATATTAACTCATTTTGATCCTAACAAAGAAGTTGTACTTGTGTGTGATGCATCCCCTGTGGGGGTGGGAGCTGTGTTATGCCATGTACTAAGTGACGGGAGGGAAGCCCCCATAGCATTCTATTCCCATTCGCTCTCACAGCCTGAGAAAAATTACGCTCAGACAGAGAGGGAGACATTGGCAATCGTGGCAGGCACTAAAAAATTCCATGATTACCTTTACGGAAGGCCTTTTACCATCATAACTGACCACAAGCCCCTACTTGGAATCTCTGTGAACAGGAAGCCTACACCTCAAATTCTGTCCCCAAGGATGAGCAATTTTCCTAAATGCATACGATTTTACCTTGGTGCACAAGTCCGGCAAGGACATCTGCCATGCTGATGCCCTGTCACGTTCTCCACTGCCAGGGGTCGGGGAAGCCGATTGAGAGATTGAAAGTGACCCCCAGGTCCTCATGATTGAGGCATTCGACTCGCCCCCAGTCGTCCCCTCAGATATAGCCAAAGCTATGGCCAAGGATCTAACATTGACTAAAGTAATGTCTTGCGTACAAAAAGGCTGGCCTGTCTCTCCTCTAGCCGAGGAATTCAGAACATTCCACTGCAAGCCTTTGGAATTGTCAATGGAACGAGGTTGCCTTCTATGGGGCCAGCGGGTGGTCATTCCTGTCACTCTCAGGAAAAAGGTTTTACATTTACTTCACACAAGTCACCCAGGAATTCTACGTTCCAAAGCCCTTGCCCGTAGCTACTTTTGGTGGCCTCAACTGGACCAAAACATAGAACAAATGGTCGGCACTTGTGCCAGCTGTCAATCCTCTCGCCCAGAGCAATCCCACCTTCCCTCTCGGGAATGGGATTCTGCTAGGGGCCTGTGGTCCAGGCTGCAGATAGATTTTGCGGGTTCATTTAGGGGTGACCTATTTTTGTTGGTTGTAGACTCATTCTCTAAGTGTGGAAGTGATTAGAGTGCCTAATACCACTTCAGCCACCACGATAATGCACCTGAGAAGGCTGTTCGCCAGATGGGCTCGTGTCCGACAATGCGTCCACGTTCACATCTGCAGAATTCTAATCCTTCATGGAAAGGAATGCAATTAGGTACATCACTGCTGCCCCATTCCACCCAGCCACCAATGGCCAGGTGGAGCGGCAGATGCGCACAACTAAGGACGCGCTTCGGCGTATGGGTGAAGGGGATTTAGAGCTCCAGTTATGCCAGTTTCTTTTCATGTATAGGCTCACCCCCCTTGCCTCAGGGCTGTCCCCTGCTGAATTGCTCCAGTGAAGGAAACTGTCATCCTTGCTGGACAGATTGGATCCCTCTAGGGTGGAGGACAAAGGCACAAATATAGTGATCCAACACCAGAAGGGTTTTTCTCCAGGAGACCATGTACATTGCCCCAATTATGCAGCTTGTGGTCCTACGTGGGTGCCTGGGTTTGTGATCGATCAGACTGGTCCTGTTTCTTACAGAATCGAAACAGACACTGGTCTGATCTGGAGGAGGCACGTGGATCAATTTAGACCTAGAATACTAGACCAACAGGACGAATACAGACATTCAACATTAGGGTTGGCCCCAAACCGTTTAAACCCAGGGGGCAGAGGTAATAGTCAGTAGCAAGCTAACTTAGACCCAGAGGTGTGTTCTAGGGACCAATTTTGGAATCTCCCCTATTCCAGCCAGGTGTACCCCTACACTGTCCCAGCCTAGCACTCTGGATTCCTTTATTGATGATGGCCAATTTTGTTTGGAGTCGCCCTCCACTCTTAGTACACACAGGAGGGACCCTGAGTTGTCTTATTCATCCACAGAATTAGATTTTGGTTTTGAGTGATCCCCTGCTCCTCCATCTGACAAACAGGGCTTTAATTTGGGTTTACAATCCTCCTCCTCTAGTCAATCCCTCACTCCAGTTGAGTCGCCGATCCTACGAGCCGCTGAGCCAGCTCAGCCAAGCGTCCAACCCAGAAGGGAAACTAGGCCGCCATCCTGGTTAAAGGATTTTGTTTTTACCTAGGGGAGAAGAATGTTATGTATGTTAACTGTGTTTTCTGACAGGAGTGGAATGTATCTTTTCTCATGTATCTATTCTTATGCAAATAAGTGAATCGAAAAATGTGCACACTCTGTTAGCCAATGGGCTTGTTGTATTATTGTTACTGTTACTGTTTGTAGTGTATATAAGTCCGAGTTTTGCCCCATCCAAACTGTGTTCAAACCCCACTAATAAAGAGCTGAATTTCACTACTTCATTCGTCTGCTTCTTCATTCCTTGAACACTAAACGGCTGCAACTATTATCAGCTGTTGCGACGCACAGGAAGGTCTTAGGAAGCCAGAAATAGCGCGGAATAGCTCCTCCCAGCCTCCCACACCTTGCTGGGGAGCCGGAGAGCTGGAAACAGGGACCCAAAAATGTTTTTTTCCATCTCCAACCAGCGTGAACAGGTAGGAGGAGATCACATCATCTTCTTTGTAAGGGTGGGCAGAGGCTTCCCCTACCCTCATCGAGGCAGGTAGGCTTTTTTTAAGTATTAGCCAATGCATGCCCCAGACAATGACAAAAATTGGACAATGACATGACTTGTGGATCCAATTTTTGTCATTATCCAGGGTTCCACTGTAACTTATTAATCTTATTTATATCCTGTAACCTAGCCGTGCTTATGCACATCTATGAGTAGCTATACGTACAACTGGAAAACATGTTAGCTGTTAAATAACCTACTAAACCAAGAAGAACCTCCTTGCCTTAAAGTAAAAATAAAACAAACTGTTCCAGAAGCCTAAAAGAAACAGCACAAGACCAGTACAGCATAATATCAACTCAGAATGAAGCCTTACGGAGTTTAGCTGGGGTGACTTTTGATTCAATGTGTATCTTAAAACCTATTCATGCCTACCTGAAAATAAGTATCTTTCAAGTAAACAAACAAAACAAGCTGATCGTCTTCAAACAATTCTGCCCATGAGTATAGTAGAAATTTATATTGCTAGTGCTAGCATTACCATATATTTCACTTCTGAGCTGATAAGCAGTTCACTTCAGAAGAGATCCATCCAATCCCCCAATGTCCAAATGCAATGTTTTTCCTTCTGCTGCTTTGTGACCACCTGACAAGCTGGTTTAACCTTTCTAAAAGAGAAGAGCAGGATATATGTAAGATGAGACACACAGGATTTAAAAGCATTTGAAGCTGCTTATTTGGCTTTTAGGTTGGATTTTTTAAGCCATACTCACTCTTCTGCCATGACTTGAGGATATTACTAGCCATACCTTTATATCTGTTAAAGTAAAAGAGTAATTGATAAATGCAGATCTGTAATTGATTGGCTGCTAAGCAAGCCTCCAGTATAGGTGGGAGGGAGGGAGAGAGTTTTTATATTTTCAGTAGGACATACAGCAGATAAGCCCATAGTAGAGATAATAATTTATTTACATTCTTACCAGCCTTGGCTCACTCCTGGTTAGATCGTGAAACATTTGGCTTTGGAGCCATTGGTAGATGCCGAGTTCCATGCTGTAGTGAAGCAACATAATTATTTATTGCTGTTGTTGCCAGGTTCGTCCTCAAACTGTTTTGTGGCTCCATATTGTTAATGCAAACTGAGCTAGAAACAATTTGGTGTTATAAGCTTGAAAGAAACAGGTAACTAGTTAAGCTCTTTTCAGTCTAGTATAGTGGGTAGAAACTTGACTCTATCTGTCAAATTCTGACAGGCATTGAAACAGTCGTTGCATAAGATCAGCCTTGCATATAACATATTGCAGTCATCTAGTCAGAAGGTTCTTTGTTTTATTTAACTTGTCCAGAAGTAATCACAGCTGGCAACCAATCCAAAGACAGCAGGAGTCAATTTGTGGCATCACTCCTCAAAAGCTTATTCTCCAAGTGTCTTGAGCAAAGTTTGACAGAAAAGTTTGGCATGCTTTATTAAAGTGAATAATAAAACTAAACGTAGTAATAATTTTGTGCTGTCAAGTCAATTCCAACTTATGCCAACATATGTCGACTCTTTCCAGGGTTTTATACATTAAAAATATATAGAATTGGTTTACCATTCTGTTTTTCTGGGGTTACCCTGGATCTGTGTACTTTGTCTGTTATAGCCATTTTTCTACCGGTACGCATGTACTGGTGTGAACCTGCTGATGCCCACCACTGGTTGCACCCGAATTAGAACTACTTTATTTCAAAACTTGGATGTGCGGGGCCAGCCTGAATTTCTGCTACCGGTTCTGGTAAACTGGGGTGATCCTGCTGAATCCCACCACTGGTTCTCTTCACACAGATGGCACAGATATGGGAGGGATACCGTAGTTAACACCCTTCAAGAATGAATCAAAGTTCAAAATGGTCTTCATAAAATGATCTCCATTGTGCTAACAAACAAGGTAATACAGCAGTGTAGAGAACCACAGAGTCAAAGAGGCATAGGAATGAGATGAGAGACCTGACTTCAGAGGAGTACATGCGGAAATGGTTTATTTTTTATTTTATTTATGTGCTGCCTATCTCCCATAGGAAACCTGGAGCAGCTCATAAGAATGAAAACTAAAACGAACATAGGTTTAAGATACTGTACTGTATTATACAAAGACTATATTTTAAAATCAATTAAACGCATACCTGTCAAGTTTCGGGAAATTTCTGTCAAGTAAGGGACATTTCCCGGCCAAAGCAGGAAACTGGACAGCTATGCTTATCCTGTGCTGGCCTCCAGCCTAACTCCAGTCTAATTGCAGTCTAACTAATATGGGATGATGGCGGGAAAGAGTGTAAAATACAGGGGTTTGACAGAAATTTCCCAAAACCTGACAGGTATGATTAAACAATCAATATTAAAACCAAGATTTAAATTTATTAAATGCAACATTCCCTAGGGCCTTATTTATTGCTTAAACGCCTACCTAAATAGGAAAGTTGTTCCAGGTTAATAGAAGGACGGGGGTGGTTGAGTTTCTCAGCATCTTAGATAATCACAACCTAGACATAGGCAGCAGTAACTTAACATCTTGCATTAGGAGGAACAAAGTGTGAAAGTTACAAGGAGCAACAATTCTACTCTGTTGTATGATGGAAAGGTAAAATCAGTTGATAGCATGGCATGTGTCCAATGAGCATAAATGATCTTTGCCTATATCATGAAATGGCTGATAAGCTGTTTCACTGAATGGACAAATTAAGCCCCTCCCAGCATCCAACGTGTCTGGACATTGGGTGGGGGGAGCAGACCAGCCGAAAATGCTGTACAGAGTGGGCTTAGTGCCTGTCTGGACAGGTTCCTTAAAGAAAGGTGGGGTAATCAGAGAAATTTCCAATTCTTTGCTATGTTATCCCCTAAAATGTAGATCAGAACTTTCTGGCAGTTGTATATCAGGGGATGCGGGAAAAGCTGAATCTCCTGATGCGGGTTCAAAAGATGTACCTTGAGGTTGACTGGGACCACTCCAGCTTCTAACTTCACTGGGCACTAGTTTGATTAATCCCAGAAGGGTACTTGGAATATAAGACTACTAAGGGAACATAATGATAAAAAGAAAAAGGTAATACTATGCATATGACTGTATGAGAGACACTTAGAGAGATTGCATTAAATGTTGCAGCGGACAACTATGCTGTAGAACTTGTATTTTTCTATAAAGAATGTCTGGCCTTACTGGAGAAAAGGCTTCTTTCCTGTGTGAAGAATGTTATTCAGATTTTGGAATAAATTCATGATGGGGAGAAATTACTCCAGTTTGTAAATTCAGACACTAACGAAATTAAAACATTCCTCTTCTAATAACCCTTATTTAATTCCCTCCAAAATTTCTAATACCACATTCTTGAGGATACAAAATTCTTTTTTAAAAAGATATTTCCAAATAAACATTTATAAGGGAAGGAAGCATTGGTTGCTTTTATCTAGATATCATTAAGAAGCAGTGACATCCTTAAGAGATTGCAAACCCTTATTTGCCATCAAACTGGAAAACCTGACAGCTTCCATTAAAAGCAAGATATTTTATTGCCATGACAATAGCTTTAAACCAAACCAAACAAGGGTTATAAATTATTCCCAGGGTCTGGATCTAATAGAAGTACTGCATGATTCTCTTTTTTTCCTACTGTTCTTTGATTGATAATTTCTCAGTAGACCTTAAAGGTGACAGGCTCACCAAAAATGCCCACACTTATCTGAGCAGCTACTGAAGATGGATTCATGTGCAGATCCTACACCATAAATTACGTTTCCCACTCAGCAAATATTCGAGTAGAATAATACATCTTGTCTCACTGTTCTGTGTTTTCTTGATCTGATGTAACCCTGTGAACTACTGCTCCCTGTCAGTTTGAGTCAAAAGTTTATTCTTTAAGAAGTAAATAATAACCTTTTTAGTATACATTTATTATGTCCTTATTTATATATAATATCATTGTTATCGTTCTCTCTGCAGCTTGCACAGACAAGGAGCTGAGGAGCCTTGCATCTCGTCTAAAAGATTGGTTTGGTGCTCTTCATGAAGATGCAAATCGTGTCATCAAGCCAACCAGCTCTGACTCAGCACAAGGCCGTAAGATGACAAATCTAAACATAAAGTTTAAGATAAATTCTTAAGTTCATTGGCATCTGCAACAGTTATAGCAAGAGCTAATGTCAGTTCTGTTGCCTAATTATGCTGTGACACATACTTCACTATCACCACTTTTCTTTTGTGTAGCAATAGCATCAGAATTTTCGACAGCACATTTATATTACAGTGAGTCGGGAAACTCAGTGGGCTGGAACCTTCAATATATTAAACAGATAAGAAAATATATCTATGAAGCAGCATGCCTCATCCACTGGAATGGGGACCAGAAAAACATGCCCATATCATTCATTATCTTGAAAGAGATGCAGAGAGGGCATTCAAGTTCAGTGAACATATATTTATTACTATTTATAACTGTTCTTCAACATATAGTTATTTTCATTGTGTTCTGACTGGGGATTATGTTATGCTACTCCATAGCCAAGGGATTCTTAACCTGCGGCCCATGGGCCGGATGCATCCCACAGTGCCATTTCATGTGGCCCCTCACCGCCTCCACCACACCAGGAAGTACCATGTGGTGGAGGAAGGGCAAAATGGCCATCCAGCCCACAAAGCTGTCTGAGGGAGTGTGACTTGGCTCCTGGCTTAAAAAGATTGAGAACTCCTGCCATAGTCTAATACCAAAAATGCATGGGGTTTTTCTCAACCCACTCTATTTCCATAAGTAGTATGACTCACAGTCAAGGTTTCTAAACATTCAGTTTCCCTTCTGAATGTGGCCCACAGTACCAAATCATCCAAATCAACTTCACTCCAGCTGTGGCTGCAGATGTGTTTACGATAGCGTTTATGGTGGTGGAAACCACTAGTCCGGCTCCCTCAACTGTCTGAGGGAGCATAACCCGGCCCCTGACTTTAAAAGGTTGAGAACCCCTGGTTTAAATAGTTGCTCCTAGTACAAATAGCATTGATGGCTTAGAGTAACATTCTTGAAGTTACTTGAACCTTCTTCTTAGTCATGGGTTTGTTTATGTCCTACAGTTGCTCAAATTTTAACTCTTTCAGGAAGCCAGGTATTTATTTAACTAGAGGAGGATTGCACTTTGAAGCATTGTGGCCAGCATATTTATTTATTTATCACATTTCTATACAGCCCATTTGGGAAATTTCCCACTCACTTCATTCTGGAACTTCAACCCAATTCTCTATATCAATCTCTTTTTCTTTCTCTTCCTGCCCCCAATTCTTCCTCTGTTTCCCTATATAGCTGGTGTGTGCAATCATTTTTGCTGCCTGCTACACACTCAAACATACCCAGGATCCTGAGGGCGATATAAAACCACTATAATTCATCGCCATTGATATCCTTAACCTTGATTAATTAATCTAATACCTATTTTCATCCTGGCCATTATATATTATACTAGCATATTTTGCCCGGCGGTGCCGGGCTTTATAAAATTGTGTTGGATAGTAAAGGGTTTCATTTTTTTTCTTTTACAAATGGTGCTGGGCTGTTTTAAATGGTGTTGAAAGGTTTTGTGGTTTTGTGGCTTTGAGGCGCTGCGTCCGCCTGCGGTGGACTTGCGCTCCCAGTGTGTGTTTTATTTTATTTTTTGTGTGCTGGCTTCCTTAGTGCCAGGCTCTTTAAATTGGTTTTTGAAGGTTTTTGTGTTTTGTTTATGCAAATTTTATTTTAATTTTTTTTATTATTATTTTTTAAAATTTAATTTTGGTTTATGCAAATTTTATTTTAATTTATTTGACTTCTGGGGTTTTTTGGAATTTTTTGAATATTGAATATTTTTGGCTAACTTATTTGATTTGTTTGGGAATTAATCTTTTATTTTGAAATATTTTTGAATGTTTTTCTCTTGTGGCCTCTGGGTGGGGGTGGTGAGCTTTGCTTCCTCTCTACAATTCTTCTCTTCTGTCCTCTGGGTGCTTCTGGTTAGTGTTTCCTTTCTTTGCTAAAAAACTTTTGGGGGGGTGGTTTGGATTTTTTTTGGGGGGTCTGTGTTTTTTTGTTTGTTTTTGGCTGTGTTTGTGTTTTCTTTTTGGATTTTTGAGTGTTTTTGATTGTTTTTGGTTTGTTTTTTGGGTTTAACTTTTTCAGTGGCTTTCTTTCCCGCAGGCCATGCTGGCTGGCCCGTGGGGAAGAAGGGCTGGGGGGCGGCTTTTTTTTTTTTTTTTGCTTTCTTCTCCACGGGCCATGCTGGGTGGCTTGTGGGAAAGAAGGGCACCGGTGGTGGGGGGTTCCCTTTTTTCCCCACGGGCCATGCTTGCTGGCCCGTGGGGAAGAAGGGCTTGGGGGTGGGGGCTTTTTTTTGCTTTCTTCTCCACGGGCCATGCTGGCTGGCCCATGGGGAAGAAGGGCTTGGGGGGGTTCCTTTTTTTTCCCCGCGCGCCATGCTGGCTGGCCCGTGGGGAAGAAGGGCTTGGGGGGGTTGCTTTCTTCTCCACGGGCCATGCTGGCTGGCCCGTGGGGAAGAAGGGCAGTGGCTGCGGGCTTTTTTTTCAACTTTTTTTTTCGCACGCCAGCCGCCTCAGCATTCTGTGCGCTAATGGCGCACAGGACACTGGGGCTTGTAGTTTTGCCTGCGCGTGTTTGCATACTTTAGTGGTTTGTTTCCTGCGGCTTTTTTTTATTGGCCACGGCACGTTTTTGAACGTTCCTTTTGCCGCGCCGCTGAGCCTGATTGGCTTTGTCGTGGCGCGGCGCAAGGAACGTTGGGAATTGAAGTTCCCTTTTTTTGTTTGCGACTGGGGGGCTCCTGCCCCTGGGTCGAAAATTTCAGCCCGACAGTTACCTGCGAACCGGGTTCGGGCGAGTGAACGGAGGCCCATTACGGGCTAGTGGGGCCTGGTGCAACATCCTTTGTCACATTCCAACGGTTAACGCACCATTTTATAGGTATAGATAAACAAATCCTGTAATTTTGCCTGCAACTACTTTCTGAGCAGCAAGACCACTTATAGCTCTTTGCCAGAAGGCCCTCAAATTCCTGACTCTGTCAGACACTGTGCAGAGTGGCTGCAAACAAGCTTTCTGCTTCTTGGTTCACATCCTGGTGACTGCCAACAGAGAGCAGGCAGGGAACCTAGAGGTTAAAAAGATTCAGTATCAGTTCTCTCATTGCTTTTCTCTAGCTTAGGGGCCAATGGATTCTGCTATGACTGAGTGAAATGTCAGCAACCTCCCACTTATTCTCCATAAAATTTGTCAAACTTGGCTAATTTTTTCCCACCTACAGGTCAAAAATTCACAGCAAGCTTGATGTGCTGTGAATATCCCTGTGACAGGCACTAGATTGGAAATATAATTTTAACAGAATGCTTTTTAAAAATTACAATAATTATGAGACACACCACCCTGATCTCTGAACAAGAAATTGTGAGATTTTTCTCAGTATAAACACATGTCTTTTATTGGATTAATGAGTCCTTGTGAGGAGTAGGGGGAACTAACCATGAGCAAACTTAAATGTTGCATGAAGCAGTGCTTCTGCATAGATACAATGTGGCTTAAATCCAAGTCACAGTCCTATCTAGGGTGGATGCATTGAACATGATTTACTTAAGAGTTTACTCTCTATTCAACAACAGACTCAGTGAGCCATTGGTTTCTGTTTAATTAGATTTAAATTTTATATGACAGGTGTATCTGGTTAATGCCTAGATAAAGGTAAAGGTCACCCTTGCTTGAAAGCCAGTCGTATCCGACTCTAGGGTTCAATGCTCATCTCTGTTTCAGAGCCAAAGAGCCAGTGCTGTCTGCTTCTGCAGACATTTGCGTGGACATGTGGCAGGAATGCCTAGACACCGAAGTCCACAGAACACTGTTTCCCTTCCCACCGAAGTGGTCCCTATTTATCTACTTGCAATTTCTTGCTTTCCAACCTGCTAGGTTGGCAGGAGCTGGGACAGAGATGGGTGCTCATGCCATCATGCAGTACTCAGGTTTTGAACTGCTGACCTTCTGCCTCCCAGTCAGCATCTTAACTACTTGTGCCTTAAATTATTTTAAAGAACAAACTGTGACTTTAGTGATTTATGAAATTCAAAAGAGCATGTGAAGAGTCCACAGGAAGATGCCAGGCCTCTTGCCTTCATCCCCCCCCCCCCCCATGTTCCATACTGGAGCCTGGGCATTGCATGCAACAGATTGCAATGACCTTCCTTTGTCCATGCCACTGGGAACTACACCAATTGAATTATGCTGGCAGGCATAACTAGTACAATTTTGGTCAATGGAACATACATTAATATAAGTGTTCCCTGATAAGGTAAAAGATCGTGTTCGAAAGCCACTCATGTCCAACTGTAGCAGGTGGTGCTAATTCCTGCTTACAGCTACAGAGCCAGTTCTATTTGTGTCTGCAGATGTTTCTGTGATCATGTGGCAGGCATATCTAGATGCCAGACTGCATGGAATGCTGTTACCTTTCCCACCGAAGCAGTACCTATTTATCTACTTGCAATTTCTTGCTTTTGAACTGCTAAATTAGCAGGAGCTGGGACAGATCACAGGTGCTCACTCCATCGCACAGCATTCGGGTCTTGAACTGCTGACCTGCCAACCTTCCAGTCATCAAACTCAGCAGCTTAATCACTAAGCCACTACGCCCGCTTCCCCTGATAAGGAGATATACCAGTAGATAATTTCTGATCCATGTCAGTTTTGAATCTATTCCTTCCTCACTTCATTCAGTCTTGTATCTCTATTAACCCACATTTAAAAATTCTAATTGAAAATGGTACTTAAATATACATTTTTATCTATTTTCTCTCAAGGTTTTTTAGGCTAAGACCTGCATTACAGAACACAAAGAGGTGAAAAACCTGGAGAATAATCAGAGCTCCCAAGGTTATTTTCCCCACTACCACCCTCAGAAACCCCCTGCCAGCATGAGAACAGTAGCTTTCTAACCAGTTTCTAACTTTCTAACAGTGGCTTTCTGTTATCATAGCAGTGTAAATCAGGTTGCTGTCTGCAATCCTGAGGCACCTCTGCCCTCAGGATATAGAAAATTAAAGAATGAGAGAAGACTTCAAACTGAATATTTTTCTTAGTGTTTGAGTTGGTGTTTGCAATAAATGTTCACCTTAAGGGGAAAGCTGAGCTGGATGAGCCCTCCACTTTTAGCCTCAAATGTTACAATTCAGGGATGGATTTATTGCCTCTGTGGTGTTCATTCTTTTCCCCTACATTTCTTTTCCCATCCTTCCCTTCCTCTCAGTTTCCCATTACATTAAATAATCAGCTGTCACAATATGTACTTGTAGTTCTCTTTACATGACTAAAGTAGTCTAGCCATCTGGATTAATGACAGCTGACATTGTTGTCTTTAGATTACCTTTGGTATAGTTACAGTATCTGGCTGCAGAGCCAGGGGTTGGAAGTTTGATTCCTCACTGGGCCTCCTTGGAGAAGAGCCAACCTCTGTAGCCATAGGGCAAGCCGCATTGTCCCAGGGTGCCCCTAGAAGAAGGGAAATGGTAAACTTAGCATCCCCTGGAAAAGGTCACCATAAGTCAGAATCAACTTGATGGCACATGCAATACATAAAAGCCTTCAACAGTGGGCATTTCTCAATTTTAAACTGTGGGGTAAATCAGGATGTGAAGATTTCTCTCATTAATAATCAGACTCGGCAGAAGATCACAGGTAGTAGCCTATAGCAGCAGAGTCTTACCGATTTCTGCTAAGCAAAGAAAAATGCAGAGTTGCCTCTGAGTCCTATTCTTTTCACCATAACTGTGGAACCTCTTGAGAACATGCTAAAATTGAGTTTAAAGACTCAATACATTAGCATAAAGAAAAGAGTTCATCTGATTAACCTTTATGATAATGATATTCTGCTGTTCTTGTCAGATGTGGTAAAATCTGTCCCTATTATAAAAAAGTTCTGAGATGTTTCTACGTGTTTTCAGTATTTAAGGTTAACTACTCAGAGTCTGGGCTTCTGTGTATAACTTAATTCTGTCAGTCCAACATAAACTTCATGACTTGCTGATCTGAAGTTCTGTTTTCCCAGCTTTGACAGGGTCAAATTCAGGATATGAAATATGCTTTGTCCTCCTACCACCACCACCCCCATGAACTTTATTGGAGTAGGCTCCGGACATCAATAATGCCTGCACTTGATCCATCACCGTTTTCTCTATTAGCTTGCCCTAAAAGAGATGACTAAATAAATAACTTACTCCCAACTAAATTGTCTAGATCAATGATTCAAACCTTGGATTTCCACATGTACTTGGTCTATACTTTTCAGAAATATTGGCCGGCATGGCCAATGGTGAAGAAGACCAAGAACATTTGGGGCACCAAGGTTGGGAACCACTAGTCTAAATGCTACAACTGTAGCTAAAATAATTGAATGGATATATTTATTGTTAAACCATTAAGGAGATGTTTTTCCTTACATACTATGAAATAATAGAGTTGTCTTGTCCCCAAAATGTTGTTGGTTGGTTGATATTTATACCACCCAATTAGTGAGTGCACACTACTCTGGACGGTGCACAAGATTAAAAAAACCTCAACCCCCACCCACTACAATCCCAAAACAACATAATTGTATGGCACTATACCAGCTTGGATGTGGTAACTTATGGGAAATCTAAAATTAAAATTTTATTTACATGTAAGTAAGAACCCAGGTTTTCTAGAATTATTGCTCACAGAGCTTGCAAAAGTCAACTTTTTTCCCAACATAACCGCCTTTTCTTTTGATTTGCAACAGGTAGCCATTCAAAATACTGTACAGTACATCCTTTTCTATTCAAAGACAACCATTAGATTCACCTTGTAGGAAGAGACAAAAAGTGAATCGTTAAGAATGAACAGTAGCAAGTTGATGGGCATGCAGGTGTCTGACTGACCCAATACATATCTACTACAGTGAAGAAACGTTAGCTGATCCTGGGCTCATTAGACTATTGAGATGTTACATCCTCATAAAACCAATCCATTGTAGTTTTTTCCAGGTTTTCAGCTTCTAACCACTCCATGCCTGACAGATTTTACTTTCTTAGGATCTAACATCATTGCAGATGGTGACTGCAGCCATGAAATAAAGAGACGACTGATTCTGGGGACACAAGATATGAGAATCCTGGGGAACATCGTGAAAAGTAGAGACATCACCTTGAAAACAAAAATCTGCATAGTCAAAGCAATGGTTTTCCTGGTGGTAATGTATGGGTGTGAGAGCTGGACCATTAGGAAAGCTGAATGCAGAAAAATAGATGCCTTTGAGTTGTGGTGTTGGAGGAGAGTTTTGAGATTCCCCTGGACAGTGAGGAGTACAAATAGGTCAATCTTAGAGGAAATCAACCCTGACTGCTCTTTAGAAGGTCAAATAGAAAAGATGAAGCTAAAGTACTTTGGACATCAAATGAGAAGAGAGGATTCTCTGGAGAAGGCCTTGATGCTGGGAAAAGTGGAGGGTAAAAGAAAAAGAGGGCGACCAAAGATGAGATTGCTAAATTGCATCGAGGATGCAGTGGGCACCGAGCTGGGCAGGCTTAGGAGGATGGTGGAGGACAGAGGTGCCTGGAGGATAATGGTCTACAGCGTCGCAAAGGGTCAGAATTGACTGTGCGACTGAACAACAACGATCCACACTAGGTGTTCTCTGAATACATGAAGCTAAAGGAGCAGTAACAACCCTGTCTCTGTGGGGAGGCAGCTCAATCACAGCTTTGACTTATTATTTTTTAATTACAGTACCTGATTTATCCTCTTGGAAAGAGAGCTGTCTTTGTTTTTGTAGCTTAATGTGTGCATACATCTCTGTCTCTCCATCTGTGGATGTGAAATTCACACGTGGATGTGAAATTTAAAGCAAGTGAAGATGTTTATGAGCTCCCTCTGCTAGATTTCACTAAGCTTTGCATCATCCCTCTCCACTGCAAATACTGATTGAGGCTGATGGGAATTGCAGTCTAACGTCTTGAGGGCTAAGGTTGTTCTCCTCTGCTGTAAAAGCAGATTTAGCAGCATTTTTTCTTCATTATTGAAAGATGTACTTTGGTCAGGGGACCAAAGCTAGATCTCATGCCTACAGTGTTCATTATTTTAAAATCTGGACCACAATGGAGGCCAAAAGGTTAAAGTCCCCTAGCCCCTCCCTCCAGTCTAGATTCCTAACTTTGCACTTTCTCTGGGTGAAAAAGTAAGGAAATATAATAATTGCATGCTTTCCAGTCAATTCTGACTTATGGCAACCTTTTCCATGGTTTTCTAGGTAGAGAATAGTCAGAAGTGGTTTACCATTCCCTTCTTCTAGGGTTGGCCTGGGACTGTGCAGCTTGCACAAGGTCACACAGGTTGGCTTTTCCCTAAGGAGACACAATGGGGAATCAAACTCCCAACCTCTGCCACTTGAGCTATCCTGTCAGAATAAGGGAAACATAGACACTTGCTATGTCTTCACAGTAATGTGGGTAGTCTGTGAGGATAGCAGAAGGGCTCTGGGGAGCCCCTTAAGCCTCAGTCTAATCTAAGGTTTAACTTCTGTGGAAGAGGCAAAGAATGAGGAATGGAGGGAGATAGTTGTTTCTGCCCACATACTTTTTTAAAAATGCTAATTTTTATAATAATGAAATGACATAAAATGAAATTTATTAACCAGGAAAATAAATGACTTACAGGCTTTTGATTCCCATCCGAGCTAGAATTAAGCATGCAAATAAAATTGCAAGTTAATTTCTGTATTTCCTTACTTGTTACTATTATTTCTCAGCTACGCTTTGGAAAAGCAGATTCTACTACGCAGCTTTTTAAAATTTCCCACTGGTGCTTCTTGTGTGGTGTTTGGTGTTTGACTGCTGAAAAAGGGAATTTTCTTGTTGAATCTCAGAGGCTAAAATCTGCAAAGGCTGTGCTGTCTTATTTGAAAAAGAGGCGTAAACTGCTAATCAAGGCTTTTTTACACCTTGTCTATATCTGCAGCAGAAATGACTACAAGTAGCACTTGCTTAACATGCTGGAAGCAAGGACTGGCTTCCAATTTCCTCTTCTCTCACCCTTGATGCCCTAGCATACCAATGCTGCCACCAAGCCTTTATTTAAAAAGTTTTAAAATGGGGACAAGGAGTGCTGACACCCATGTGAGTGCCCGTGTGCTTTCTCTTGCCCCACCTTGAGGTAGGAAGCTGAAAAAATTCTGGCTGCCCATTGGATTGACTTGTGTGATCGCAGTTCCTGAAATGATGCTCATGCGTTTAATTTGAAAAAAAGCAGAAGCCCAAGCAGCATAGGAAAAAAGTATAGATGTGGTTGGGTGACTTTGTTTTGATAGTAATATATTATAAATAATATTTTATTTGTATTAACCAAATCCCATTTAAAGGTTCTTCAGTGTTACTTTAAAAATATTTTTGATGTAACATAAAACTACAAAATATAAAATAAGCATACAAACCATAGAAATAACAATTAAAGGTAAAGGTCATCCTTACTTGAAAGCCAGTTGTATCTAACTCTAAGGTTCAGTGCTCATCTCTCTTTATAGCCAAAGAGCCAGTGCTGTCTACATCTGCATATGTTTCCGTGGACATGTGACAGGCATGCCTCAACACCGGAGTACATGGAACACTGTTTACCTTCCCACTGAAGTGGTCCCTATTTATCTACTTGTAATTTCTTGCTTTTGAACTGCTAGGTTGGCAGGAGCCAGAGCAAAGACTTGAGCTCACTCCATCATGCAGTACCTGGGAATTGAACTCCGACCTTCCAGTCAATGAGTTCAGCATCTTAACCCTTTGAGCCACTGCCAGTGGACAACAAAACTTTAAAAAGAAAGGAAGAAAGATAAATTGTGTATCCACCACCCATGGGACTGTATATGCCTTGACCTTTTATACATATAACCTTTCTTTTATATACTTGTCCCCTCTTTCCAAAAGGATGTATACTCTTGTCCCGGGCTCACTCCCTCACCAGAACACATTCAATATATTTTCCCCAAATTTCTTTAAAATCATTTCATTTTTTTAATCTCTTCTATATTTATAATCCATCATTTATTCCGATATTTCATAGTTCTTTCAACCAATCATCCAAATCAAATTGGCTATCTATTTTCCATTTTTAACAATAAGTAGTCTCAAAGCTGTTACCATTACAATAATCATTTCTTTCTTATTTCTCTCTATCTATTTATTTACAAAGTCCATTAATAATGCTATTTTTGGTCACACCTCTAATTTTATAGACAATATTTTATTAATTTCTTCAAAAACTCTTTTCCAGATTTCTTTGATGAAGTTACTATCCCAACATAAATGAAGATATGTCCCAGTCTCCTTTTTACATCTCCAGCATTCTTTCTTATTCTGTATTTAGAATCATACTAGCTTAACCGTACCAGATTCGCATACCATCTCCTAAAGGTACTTCAGTGTTTCTGACAGCTTCAACTGGAATTACAGTAACAGTATAATTCCTAATATGATGTGTTTCAAATTAACACTTAAAATAGCAGAGAGACTGCACTGCAATTCTAAGTTTTCAGGATACTAGTAGTACCTGACACCCCAAGAAAAATACTTTGATACGTAACCTTTACAAGTGGGGAAAAATCTTTCTTCTATGGAGTGCCAGGAATTTAATGATAGCTTTACAAAAGAAAAAACAAGTGGTTCTATTGATTGGTCATAATCAGCCCTGACATGTTGCCCTACTTTCTAATGAATAGGAAAGTTGTGAGTTTGCCTGTGTGTCTGCATCTGTGTCTCTGCCTGTGTCTTGCACTGAGGAGCTATAGCAAGAATATAGAAAAATGAGGTGAGAATAATGTATTTTAGGTCCAGGACAAAGATATGTGGCTTCACAGATTTTCCCCAGATTACAAGAAAAAAATACTAGAGTTGATGAAGATGTGGATAGTTTGTTAGCCTCATGTTGCCCCCCCCCCCCCCCCCCCCCGAGCCATAAATAACAAGGCAGGGCACAAGTAATGGGTTTTAAACTTTGGTCACAATTTATTTAAATTTTCCTAACCTGTGATAGGACCTGTGGTAGTGCAAAACTAACTTGGTGCTAGAACAGGCAGATACCCCCAGGCCCCTCTCCAGCCTTTAACAAGTAAGGCCTTAGCCCCTAGTTCATTTTGCGTCATCTCAGCCCTGCCCAGGATGGCCATATTGGGAAGACATCCTCAGAACCACCCCCAACCTCATTCACATGAATTCATAAATTGGTCATAACCTGTGTCAGCCTCATCAGAACACACTTTGTGGTGCCCATCTGTGGTTACTTAAACATCAAAGGATGTCCATTGGGATTCATCACTACCATCCCACTCTGCACTATATGCCCCACAGCAATGCCAGCCCGAGGCAAGTTTTAGGATGGAGCAAGATCCAACTATGTCATCCCCTTGGTCACCCTTAATATATGGGGTTAAATTAAGTTACTTGGCGAAATTTTACAGGGACAGTCATTGTCGATAACAGAATGCATTTTCACTCAACAAATAAGGTCATTAACATACATGCCATACACTCACAATCAAAACAACCCCCCCCCCCCAAAAAAAATGTCCTTTACCACTGTGGCGCCCCCTGGGAGTGGGTGCCTGGAGTGACCGCTCTGTTCGCCTTATGGTAGGGCCGGGCCTGCCCCATAGATGATTTTGACAATTTTGGGTGGCACCACCTTAACTGCCCTTTAAAAAACCCTGTAGGATACAGAAGGGGATAGGCAAAAATATGCCAGTCAGTTGAACCTGAGCCCAAAATTTCTAACCAGCCCTATTGGCAATCACAAACACAGTGGGCTACAGGGAGGGAGGGTATGCTGAAATAAAGAGATGGCCTCTGAGCAGGTCTGACTAATAAAGCCACCCCACCCCACCCACAGTGCCATAAGTATGACAAGCATAGCCCTGCCTCAATTTCTCCACCTGGGGGGAACCTCCAACTGAACGGTACAGACTTGGAGGTGAAAATTGGCACTACAAATATGGGCTAGCCTTACAACAGCATTCTTGGAAATTATACAGCTGAGATGTATAAATAGTTCTGCCTTCAGATATACACAAGCCAACTTGTAATCTCCATCAAAATGAATTCGTAACTTGTTATTAACATGCAAATGTTTGTTTCAAGGGAAATGCACTGAAGAAGTCAACCATTTCAGGCTTTCTGAGAGCCAACTACTAAGGAATTTACTGCAGAAATGTGACCTTCAGTCTCTCATGATGGATCCTGTTTTCTCATTTCAGACATTACAAATACGAAGTGGACGAGTATTTCCAACATGTTTTGTTGCCACAGCTCTTGAAAATGGGCTTGGAGGAGCAGCCAAATATGCTTTGCTGCACCTGGACTCAAGCCTTGTTACAATTCCCTCCATATATTTTGGATTGTATTTTAATAATTGCCTTGGCCTACCATCAGAATAAATATTTGGCCAAAAAAGCAAGAAGGGTATATTCAAAACAGGATTCTAAATAATATTAGATACTTGTATGTTTTTGCTTCAGTAGGGATTTGCTTTTGTCTTTGCAGGATTTGACACTAGCATACTACCGATCTGTAAGGATTCACTAGGCTGGATGTTCAACAAACTGGACATGAACTATGACCTCCTTCTTGATCACTCAGAGATCAATGCCATTTATCTTGATAAGTATGAGCCATGCATTAAGCCGCTCTTCAACTCCTGTGACTCCTTCAAAGACGGGAAGCTTTCAAACAATGAATGGTGCTACTGTTTTCAGAAGCCTGGAGGTAAGTAACTGCACTACACGTCAGAAATTTTATTCTGAATTCCACTTGGACACTGGTTTTCTGTAAAGATATATTGAGATCAATATGCTGAATCACAAAGGCGAATAGGTTGCAATTTGTGCTGGCATACCACCATACTAATATTTAACAATTAGTCATGGATAAAACTAGGGGGCTAAAAAAGTTGAGGACATGATTACAAGTAACACTGAGGCAAGGCTAGTGTTCAATATATTCACCTGTTGCTCAAGCAGAGTGCAGAAAGGGAGACACCCAATAGCTGACTAGACAGGGGAGGATAGGCTTCCTCTTCCTTTCATAATGTGTCATGGCTCCCATTCCCTTCTTTCTTCTCAGCCATTACATTGTTCCATTTCTACAGTCAAATCACATTATGTCGCCCTCCTCATTTTCAAGTTGAATTGGAGATGGATTAAAAGCACATAGCAACCCCTACCAATTCTTTATCTTGCAACTCATGAGGTGAGCTACTCTCAATAAAGGCTGGTACCAAATGAAATTTCTTAGTGCTTATGGTACCACAGGAATATATGTTATTTGTGCTGCAACAGAATTAGTACAGGAAACTTATTTTCTTACTCTTGATTTCTTTCTCTATTCATTCAGCAGTAAGCCTATCAAAGGTCCAAGAGCAGGGAATAGTAGTGCCCAGCGTAGGCCTTCTGAAATTTGGGGATGACTCTTCCCCAAGGCAGGCTGGTCATTATTTTGGATGATCTAATTTTTAAAAAAATGCAGTGGTAATTTAATGTATGCACTTTGTAGAAGTATCTGTTGCAAGATCAGCCCTCTTATTTTCCTGTCCAACAACCTCACTTTGGTTATGGGGATTTCTTTCCCCTTTCTTTATAGTTTCAAGTGAGATTTGTTATCTTTTTTAATGAGATAATGTGAACAAGGAGAGTCTGAGAGGTGGTTTTGTATTCCTGTTTTTAGAGGTGCCAACGAGACAATACTAGTGCCAGAAAAAAGCAAACTACTCCAAAATCTGCTTATCTCTTCAATTATTCTCTTTTCCTATTCATCCCATTTCCTTCTTTAATTTCATCATTTGTTCATAGTTCCTTTCCCTCCCATTCAATTGTCTTCACAGATTAAATGTTTCTATCTCTTTTTAATCATGATGTCTTTTTCCTACTTAATTCTATCCTTTGTTATTCTTATTTTCTCAATTTTACTGTTCCTTACTTTCTACTATTTTCGTTGATTCCTTCATACTCCTCTTAAAGGTAAACTTCGGATCCCCCTGCTAGTTAGTTACATTAGTCAAATCATGAGTATATATATACAGGTAATGGAAGAAAGGCTCATAAGGAAGTGAGTGCTCTGAAAGAGCAACCGATCTTTCCCCACCTTCTTAAATGCACACAACAAAGGATCTCCTTCCCTGCTGATAACTCCAGCTGGATCCTCTGTATAACAAACAGGACCAAGCTGTGTTGGGAGTGGAAGGGTCAGACTACCAAAGAAAGAAAGATTACATCACTGCATCAAGTATGCCTTTTTGCACATAGTACAGCAATGTATCTGGACTTAATTTGTGCATGCAAATATCTTTTTGCCCTCTTAACATACTAGGTAACGGAGTTGAGATTGTTACTATGATATCTTATCTTTCCTAAACTGAACACAACACACATGCCTCTTCTCTTCCCTACTTTATCTTCAGCACTGTAAGAAAGGTCATCTAGAGAAAGGGTGACTGGCTGAAGATCCTACCCAGGCACATTCATGGCAAAGTGAGGTTTGAGCCTGATTCCTAAATCCCAGTCCAACTACTACACTTTGACTGGTATTAAGTCAGGGGCGAGCAAAATGGGTCCCTTCAAGTTTTGGATTATAAATCTCCTATGTCCTAGGGATTGGGGGAGTTGTATACTGAGATATTTGAAGGGCATCAGATTGCTAACCCACTTTCTGGATTATGTTCATGGTGTTTTTATGACTCAATGGCTGCAAAGCACACATGTATTTCCACTCATATAAGGGCTTCCTCCGTTGTCAGGTAAGCTCCATGTATATGCTCTGGGAGACCTAGAGCGTGCCCCAGTTTGCAATGAGAGTCTTATTTCAATTGCAATTACTTTATTGCTTGGGTTATTGCATATAATGTTGGAATTAGTCTATTAGCAAACTGTAAATTAGCATCCTGGCTTTAGTTCAAACTGATGAAGGAAGAAAAAAACTGTTTAACAACCAAAATGGCCCCTAAACACTTTTAAGCATAGCACGTTGTGAATTTTTTAATTAGTAAAGCTAATGGCTTACATTTGTTTGGCAGTACAGACAAGCATATATGGTTCATTTGTTCCCAGGTGAGCAATAGACTACATTGGCTGTCAGTGGTGAAGCTAATCATTAGAGAATCTGTCCCTGACCATCTGGAAATTTACACTCATATACTATACTATGTTTTAGGTCTCCCTTGCCAGAATGAGATGAACAGAATTCAAAAGCTGGGCAAGGGGAAGAACCTGATGGGTAAGCTCAGTTATTTCCTACTCATTTAAGCTGCTAATTAAAGCTTCTGTTATTACTATGACATTATACAATGTGATACAGTACATTCCTAATTAGACAGTAGTGTCCATGCCACCTTCTATTGCATGCTTGCTGTCTTATGAAATTATACAAATAACAACACCAGCCTGCACTAAATACTATATGTTCCATGATGTGGATATTAGATAATGTATTTATTTTATTAATTTATTTATTAAACATATATACTCCTCATCTAGTGGACTCTGCCACTCTGTGTTTTACAACCATAAGACAAAATTAAAATATATATATAGAACTTTATAAAGTTATAACATGACAACAGATTAAACATCAACAAAGCAAAGAATCTGCATGAGTAAAGAGAGAATGCCATTCCATTGAAATAGGTAGCATATATAACTTTAATCAATTTTATTATTTTACAAAAAGGAAGTGAAAGAAGTAGACTGTCTGGATCTCCTCACTCACAACTCCAGAAGTCATTTTTAAGTATGTTATAACAATGATGACATTAATATGTGGGTCACATATTTTGGAAGCTGAAGAAACCATCTGTTGAACTGCAGATTTCTAATGCTAATAGCTTGGGACACTATAAGGAACTTTATCTGCGAAGTAACATTTCAGTGCATTTCTCTTCCACATTTGATGATCTGTAATTAAAGTAAAACAATACACAGGGAAATTAATACAAATGCAATTGGATAAGTCTGTAGTGACAATATTGGAACTCATGCAAATCAGTTGAGACTAACACAAGTAGAATTTTTTTTAAAAAATCAGCTCATGTTATCTTTAGGAATATTAAGGTTCTGAAAATGTGAACCTTTTCTGTTTGAGTCTTTTTGCGGCTGTTACCTCTCTTTATTCATGTTATGTGCATATACAGGTAAATATAATTAAGGTTTCTGGCATTTACTAAATGCAGAAAAAAATATCCATTCTTAAAACAGATGGTGTGTGTCTGGAGACAGCGCCTGTATTTTCTAAGGAGTCAGAATTGGAATAGCAATGGGTTTCTATGCAGTCTGGATGCAGAGAAGCACTGTGCATGAACATATGTCCTCTGGGGCCTTCTTTTGGAAGGCAGGCTATGCAACATTTCTACAAGAACCAAAGAGAATGGTTTCGCCTTTGCCCTGGGAATAAACAGCAGTCATTCACTGAGTTGGCTAAAATGGCCAAGGTGCAGTTGTGTTTTAGACAAAGGACAGCCCTGAGTAACCCAGGAGCAGCAGATGTAAGGGTTTCGCTGCTTTCTGCGTATCCTTGACTGGTTCATTCCACTTTTCTTACTTAGAGCCAATAATAATCAAGCAGCTCTTTTCTGCATAACAAGGTCTCAGTGAGAAAACGTCTTTATCTGCTTCTGGATTTTCATAAAATATAGCAGAATATTACAGCCTTTTAAACATAGGTAAAGGTAAAGTCTGCCCTCACTCAAAAGCCAGTCGTATCCGACTCTAGGGTTCAGTGCTCATTTCTGTTTATACCCAAAGAGCCAGCACTGTCTGCATCTGAAAACATTTCTGTGGACATGTGGCAGGCATGACTAGACACTTTCCCACCAAAGTGGTACCTATTTATCTACTTGCAATTTCTGGCTTTCAAACTGCACTCGGGTCTCAAACTGCTGACCTTCTGACCTTCCAGTCGTCAAGTTCAAGCATCTTAACCACTAAGCTACCACAGCCCCCTCCTTTTAAACAGAATGATCATTTGAAAAAGAACAAACATAAGTTAGATTTTTCCCCCAATCCATGAACTTGAAAAGATTTCAAAGCCAGTCTTACATTTGCAATGATGAGTTCTGCAAAACTTATTTTATTTATTTTAGCCTTTTCTCCCAGATTTATCGAAATAATGGCTAAAATATCACAAATGTATTATGCAGCAAAAGTCCACATAGGTTTACAGCTGAGCTTCAAGACTGAACATTCCTACAAGTTACTGAGATCAGGGGGAAACTAAAGAGAGGAAAAGACTTCTTTATAAAATTGCATTCATTTTTCTGCACTCAATTACATATTTTCATGCCATGTATCTATTAGCATGGTGAAGTTTCATGATCTTGTACTAATTGACATTTCTTAACGTCCTGCTCAATACAGCCATATATTGAACTTTGTCTGCAGAAGCAGACAGTCTAATTAGGTGCTGGTTGTGTATCCGACCACATCTTTTGCAGTCAAATATACTAGCCACTATTCATCACATTCCTCTTCAAGGTTGCCTAAAAGGTTGCCTATAGGCGCATATAGCTCTCTCTCTTTGGGGCAAGTTGGTCGGATTGCATGCACACCTCCATTGGGTCAGTCTGCCCCATTTTGAGACCCCATTAGGTTGAAGAGTGCTTCCCAGCAGATGGAGGGAAGAACTCCCTCCCCATCAGCTGTAAACTGGCTGCTATGGCAGGGCATTTTGCTCCCTTAGAGTAGCAAAATGGCATTGGAACACAGGGATCATGGCAGCAGCATTTTGCTCCTCCCTCCAATGTTAGACAAGCTCTAACTCTGTTTTGGACAGTCGGATCCTGCAGTTCTACCAGAATGAATCCTATGGATCAGTGGTCCCCAACCTTTGATGGTTGGGCTTCAGTTCCCAGAAGCCTAAGTCAGTACTCTGACTGACCAGTGCTTTGGGGAATTGACTTAGGCTTCTGGAAATTGAAGTCCAAAAACCAAAGGTTGGGAAACTGTTGTGTATTGAATACAATTTGTCCACCATTTTATGTTCCCCTCAGTTTCTAAGTAATGCGAGATTGGGGTTCACGCCATTTTACTCTGAGAAGCGCGATTGAGAACAAGTCCTCAATCACCCCACTCTCCTTCAACCAATCCTGTTAAAGCCTGCCAAAATATATCTTTCCACACCTGTATATAAGTCGCTGTGGTGCAGTGAAAATTGTGTTCTTAACCCTGTAATAAAGTTATGTGTTTGGCCCGTATTGCTGGCTGCTGCTCACTATTTCTGGAACACTAAAGAAACACAGATCTACAATAGGTAAAGGTAAAGGTTACCCTTGCTCAAAAGCCAGTCGTATCTAAAACTAAGGTTCAGTGCTCATCTCTGTTTATAGTTGAAGAGACAGTGCTGTCTGCATTTACAGATGTTTCCGTGGTCATATGGCAGGCATGACTAGAGACTGGAGTGCAAGGAATGCTTTTTACCTTCCCATCAAAGTGGTCCCTATTTATCTACTTGCAATTTCTTGCTTTCAAACTGCTAGGTTGGCAGGAGCTGGGACAGAGATGGGAGCTCACTCTGTCATGCAGTACTCAGGTCTTGAACTGCTGACTTGCCGACCTTCCAGTCATCAAATTCAGTGTCTTAACCACTAATCCTTTGCAGTCCTGTTGACCTACAATAAATGGATGGAAGGAGAATATTTTTCACAAATCAATCCCTGAATTGCTATAACTAGTCATGCAGTAATTTGTTCATCAAATCACTGTTTCTCTTCAGCAGTAACTGAAATCACCAGCTGAAGCTGAGTGCAAAAGCAGGAATGTGACCATCAAATTAGGTCCAAGAGGCTACAAATTACTGCATGACAAAACTAGTTTTTTTAAAAAAAAATTAAAAGCAACAGTTACAAAATGACCACCTATGCCAGGACTTCTAGGTTTCATTTCAGAGTACAGTGGAACCCTGACATACAAATGGTTCGACTTACAAAATATTCAACATACAAATAGAAATCCGGGCTAAAAAAAAATCGACATACAAATTTTTAATAGGGAAAATTTGACATGCAAAAAAAATCGTGACATCTAGTGGCCTCTTTTGGTAATGCAATGTATTTTCGACATACAGTAGAACCTCGGATAACATCCAAACTCCATTCCACACGTTTGGACTTTATCCGATTTTGGACTTTATCCGAATCAAATGGGCGATGCATTGGATAACGTCCAAAAAATGGATGTTATCTGAGGTTCCTATACCAAATACCTCGGATAACGTTCATTTTTTAGCAGTTTTGGACTTTATGCAATGCATCACGTGTGCATGAAAACCGCAACTTTATCCGAATTGGACTTTATCCAAGGTACCACTGTACAAATTTTTCAACATACTGTGGTACCTCATGCAATGATTTTAATCCATTCCATGGGGCTTGTTGTTGTATGAAACAATCGCTATATGATGCATGCATTGTATAGCGATTTTCCCTATGGGATGCATCGTACAACGATTTTTTTCCCTAAGTGGTTTTTCCCATTGAAAAATTGTTGTAAGATTTTTTCCATAGGGAAAATTGTTATGTGGGACACCATTTTCCCTCCAAAACCTAATTGTTATGTGATTTTATTGCTATACGGGGCGATTGTTGTTCCACTGTATATTATAACCTTGTGGAATGGAAAAATTTCATATGTAGAGGTTTTACTGTAATAGGAATCCTTTCACTATTTCTCTTACAACATGGGGGGGGGGGAAGAAGGAGGACTGTTGCTGACAGGCTGAAGATATTATATAAAGTGAGTTGTTGCTATGTATTTGAAAAGCTTTTTTTGAATCAACATTGTTGTTAAGGAACGAGCCCTTCCCAGATTTCCACTTTGGCTGAATGGTAGGTTTAGAAATAGCCTGAGTTGCAGTGTGTGAACAGTGTTTCTTTCTTCTTTTTCTCCATAATAACTTATATCCACTATTTCATACCTGTCAAGCCGTGGTTTTCAAAATCCAGCAGCCGGGCATGCATGCGCAGTAAGTTTCCAGGCGCCGGCCAGGAAATGGGTTACTGCACATGTGCAGTAACCCAGTAACCCCTGCACACATGTGCACTAACTCCTTTCCTGGCCGGTCAAATTGCGGGATGACAGAGGGAAGAAGGGGGAAGGAGCGCTAGATTATGGGATTTACTGGCCAATCAGGGATACTTTACAGGTATGCACTATTTCACAAGATCTCCAGTGTGCCAGGCTTCCAGCCAAAAGTTTAAAATTCCAGATGCTAGTAATAGGCAGGTTTCCAGAAAAACAAATAGAGCCCGTAAAGTACTGCTAGTAGAATTTTTCACTTAAAGGGAAAATAATTCAAACGGTCCCAGTAATGCCACTGCAAAACACCAAAGTCAAGAAACAACAAAAGATAAAACAGGGGTGCACAATTGTTTTGCTCTACATGAGCAGCTAAAACAAGTGGAGATAATCTGAACACTGGTCAGTTTAATAAGAAAATTCTAAAAATAAAAAAACTCCATGAAGCAGGTAAAATCTTGTTGTTGTTCAGTCGCACAGTCGGTTCCGACCCTTTGCGACCCTATGGACCATTGCTCTCCAGGCGCCTCTGTCCTCCACCATCCCCCTCAGCCCTCCCAGCTCTGTGCCCATTGTGTCTACAATGCCATCTAGCCATCTCATCCTTGGCCTCCCCCTTCTTCTTTTGCCTTCCACCTTTCCCAACATCAGTGCCTTCTCAAGTGAATCCTCCCTTCTCATTTGATGTCCAAAATATTTTAGCTTCATCTTTACTATTTGACCTTCCAGTGAGCAATCCGGGTTAATTTCTTCTAGGATTGACCTATTTGTTCTCCTCGCTGTCCAGGGCACTCTCAAAACCCTCCTCCAACACCACATTTCAAAGGCATCTATTCTTCTGCGTTCAGCCTTCCTAATTGTCCAGCTCTCACATCCATACATTACTACTGGGAAAACCATTGCTTTGACTATTCTAATTTTTGTTTTCAGTGTGATGTCTCTGCTTTTCACTATGTTCCCCAGGTTTCTCATTGCTTGTCTCCCAAGAATCAGTCGCCTTTTTATTTCATGGCTGCAATCCCCATCTGCAGTGATCTTTGATCCTAAGAAAGTAAAATCTGTCACTGCTTCTACTTCTTCCCCATCTATCTTCTAGGAACTGATTGGGCCTGTTGCCATTATCTTGGTTTTCTTGATATTTAGTCTCAAACCAGCTTTTGCACTCTCCTCCTTCAGCCCAATCAAGAGATTCTTTAGGTCTTCCTCACTTTCTGCCATTAGGGTGGTATCGTCTGCATATCTCAGATTGTTGATGTTTCTCCCAGCGATTTTAATCCCATATTGTGATTCCTCCATCCCTGCACTGCGCATTATGTGCTCTGTGTATAGGTTGAATAAGCATGGTGACAAAATGCAGCCTTGTCTTACTCCTTTTCCTATTCCAAACCACTCTGTCACTCCATGTTCTGTCCTAACTGTTGCTTCTTGGTTCATGTACAGATTTCTCAGGAGGCATATGAGGTGCTCTGGTATTCCCATCTCTTTAATTACTTGCCACATCTTGTTGTGGTCCACACAGTCAAATGCCTTAGTGTAGTCAATAAAACAAAAGTATACTTGTTTCTGGTATTCCTTTGTTTTCTCCATGATCCATCGTATGTTGGCGATGTGGTCTCTAGTCCCCCTGCCTCTTCTGAAACCTGCCTGCACCTCTGGTAATTCTCTTTCCACATGCTGCTGAAGTCTATGCTGTATTATCTTGAGCATCACTTTACTGGCGTGTGGGATGAGCGCGATTGTTCGATAATTTGAACATTCTTTGGCATTGCCCTTTTTTGGGATTGGGACGTATACTGATCTTTTCCAATCCTGTGGCCATTGTTTTGTTTTCCAAATCTGCTGGCATATTGAATGCAGTAATTTGACGCCGTCGTCTTTTAGCGCTTTGAAAAATTCAACTGGGATACCATCATCTCCACTAGCTTTGTTGTTTGCAGTGCTCTTTAGGGCCTTTATGACTTCGCTCTCCAGGATGTCTGGCTCAAGTTCTTCTTCATCATTGTGATTGTCAGGAGTGTTGAGGTCCTTTTTGTAGAGTTCCTCTGTGTACTCTTTCCATCTTTTCTTAATCTCTTCTGCATCAACTAGCTCCTTTCCTTCTTTGTCCCTTATCATGGTCATTTTTGCTTTAAATGTTCCCTTAATTTCCCCGATTTTTTTGAAAAGATATCTGGTTCTGCCTCTTTTGTTGTTTTCCTCCATTTCTCTGCACTGTTCTTTTAGGTAGTTTTCTTTATCTCTCCTTGCTTTTCTTTGAAATTCTGTGTTCAAATGATTGTAGTTTTTCCTTTCTCCTTTGACTTTGGCGCTCCTTCTTTCCTCTGCTATTTTAAGAGCCTCATCAGACAACCACTTTGCTTTCTTACTCTTCTTTTCTTTTGGTATGGTTTTCTTTGCTGCTTCCTGCATGATGTCCCTCATCTCTGTCCATAATTCTTCTGGCACTCTATCTATTGTGTCTAAGCCATTGAATCTGTTCATCACCTCCACCGCGTATTCTTTAGGGATGTTGTCTAGGTGATATCTTTCTGGTCTCCGTGTTTTCCTTATTTTCTTTAGTCTAAGCCTGAATTTTGCGATCAATAGGTTGTGATCTGAGCCACAGTCTGCTCCAGGTCTTGTTTTTGCTGACTGTATGGAGGTTCTCCATCTTTGGCTGCAGAGTATGTAGTCAATCTGGTTTCGGTGTTGGCCATCTGGTGATGTCCATGTGTAAAGTCGCCTCTTGTGTTGCTGGAAGAGAGTGTTTGCTATGACCAGTGCGTTCTCTTGGCAGAACTCTATCAATCTTTGCCCTGCTTCATTCTGTACTCCCAGACCAAATTTGCCTGTTATTCCCTCCACTTTTTGATTTCCTACTTTGGCATTCCAGTCTCCTAATATAATTTGGACATCATTTCTTGGTGTCTGTTCTATGAGGTGTTGTAAGTCCTCATAGAACTGGTCCATTGTGGCTTCATCTGCGCCAGTGGTTGGTGCGTATATTTGGATCACAGTGACATTGAAAGGTTTGCCTTGAAATCTAACTGACATCATTCTGTCATTTTTGAGATTGTATCCCATTACTGCTTTTCTCACTCTTTTATTGACAATTATGGCTACTCCATTTCTTCTAAGGTTTTCTTGCCCGCAGTAGTAGATATGATGGTTTCCAGAGCTGAATTCACCCATCCCTGTCCATTTGGGCTCACTGATGCCCAAGATGTCAATGCTTATTCTTTCCATCTCACTTTTTACCACTTCCAGTTTTCCTTGGTTCATTGATCTCACATTCCATGTCCCTATGCAGTATTGCTCCTTGCAACATTGCATTTCCCCTCCCCCTTTCCTGTCCCTCCCCTTTCTCCCCTCTGTGGTGTTAAGCATCCTGTATCACCTAGCCTGCCCCTTTGTTTTGCCTTTTGTTTTGGTCCATAGGGTTCTTTTGGCAAGCTTTGTGGCGTGGTTTGCCGGTGTCTACGCCATTTTTCTCTCCTCATACATTGTATCACAGTTTTTAAAAGTTTAAAAACATTTAAGACAACATAATATCATGCATATTATCACACTTTAAAACACAGTCTCTATGTCAGTTTCTATGTTTAGTCAGTATAAAGTCTCTATGTCAGTTGCTATATTAGGTCTTCTACATTTATATATCTACTACTTATCCTTTGCCTGGATCTCTGGCTCTCCTCCTCCTCCTCACCCCCCATCCCCCTTGGGGGTGGTTGCCCGGTGCCGGCGGCGCAGGCCCCTTTGCCGCTCGCCCCGGCTCTCCTTCTCTTCCTCTTCACCCCCGGCTGGGGTGGTTGGCCGGCGCCGGCGGCAGGCCCCTTTGCCGCTCGCCCCGGCTCTCCTTCTCTTCCTCTTCACCCCCGGCTGGGGTGGTTGGCCGGCGGCGGCGGCGGCAGTCCCCTTTGCCGCTCGCCCCGGCTCTCCTTCTCCTTCTCACCCCCGGCTGGGGTGGTTGGCCGGCGGCGGCGGCGGCAGGCCCCTTTGCCGCTCGCCCCGGCTCTCCTTCTCCTCCTCTTCACCCCCGGCTGGGGTGGTTGGCCGGCGGCGGTGGCAGGCCCCTTTGCCGCTCGCCCCGGCAACCCCCTAGTGTTAGCAGTTCAATATCCGAATACTGCAGGACGAAATGAGCTCCCATCCTTGTCCCAGCTCCTGCCAACCTAGTACTTCAAAAGCAAGAAATTGCAAGTAGATAAATAGGGACCACTTTGGTGGGAAGGTAAAAAGTGTTCCGTGCATTCCAGTGTCTAGTCATGCTTGCCACATGGCAACCAAAACGTCTGCAGAAGCAGACAGCGCTGGCTCTTCTGCTTTGAAACAGAGATGAATACTGAACCCTAGAGTCAGATACGACTGGCTTTCGAGCAAGGGTGTCTTTTACCTTTACCTAGTGTCAACTTCAGAGTTCTTAAAATCCCCTGAAACAAAACAATATATAGAATCAGAGGGAAGCTGCCTGAACGCCTCCCCCGGCCAGTAGGGAGAGGGTCAGGATGATGGTGACCGCCACGGAGTTGGCAGAATCAGAATCAGAGGGAGTAGTATAAAATATCCTTGGCTTAAAAGATTCTTAAAACTATTGAGAGAATTGAATAAAATAAACTTTAGAACTATAAAACAAAAGATAAGAAACCCAGGGCCAGACAAGGAAACAAAAGCATTGCTACTGCACCCTACCGGCACCGTCCTTTGGCTGGCTGGAATGAGGGGAGGTTGTCACTGAAGGAGGGCAGGTGAAGTTAGTAGCAAAAATGTTAGCCTAATTGGACTTCAAAATGTGTTCCTTCTGCTGAGGTAGGGGATGCCCCTTCTGAGCTCTGTTTTAGCTGCCCAACAGGATTTCTTTTAAAGTTAAAACAAAACAAGTTTCCCTCAGTGGTAAGGCTGCACCACCAACCCCCTATTTATCACAGAAACAATAAGAATCAATTCTCCTGTCCCTGAACATTGGTAAAATGACCATCCGATTGACTATCTGCCAGAATGAGGTGACAGATAGGAGAACATATGAGAACAGCTCAAGCAAAGGATCATAAACTATTTCAAAAAAAGTAGGACCCATTAGTCACTGGCTGGTATTTTACACTCCCAAATGCTCACCTTCCATTTACTCTGACGGTTACCTGTGTACCCACTGCTTTTAAGGTATTGTATATATTCGAGTATAACTCTGATTTTTTAGCCTCCAAAATGAGATCCAAAAAAGGGACTTGACTTATACTTGGGTCAACAACCCTGAGGGTCCCAAAACTGCGGTGGTGCAAATTCAAACATACATTTTTAAAAAAGCACTAACACTATCATAAAAATTTGAAAACATACCTGCACAAATGTTTGAATAAATTAATTTTGCCACATTTTCATGTATTTTAATTGCTGAAACTCACTAGCAGCTGCTGCATTTTCCACCCCGGACTTATACTCTGGTCAATCTATTTCCCTAGTTTTAGAGGTCCAAATTAGGTACCTCGACTTATATTCAGGGTGACTTATAGTCGAGTATATACAATACTTCAAAAGGCAAAGTTTAAAAGGTGTGGTTTTCGTCACTGGCCCCCTCCCCCAAGATCAAGTTAGACACAGCAAGATTAATGTTCACATATTTATAAACTGCAACTGTAACATTTAAAAGTTGGGTGCCTACTTTAATATCTGCAACAACTGGAATGGAAAATGCATTGATTTATAATGTATTAAATATATGAGCAATTTCCCACTCCTGTGTCTTTTATGAAAGTAACCGCGTGGCATTTGAGCAATGCATTTTCCTTCATTTTTCTTGCCATGGGAAATGGAGTGGAAATAGCCCTTTTGACATATATGCATATTCGGCAGAGATGCTCTGTCTATGGAGCTAGTGAAGGAACCCTCTTTTTATTACAAGCAGTAAATCAAGTGACAGCTCTGACAAACAGGTAAGATATTTTCTCAAATATAGTTGGAAATATTATCAGTCAGTTTTTCTGGGCTTGGAACTGAAGGAAACAGAAGACAATGGAAATATCTGTACAGGTATCCATAGGAGATGATGGATCTAGCTATGCTCCAGAGAGAATGCAAGCGCGGCGCCAAAATGGCCACCGCGCTCTTTGCGGGGGGGCCCCCACCGGACTTGGACATCCGGGTAGTTAGGGGGTGTGGCCAGCACCCTTTAAAAGGGGTAGCCACGAGGCAGCCGTGCTGCCATTTTGCGAAGCGACGGAGAGGAGAAGTTTTTCCCCAATCGCTCCGTCGCTCTTCCCTTTAGCCGGGAAGCCTCTTTTGGGCAGCAGTTTCTTCTTCGCTTCTTTTCTTCGGCTTCCCACCGATTTGCGGCAATGGCTTCCAAAAAGAAGGTGATGGCGAACGCGGTTTGCACTTCAAGGAGGTGCCAGCCGGGTCGGAGGACCGCGACTGCGCCCCCTCAGCAGGCCCCCTTTCCGGGGGCGCCCACCGGGACCGGCGGGATGGGGTCGATTGCTCCCTGGCCTGAGGCTGGGCAGCCTCAGACCGGCCCTGCAGGGGCTGCGGCCCCCGGCCTGCAATTAGCAGCCACCGGCCCGGGCCTGGCGCATAGCCAAGCTGGGCCTTCGGGCCTTGGCATGCAGCTTCCAGCGGTGGGCTTTAACCAAGGGGGTTGGCTGGGTACCCTTCCCTGGCAGGGCATGCCCCCGGCCCCTCCTGGGCCGGTGGTTGGGGCATGGCCGTATTCGGGCCCCGGGGTCCAGAGATCTGGCCCGGCACCAGTGACCGGTGGGCCGGCCGGCCCTCTGCCCCCCATCAGCGTTGGGGGCTATGTAAACGTTGATGCCCTACTGGCCCGCGTAGCGGCCCTGGAGGCATCTTTAGGGGTAGTTAATCCATCCGGGGCACCTTTTGGTTTACAGGTCAACTCAGCGCCTGCCGGTTCTCGGCAGGCGGCCGAAAGGGTTGAGCTGCCTGAGGCAAGTAGGTCGGCGCCAGCCGCGGCCTCGCAGCTCCCCACGCAGCAGATGCCGCCAGCAGGTAGTGGTCAGGCCCCATCTACGAGCTCGGTTGCGGTCGCGAGCTCCGACGCCCGCAGTGGGCCGGAACCCCCGGTGGGGGCGGCCCATGGGGGTGCAACTTGTGAGTATATGGTCCAAGCTAGTGCACCCACACCACAACCCACGGCGGGGGGAGGTTTTCAGTGGCCGTGGCCTCGCCTGGCTGGGGCGGCGGGTCAGCCACCGCCGGCCCATCCGGGAACGGCTCCAACACTCCAAGGCCCCTCTTCGGGCGGGGCACCCTGTCCTCCAGGGAACTTATTGGGGGTGGCGGGGCTGGTCCAGGCTCCTTTCATGGTGCCCAGCACTGTCAATGTTCTGGTGTCGGCCTTGCCGACAGCAGGTTATTCGTTGCCCCTCGGGGATCACCTGGCCCAGGCCACCAAGGAAAAGATCTGGCGGGGGGGGAGTATGTGGACATTTTCTCCCTCTTGAATAGGGAACCCACCAAAGAGGAGAGGGAGGGGCAGGACGAGAAGGACAAGGAGCAGTCTTGTCGACGTAAGCCGCCACGCACGTGGGCCAACTGGTTACCTGCGTACCTTATATACATGGCGGTGTACCTCACGGCCCGGCCTGACCTGGCAATTCCGATGGTCCAGTATTTGGACAACATATACCGGGCGATGGTTGATTTCCCTGGCCCGTCGTGGTTGGCTTACGATGAGGAATTCCGCATGAGAGTGCCCCTACACCCAGAGATGAGGTGGGATGAGCCCTGCCAGAAGCTGTGGCTTCTGTACATGACCTCCACGCGCCCAGCGCCAGGGGAGAGGTACCATTGTGGACATGCGGTCCAGCGAGCTGCTCCAGCCCAGGCACCCCGCCAGGTGGCGGGGCAGGGGGTTCCAGCCCGCCTGCTGTGTTGGAGCTTCTCAGCCAATGGTGCGTGCAACGGGAAGCAGTGCCGATACAGGCACGAGTGTCCCTCTTGTGCTGGCCCCCATGCCGCCTCCGCGTGTCCTAGGGCAGGCGGACTGCGGGGCAGAGGTAGAGGTGGACAGGGAGCGGGCAGAACTGCCGTGGAGGGAGCTGGTCAAGCAAAAGGCCCCCTCCCCAATGAATGTGGACATGTTGGAGCGTTGGCTCATGATGTACCCGAGGAGGGCAGACGCAGCTTACCTGCTTGAGGGTTTCCAGCAGGGGTTTCACATTCCTTTCACAGGGGACAGGTCCCCTCAAGATGCACCCAACCTGTTATCACTCAGGGGAAGGGAGGAGGTGGCTGCCATGAGCATTGCTAAGGAGGTTGCTGCTGGCAGGGTCACTGGCCCTTTCCCTGTCCCACCATTTCCCAATCTCAAGGTTTCCCCGTTGGGGTTAGTGCCCAAGAAGTCACCGGGGGAGTTCCATTTGATACACCACTTGTCTTACCCGGCTGGCCGTTCGGTCAACGATGCTATCCCTGACGACCTTTGTTCGATCAGGTATACATCTTTTGACCAGGCCCTGCGCATGGTGCGCTCATGTGGCCCGGGTGCACTACTGGCTAAGTGCGACATTAAGTCCGCGTTCCGTCTCTTGCCAGTGCACCCGGGCGACTTTGAGTTGCTGGGTTTCAAGTTCCGGGGTGAATTTTATTTCGACAAAGCCATGCCTTTTGGCTGCTCCATTTCATGCTCGGCATTTGAGCGCTTCAGCACCTTCCTGCAATGGGCCTTTGTTCGCAGGTCAGGGTCCCAGTCTGTAGCCCACTACCTCGACGATTTCTTATTCGGGGGTGAACGGGGCTGGGACACGTGCACGCGTCTCCTAAATACATTTCAGACGCTAATGAAGGAACTCGGTGTCCCTTTAGTGCCCAAAAAGACCGAGGGCCCTTCAACCAAGCTCACATTCCTGGGGGTTGAGATTGACACGGTTGTGCAAGAATCCAGGTTACCTGTTGATAAGGTTTCCCGGATCGTTGCACTCATTTTGGACTTGCTGGCAAAACGCAAGGTGTCCCTTCGGGAGCTCCAGGTGTTACATGGTCACCTCAATTTCGCTTGCAGGGTCGTCGCACCTGGCAGAGCATTTGCTCGACGCTTGTGCGACGCCATGACTGGTTTGGCCAGGCCCCACCACAGGGTCCGACTGAACAAGGGCATGAGGGCTGATATGCTCATCTGGCTTCAGTTCCTGAGGGAATTCAACGGGGTGTCCTTTTGGAGGTCCGACCTTTTGGTTTTCCCTCGTTTTCAGGTTCAGTCGGATGCATCAGGGTCCCTGGGTTATGGGATTTACTTCGAAGAGAAGTGGGCATACGGCAGATGGCCGCCAGCCTGGTGGGGCACGGATCGTTTGCGCGATCTCACGTACCTGGAATTTTTCCCCATTCTGGGAGCTTTGATGCTATGGGGCGAGGGGTGGGCCAATTCGGTCGTCCATTTCTGGTGTGACAATGCGGCAGTTGTCCACATTGTCAACTCACAGACGTCTAAATCTCCCAGGGTTATGGAACTGGTTCGCCAGTTTGTGTTACGCAGCCTACGCCTCAATGTGCTGTTTAGGGCCAGACATGTTCCAGGTATTAATAATGATATTGCTGACGCTTTGTCCCGCCTGCAGATCCCCCGGTTCCGTGCCTTGGCCCCGGACGCAGAGGAATTTCCCTCGCCGCTCCCGGACGAGATATGGACGCTTGGCAAGGAGAGGTGAACCGGCGATCGGCATGTCGCTCGCCCCCCGCACGCGTAAGGCGTATAACCATGCATTCAATTCATTCAGGGCCTTTTGTGCCCAGTCACGGCTGCCTGAAAGCTGGCCCATCTCAGTGGCTCACATCCTCCAATTTATGGTTTACTTACATGCCCAGGGCTTAGCCCCCCGCACCATAAAAGGCGAGGGGCGCCTGGGTGAGCCTGCCGCCGCTGCGCGTCCTGCCCCGGTGGGGGCGAAGAGAGGGCCATTCCATCGGCCTCTCACCTGGCCGGCGTCCTCGGGCCCCGCCTTCCCCCTCGCCCTTGGACTTAAAAGGCGAGGGGCGCCCGGGTGAGCCTGCCGCCGCTGTGCGTCTGCCCCGGTGGGGGCGAAGAGAGGGCCATTCCATCGGCCTCTCACCTGGCCGGCGTCCTCGGGCCCCGCCTTCCCCCTCGCCCTTGGACTTAAAAGGCGAGGGGTGCCCGGGTGAGCCTGCCGCCGCTGCGCGTCCTGCCCCGGTGGGGGCGAAGAGAGGGCCATTCCATCGGCCTCTCACCTGGCCGGCGTCCTCGGGCCCCGCCTTCCCCCTCGCCCTTGGACTTAAAAGGCGAGGGGCGCCTGGGTGAGCCTGCCGCCGCTGCGCATCCTGCCCCGGTGGGGGCGAAGAGAGGGCCATTCCATCGGCCTCTCACCTGGCCGGCGTCCTCGGGCCCCGCCTTCCCCCTCGCCCTTGGACTTAAAAGGCGAGGGGTGCCCGGGTGAGCCTGCCGCCGCTGCGCGTCCTGCCCCGGTGGGGCCGAAGAGAGGGCCATTCCATCGGCCTCTCACCTGGCCCCGCCCTCCTCTCCCGTCCCTTGCGCGGGGAGATAAAGGGCCGTGGGCCGCCGGGCCAGGCCCAGGACTGCCGCCGCCCCAGGACCATCGCCGTCTTTGGCTCCTTGCTGTGGCTGCCTTGGCTCATGTTGAGACTGAGACGTGGACCTCCTTCCCCAAGCTGTTGGGGGAGTGGTAGCTCCTACGACTGTTCTCCAGTGGACATGGGGGTCTTGCTATGTTGGGTTTGCTGTAGTATAATTATATTTATTGCATTTTTATGACCTAATTATGTAGTGTAGTTTTTGTATTATGATATTATGCTTATCTGGATTGTTTTCCATTTTGAACTTGTTGTTTCTCTGTATTATCTTTTTATTGTTACTTTGTTGGATTATGTTGTTAGCCGCCTCGAGTTGGTCTCGGCTGAGGAAGGCGGGATATAAATTAAACTGATTGATTGATTGATTGATAGCATCCAGGCTGTCAGCGCTGGCATTCATGGCCACGGTGGGTGGTTTTGCTGACAGCACAAGTGATTTTCGCATACGGCATGTTTTGGAAGGGTGGATGCGGGAATGTGGGTGCAGCCCAGACGACCGCCACCCTATTTCTCCAGGGGTACTTACCCATCTTGCACGGGGTTGGCATGACCTGTGTTTCGACAGGTATGAGGCAACCCTGTTTCACACGGCTACTACGGTGGCCTTTTTTGGGGCGCTCCGCATCAGTGAGCTGGTGCTACTGTCTAAGGCGGATGTGAGTCGTAGGGCACTGGAACTCGAAGATGTCTATGTTTCCAATGATTGGGCTCAGCTGAGGATACGCTCCTCTAAGTTTGATCAGCACGGTGTAGGCAGTGGTGTAAGACTGCTACGATGTTCCATGGCAGACATCTGTCCGGTTGGTGCCCTACAGGAGTTCCTTGCACTGCGTGGTACGCACCCTGGCCCGTTTTTCTGTCACCAAGATGGGTCTCCCCTTACTAAATTTCAATTTTGGAAGGTGACCGGTAAGGCACTCACCAGTGTTGGCCTCCCTGGGGCTCGTTACGGCACCCATTCATTCAGGATAGGGGCGGCTTCCACCGCAGCGGCGTTTGGGTACTCTGGGGCTGAAATACGCAACATGGGAAGGTGGGGATCACGATGTTTACAGTTGTATGTTCGCCCTCTTCAACAGTGAGTACCAGTTAAGTCACTGCCCTGTTTCCTTTTTTCCTTGACAGACCCTGGGTGTCGTCTTACACCAGTGACAGTATGGCTGGTGGGCCACAGCTATGTGCACAGGGCAGCACAGTTTGCTGCGGCGACAGAGTGGGGACCCCGACTGGGACTGGGTGCATCCGCAAGTCTCAGGTGGTACGGTAAGCGCGGAATGTTATGGCGGGAACTGTTGCCATTCATTTTCTCCATCAGGGATGCTGACCCGCCTGATGTCCTGATTATACACCTTGGGGGTAATGATTTAGGACAGGTCACGGGCCTATCGCTGAAGCATGCGATTTGCGGTGACCTGGCCTACTTGCATTATGTGTGGCCTGCCACAACCCTACTTTGGTCGGACATGATACCGCGGCATGCTTACAGGGGAGGGCTTAACCTCCAGGCCCTCGATCGGGCTCGGCGCGCAGTGAACAGGGCTATTGCCCAGTTCTTTATGGTCAAGGGTTGGGGACAAGTCATACGACACCCTACCATCAGTCTCCAAAATTATGAGCTTTACGCAGGGGATGGGGTCCATCTGTCGCCGGGAGGTATGGACCTCTTGTTGGGAGATTGGCGAGCAGGCCTGTTGACCGAGCTGACAGTCTGGGGGGGGCGGTGAGCCTTTGTTGAAGCCTCCCCGTGTGGCGGGTAGTACTGGTAAGGTAAACATTTATGACCCACAGGTATCCGGCAGGTTCGCAATTGACTGGACAACACTAGACAGGCACAAGTTGGTTAACGTTGTCTGGTCAATGATGAACCAGGCAATGGGGTGATGGCACGAGCTAGGCAGCATGCATCACCCCGTTATTTTACGGATACGCGTCAGAGGGTGGGGTCAGTAGTTAGATTATTGACTACGGTCAACAATTTGTTTGTTGTCAACAAACAAATTGATACAAATGGATACATTGTAACCAATTGCCGTTGGCAATTTTGGGTGGAACCTTACCAGTGTTACTTCGGCCTGCTTGCCTTAAGAATTATAATTGGTTGAATACCAATAGAAATTTATAATTCGGACTAGGGCATGAATCAATAAATGTGGCCCAATGCCGTTATCCACTTTTACCAGTGTCTGAGTCCTTTATTGGGGGGTGCGCCTGCAATGCAAGCGTGGCGCCAAAATGGCCGCTGCGCTTTTTGCGCCCCCCCCACCGGACTTGGACATCCGGGTAGTTAGGGGGCGTGGCCAGCACCCTTTAAAAGGGGTGGCCACGAGGCAGCCACGCTGCCATTTTGCGAAGCGACGGAGAGGAGAAGTTTTTCCCCTCCACCCCCTCCCTAGTTAACAGTGTGATATTTTGGTCGCTTCGGGGCCGGGTGGGAATTTTTGGCTGGGACCTACAATTGGCTTTCGGGTCCTGGCTTTTTTGCCCATCCCACACTGTTGCTATGGTTTGACATAGGGGTTTTCTCTGCTGTGATTGACTTTGGTCACATGGGCGGGTAGCACTGGTAAGGTAAACATTTATGACCCACAGGTATCCGGCAGGTTCGCAATTGACTGGACAACACTAGACAGGCACAAGTTGGTTAACGTTGTCCGGTCAACGATGAACCAGGCAATGGGGTGATGGCACGAGCTAGGCAGCATGCATCACCCCGTTATTTTACGGATACGCGTCAGAGGGTGGGGTCAGTAGTTAGATTATTGACTACGGTCAACAATTTGTTTGTTGTCAACAAACAAATTGATACAAATGGATACATTGTAACCAATTGCCGTTGGCAATTTTGGGTGGAACCTTACCAGTGTTACTTCGGCCTGCTTGCCTTAAGAATTATAATTGGTTGAATACCAATAGAAATTTATAATTCGGACTAGGGCATGAATCAATAAATGTGGCCCAATGCCGTTATCCACTTTTACCAGTGTCTGAGTCCTTTATTGGGGGGTGCGCCTGCAAATGGTTTATGTCATATACTGTAGATGTATTAAGGTGAATTTATTCTGGATCCTCTGAAGCTAATGACAGAACTGAACTAGCTTTCCTGAGACAGAAAGGTCTGCTTGTGTGAAAAGCCACTTTACTACACAGAACTAGCTGGTGTAAGTTGGGTTTATCATAGAACAAAGGCATGCCTGGATTTTTGTTTGCTGGCTTGCCTTTTCCAGGCAATTCACATGAGGAAAGCTCTTGAGAGCAAGTAATACTTCTATGGATAATTTATCCTCATATTGTAAAGCTGTCAATTAAAAAGAAAAGGTGGAATTAATTACTTTCTCAGTAGTGTTCCACGATGGCTTGTCTGTACTTGTGTGCAAAAGCTTCGTACTTTGCACACCCAAGGAACCAAGTTGGTTGGTCTTCTGCATTTTTGCTAAACAAAAATAAGCATTTTAAGATATATATGATGTATACTAGTATTTTATAGATCTGACACTTGGATTGCTAGTGTAAGAGACCAGTCCACAGCATGTGGCAAAGAGACTCCCACTATTCTTTTGTAGGCGTCTAATTGTGCACGGCACAATTGTAAATAAAGTGCTATGTATAAGCAGTATGACAAATATTAATTGGGCTCGTTATTTAAGGTGGTAAATCATGCTGTTTCAGAATGCAGAGTCACTCTAAGCCAGGGGTTTCCAAACTTTGGGCCCAGATATTTTTGGACTACAACAACTATAAATCTTTGCCAGCACAGCCAATGGTCAAGGCTTCTGGGAGTTAAAAACATCTGGGGCTCCAAAGTTGAAAACCACTGCTCTAGGCTATCATTCTCTTCTTCTCCTCAGTATTTGTTGTAAGTTTAGAAATGTCTTGCTTACCAAGCAGTTATGAATTCTGGGAATAGGCGATCATTTCATTCTTATGAAAGCAGCTTAAGAGCCCTTGGTCAAAAATCAGGGCAAGATTCATTCCAGGTTCACATCTACCTGTACACTTGCATGCTTTTCAATTACTGACGGGGACCCAATTTTGATCTCCAGGGGTTTTCATTCCACGATGCAATGAAGAAGGCTATTACAAAGCAACTCAATGTCATGGAAGTACCGGCCAATGTTGGTGTGTTGATAAGTATGGAAATGAGATAGCTGGCTCAAGGAAGCAAGGGACTGTTAACTGTGGTAAGTAATTGTGTGTTCCTCTCACAGACAGAATAGAAATCAGGACTGTTGTGTGTACTTGACAGCAAGACATGAGGATGAGAGTACAGAAATCACAGGAGGAGTACAGCAGGTACCTTTCTCATACAGATGGGCTCATAGAGGAAACCTTTTCTTTCTTGAGTGTGCAGGACTGTATGAGTAAATGTGTACCTGTATGTCATGCACAACAATATCCTAAAAACATTAGATGGGTTCTTTTGTTTTTGTTTTTTTGCCAGCTAAGAAATAGTAGTAGTATCTAGGAACTACAGTAATGTACACTCTAGCAAAATAAGCTGTTGGGAAAATTCTTATAGAGTTCCCTCTACAAAAAACACCACTTATTTCACCTTATGATAACATCCACAATACTTTAAAACATAAGTGCTTTTTAACTATGTGGCAGGAGTTATTTATACCAAAATGTCTTGCCATAAGATAATAAATACAATAATTGTGTGCCATCAAGTAAAATCTGACTTATGGAAACCCTTTTCAAGGTTTTCTATGTAAGGAATACTCAGAAGTGGTTTACCATTCCCTTCTTCTGGGGCTTGCTCAAGGACACATAGCCTTGCTTTTCTGCCAGGAGGCACAATGGGGAATCAAACATCCAACATCCGCACTCCAGAGCCAGAAACCTAACTCATTAAGCTATCCACCCAGCCCTTGCTATAAGAGAAATAAGTTATTGAAACTTTTGTAAGCCAAGTGCTATAGAAGTTTTGATAACCAGCATCTTACTCAAAAGCATGCCATGCCTAAGAACATAGCTTTTCTCCTTCAGATTGTAAACAATGGAGAAAATGTTGGTGGTGGGTTTTCTTTCCCTGCAGAAAGATTAAGGAAATCAAAAATAGTGGCATGAAAGTTCTCTTTAGAACCTCCTCCACATTTGATTTATCTACAAAGAAATCCCTGAGTTTTTGCTGTGAGTCACATTTACTGTATATTGCAGATAACTGCTGGCACTCCTTCCACTTTCCTAAGATGGGGGCTGGGCCTGCAGGCTTTTACAATTGCCTGAAATGGTGCACAAGTGTGTATGTCATAGCAACAGTGGATGTGTTGCCTTTTTAGGTCAGTGTCATAGCCATTACCAAGTTCATGTGATGGACAACCTCCAGAGGTGTGTGAGCCATACTTACACCCAGAGCATATATTCCACCCCCTGCCAAACAAACACAAATCCTTTAAAATTGGTTATATTATACCACCTTCATAGAAACTACTTCAGTAGATTTCTCATCCACTACCTCTCAAAACAAAGGAAGAACAAGATGCTAGGCCTGAAGGGTAAACTCATTAGCAAATTGTAAGGGCTGTCTTGCATCCATTTGCAATTCAACAGAAAGAAGCTTCGCTACTAATCTGAATATCAGGTAATATTACCACACACACACACACACACACACACACACACACACACACACACACACACACACACACACACACACACACACACACACACACACACACACACACACCATCTATCTGTTATGCTAACCATTCTTAACCCCTGCACCTGATGTGTATAAATTTATGCCACAAAGTGTCACTCACATGTCTGATGAAGTGGACCTGATCCATGAAAGCTAACATTAAAATACAGCAGTTAGTCTTTAAAGTGCCACAACATTTTCCTCATTTTGTTTTGTTTACTCTCTGATATGCTTGAAACACAAACTAACACGGCTACTACATACCTGTCAAGTATCCCGTATTGGCCAGGATTTTCCATTTTCCAGAGCCGCGCTTGATGGGTATGGGCTACTATCTCAAACATTTCAACTTTAAAATTGAGGGTTTTTTTAAAATTGAAGTTTCCCTCTTGCACCCCTTTTCAAATAAAGCCATCTGGGGATGTTGAGGGAGTGGAAATTTGAAATGTACTCAAAACATAATCTGAGTCTCTTCTTAGTCTCATCATGCCGAGACCCTCTGCAAAAACTTTCTCTTCTCCCCTCCTCACACTCTTTGAGATCTTAGGAGGGCTTTTCTCAGTCCTGATGGTGGCTTTTCTCAGTCCTGCCACCATCAGAGACACAGTTGGTGAGGACTCAAAAGAGGGCATTTTCAGTGACTGTTCTCAGCCTAAGGAACTATCTCCCACACAAGGCCAGGTTGCCCCTCATTACAGTCCTTCAACAGGCAGGTGAATACCTTCCAAGAAATGGATTGAGACTGAGATTTCCCACCATACCTTTTGGGAGAAATCTTACCCACAGATATCTTCCTGTAAGAGGAAAAGAAGGATTTTCTCACCAAGAGTACAAGCGTGCTCATAGGTAAAGGTAAAGGTCGCCCTTGCTCAAAAGACAGTCATATCCAACTTTAGGGTTCAGTGCTCATTTCTGTTTCATAGCCGAAGAGCCAATGCTGTCTGCTTCTGCAGACGTTTCCATGGTCATATGGCAAGCATGACTAGATACCGGATTGCACAGAACACTGTTTACCTTCCCACCAAAGTGGTCCCTATTTATCTACTTGCAATTTCTTCCTTTCAAACTGCTAGGCTGGCCGGAGCTGGGACAGAGACGGGAGCTCACTCCATCATGCAGTACTCTGGAATTGAACTACTGACCTTCAAGTCATCAAGTTCAGCATTTTAACTACTTGAGCCACTGCAGGCCCATTTCATATGTCTCCCCAAAAGTAGTGAAATTTACTAGCACACCCCTAGAGAACTCAAGGATACATTTAAAGCGATTTCTTTCAGTTTGGAGATGTATGTGCTGGAAGGGATTCAGGACCTACATTTGACCCATAGGCTTCCCGTTGCCCACCCATGTAATGAGTGAACCTTGATTAATTCTCCAAATTTCTACTGTTTCATAATCAAGGTTTGCTCTACAGTAAAACCCCGACTTACATATGCCCCGAGTTACATAAAATTCGACTTACATAATGATTTTGTGCTAAAACCATGTCCCGATTTACATAAATTTACGTAACACAATTTCCTATGTGTTTGCTTTGAGTTACATACAAAAATCATTTTTCCTATGACTTGCTTCGAGTTACATAAAAATTCATTTCCCTATGGGCTTTCTTCAATTTACATAAAAATTTCATTTTTCCTATGGGTTTGCTTTGAGTTACATAAAAAATAATTTTTCCTATGGGTTTGCTTCGAGTTACATAAAAAACCGATTTAAGCAAAAGCCTATGGAACAGACTTATATCCTAAGTAGGGGCTTTACTATATTTGGAAATTACTAATGAAGTAAGTCCTGGGCAGGCCTGAAATATTGATGGAGGCATTTGCAGCACCCTCTGCTACTATAACTCAGGATTGTGGACTATAATATAGGATTTTCTGCTTTCCATGGTTTCAGGTTCCCACAGTTCCTATGATCTTGGAACATCTCCCCCCCCCCGCCCCCCGCCCCGCCCCCGGATATGGTAGTCACCTGTACTCTCTTTCTTATCAATAACATAGATGAAAGCAAAACATTATATACCTGTATTGTTTGTGGTGGGATTTTTATAAGATTCACAATTTACTGAGACCACCACCTCATTTCAGATATCTTCGGACATTCCTCAAAGGGTGGTGTCTTTCAGTCACCATTGACCTGGAATGGATTTGAACCAACAATTTAGAAATGTAAGGTTCTGTTTTCAGCTCTTGCTTTCTCCTGAAAATGCATCATTTTGTGGGTGCAGCCGAAGACCATATGTTATTTTGAGCACATGTTGTGATATTCTCCATTGTAAAATGTGTGTGCGTGTGTTTCCCCCCCCTTTAAATTCAGACTTTGAGAGAAAGAGAAAGAAAACAGTTAAGTGAGATGTAATGGAAACTCTGATACTTTTGAACTGATACCTTTGAATTCTTCCATGTTGCAGAAGAAGAACAAGAAACCTCAGGGGATTTCGGTAGTGGTGGATCAGTTATATTACTGGATGATCTGGAAGAAGAACATGATGCAGCAAAAATAGGAATAGAAGAGAAACAGAAGATCCATGTAAGAGCAGCTAATGATGATGATGAAGATGAAGATGATGATAAGGATGATGAAATTGGCTATATATGGTAGTTTACATAGTTCTGAGGACTCATGTTTTGCACACGATCACAGATCATTTCCTATCTCTGCATATGGTAACTGAAACATCCAACATAACACAAGTTGCTCTACCTAAAACCACATGGGCATTCCAATATGCCTACTGATTTTCCTCTCCCCCGAACTTCCTCCACATTTAATTTCTTTTTCACTTAGCTGCTGGGCACAATGGAGATTAGCATGGAGTTCATGCAGATAAAATGGGAAGTCCTTTCATATGTAAAAGCTTATTGCACATGTGAGATGGCTTGAACGAACACATACACACAAGCAAGCTCCTGTGCCCAACAACCTGCTTAATCGGGACAATTCTCTACCTACTTGATTTAATTTTGTACACTGTTTAATTTGGAAGACAGCTTTCACTCTCAGCTAACTACTGTTTTGAATAGCTATGATAAAATCTTCTTTACTGGCCCGGTGGCACGTTTTGTTTACTCAAAGTTTCATGGTTTAATCTGTTCATATAGCGTGTAATTTTAAATGGAATACAGAACACAGCAATTGGCAGGGGTCGGTATATGTGAGCAACATTTTCAGTCTCCCGTTATCAGTGCTGAAATTTTCAATTAACTAAGGTTTTTTTCTTGTGCCATTTGTTGCTAATTACTACTTTGCTCTGCTACTTTTAATATTACATGATCAAATCACCTCACCTTCTTCTGGTTTGGCTGTAAGTCAGGGAAGGGTTTATTCTTGGCTTCTCAATTCCTTCCTCACTTTCTTTGGCAATGGTTGGCAGAGATGATACAACTGCACTTAAGCAGAACTCAATTACAGTTCTCCTCACTGATTAAGAGAGTGCAGGACATGATCACAGCTGACCTCTTCTGCCACTGACCAATAACAGTTTGGCTTACGTTAGTCAATATGATCTTGATTTTAAGAAATGTTGGCAAAGACACATACATACAAGCTCACCTCAACTTGGAATGACTTTTTTTAAGTCATGAGAAGAAGAGAGGCTTAATAAATATATTTATCTTATTTTTTTTAATTCTGCAATTATTTTGCAGGCTTGCAAGTCTGGGATTTTGCTTTGATCCTGTTTGCACTAATGCTATGCAAGATGCTTCTGCTTCCTGAATAGCATACCATGAGATGTGCTGAAAATGCTTTTTCTTCATTTACACTAAACGATTTCCCATTTGGAAGCACTGAAGCTGTCAGAGGCACTAAGCATCAAAAATAATAAGCTGTCTTTCCTTTATTTTAAAATGTTAATATTTATTTGCTCTATTTTAAAAGAAAAACATCCTTAGGCAGCGGTGTCCATACTTAATATCACTTCTGGTTAAGATGACATGCGCTACTTTTGCTTACAAACAAGAAGGACATGATAAAGACTATTCCATAAGGTTCTCCCAGATACTTATATCTCCATAGCAGCATCTCATTGTTCCTTGTTTCTATGCAGGGTGGGGAAAATGAATGTGTCACTGCAGACCTTTTATTGGCTTTTTTATCCATATAAAGACAAAACACGATGAGCATGTATGAAGGGTAGGGAGAAAAAAGATATATTCATAACAAGCCTATGTCTTTTTTGCTCATTAAACTCAAGGGCATAATTGCAAAGAAGTCTTAAATTCTGCAGACATCAAGGGCCATACCTGTTTTTTCCCTATCAGGGCAATTTAGTCCTCTTCTATTAGAAATGATCATGGCCTGTACACTTTAAAGAAAGCTTATATTTCTGTGAGAAAGTGCTACTTTTTTAATGTGAATTCCTGTACAGTTTTCAGGCAACTGCACTGTGGTGTCCACCCCCAGACTGTTGTTTGGTGTTTGTAATATTTAGCTTGTTTATGCCTTTTGCTTCTGGTGTAATAAGATCTGGGGGTTGCTTTTTTAACAGATTTGTTGCAGAAGGTCTGGCCACATCAATGAACCTACAAAATAGTAATGCCATGATGTTAATATTGCATTTTGCCTCCTTCTGTTTCTTTAGATAGTCCCAGGAAGTATAGTCTAAATCAACTGGCCTTTTTAAGTTTTAATAATATCTTGCTGGGAAGGTGCCTCCTAGCTACAGCCTTAGCCTGCTACCTTAGGCACAATGGATTCCAATTATCAAATGGACAAAACTGTCCTTTGACCAGTCCAAACACAATCCACAAGCTTGCATATCATTTGGCTTTTTTTAAAAATAAATAAATCTGTGATACAGCTTTGACTTTTTTACATTTGTATTCCCCCCAGTGCTGTAAATTGTTATTTGTGATGGCACACTTAGGCTATTTCCCTGTTGGCTAAATGCAGCAAGGAAAGAAATTGCATAAGCCTTCCTCCCCTCCCTTCCCCATGGCAGGCTCTCTGTTGCATGAATGACCACTGCAAGAACCGGCATGTGATGGGCAGGGGGGCTGCTCCAGCGTCTGGGGGTCATTTGTATGACTTCTCTTCCACTTCATGTTTAGACAAGAGAATACTAGCCTTAACCTTTTATCTATTGGGATCCAACAAAGCCTTTGGGCTTTTACCCTCCTTGCCGTTTGGACTCTTCCAACTCTTAGGGCAAGAAATGGGCCTGGGAGGATGGGATTGGGCCTCCGTGCCAAAAGGGATATGGGTTGCAATGCAAGAGGAGTTGAGGGTGCAATTGCCTTCTCCCCAACTCTCCCCACCTCCCAGTGAAGCCATACAATGACTTTTACACAGAAGAGCTGCAGCACACTAAGGGACAACTGATGGACTACACCTTAACCTGAGCCTAGAGGTTCCTGTTAGATCTCCAAGTCATCTTGTCACCCCAGTCTGACAACATGACACACTGCAAGGCATTTCAGGGAACCAGACCATCACGTTGCTACTGATTCAGTTCATGCTCATATTTCAAAGTATACGGTGTTGATGGGGATGATAAAATGAATGGAATGAAGGATTACAGCCCAAAGTGATTTTTTTACATCGCTAAATATTTTTAAATAAAGAGGTCTCGACAGCTTGCACCACAGACTATATTTGGTCTTTGGCTGGATAGTTGCTGAATAGAAGTCACATAATGGGAAATAAGGAACTGCAATATAGTGGTCAGTATCACTGTACAGTCTGCTTACATAATATCATAAAACCTGGAAAAGACAAGTTCACTCTGGCTGCAGATAGGGATGCTGTTGTCTGTTACATATTTATTGGTTGGTTTTCTTTAGCCATTGTTTTCAGTCTCTGAAATAAATAATTAACTTGGAAAAATTGTGGCAGCAACAATTGAAGGCATTTTGACAGTTCTGCCAGATCTCAGTAGCAACTATAAAGTAAAGATCAAGCTCTTGCGATTAAAGCCCTTAACAGGGTACAGTTGTGCCAAAGTCACCATATGGTGTTGTGCCTTCAGAAATGTTGAAAAGTCGGGGAAAACTTTCTTGTTATTATCACATTTTACTATTAACTCAGCATTAAGAAGTACTTGATTTGAAAGCCATAGGAACTAAAAAAATATATGGTGAAGCTACTTCCTACGTGACACTTATTGGAGAGATCTATCAAGGTTTTGTTCACCTCTGCAGTTGAGCCATGGGATGGCCTCTGAGTTTGCTATCACGCTACAGAACAAAGGCTGCCATTCATTTCTCATTCAATTTCTAGGAGAAAAATAATAAATTAACTATTATTTAACCTTGTCCAACATATAATGAACCTCTCTTCCTGGCTTCTCTGAAAATTACTTTGTTTATAACCTTAAATATACCTTCTACCAGGAAAAATACCAGTGTTTTACTATGCCAAGTAGTAAATGGGGGTTATTTTGTACAATAATATTTGATACAGTGGCATTATCCAGGAGTAGGTTTAAGGAGGTTGCACTCAACCACAATCTAGATGTGCTGAATACCAAGCCATAGAGTGAATTCTGTTTCTGAAAGTACAGGTTGCATTCTTTTGCTACATCTGTTTATCATGTCAGTCACAGAAGAGTCCAAGGCTATACTTTTACATTAGAGAGACTGCAAATATTTTCATATCGATTGATTTTTTCTTTTGATTTCTGGGCATAATTATGTTCTACATACTAGATTTATAACCAAACAAGAGAATCTTGTGTAGATTTTGCCAGAGTCCCCCTTGGGTCACAATAATTATTTTTGTCTTCTGCTCACTTTCAACCTTAATAAAAGTTTTAAAACCTCATGAGAATGACAGCTGAAATCACAACATACAATCTTAAAATCACATGGCTTATCTGCATTTTCTAAAGGGTTATGCTTTCCTCTGCCAACATTCATACTTATTTAACTTCCTGAAACCTTTCTGAGTTCAACGATAGAGAAGCTCTTCCAAACATATGCTGTGTTAGTCAGTGAATGCCAAAGTGTAGATCAGGGGTTCCCAATTTGTACACCACATTTTTATACTGTGGGCCTGACCACGCCCACAGAAGCAGGTGCATTTACAACAGTCACAAATGTGCCCACTTCCGTGTTTACAACAGCCATGGCGCATTTATAAATGCACGGGCACATTTTACGGCTGATGTAAATGCATCTGCTTCCACTTCTGGCGGTGGCGGCACAAGCCACATGAAATGGTGCCACAGGCAGTAGGTTGGGAACCCCTGGTATAGATTACTGACAACCCATCATTATACCTGAAATCATTAGACACATGATTCAGGTGGTCATGTTTGACAAATCAGACATAGAAAGAAAACTTTGCTGAGCACCTGAAACCCAACCAGAAGACAAAGCAAGCTAATATGTGGGATAGGAAGAGTCAGAAAGGATCCTGTTTTGGTTAATCATACACTGTCTCCTAATGGCAGCTTATCTATAACATATAGTTTGACACTGAGTGAGTAAACTTCTGGGTTCAGTACAAGGGGTGTGATTTTAAAAAGTCCTAAATAATCATTAGGTCTTTGACATTTTCAACCAAGCAATTCAAAACCTTCTTAAACCTTCTGCACCCTTTCTCCCATTTCAATGGGATGAAGCCCATGAGTATAAACATTCCCATTATTTGAGAACCTGAATTGTAATTACATATACAGCAACGACTGTCATCCCATAGCACTTTCAGCTGCTGTCTGGGTAACAGAATGTGTTTAATGGGTTATTCTCCTTACATCCAATACAGTGAACATTTCCACTGTCACAAAGCTTTCTCCCCTGACTTTAATACAATAAAGTGTGACCTTGATGTTTTTACTTCCACCTTTTCCCAGTGAAACTTGTCATAACAAAAAACAATTGAAGATAATTTGCTCAATGATGTATCACAGTCTGGATGCATGTGCACAAACTTTTTCAAGTCAGTGGCATTCAGCATGTGCATTAAAGTTTAGATTACAGCCATATGCTATGTTCATGCTATGTATTGATGCATGGGATTTATTTTGATGTGTATGGCTTGTGCAAATTTCTCAGCCTATATTAAGGAAGGGCTAGTATATGTTCCAGAAGTCCCTTAAGAAAAAACAAAAGAAGGAATTGCACATTTTACATATAGAAACATAAACTGCAACAACAGTTAGGATGGATTTCTTTGACCATGTAACACTATGAACACATCTTTTTTTTTTTTTTTTTGCTTGGGGAATTGACATGTGACAGATTCGACATGTTAATGGCTTAACAAATCACTCAGTTTTTAATACTCAAAATACAGGAGTGAAAATCCTATTGGTGTTTGCATAATTTTTAGTGGCCATTTGCAGCTAATGGAAGAGATATTGGTGTACATGTAGGTCACACAGTAAGACTTATGGTCAGGCACATGACCAAGGCATACCCTCACCCTTTCTCAATTAGCCACAGCAAGTTAGGCAAACCTTATGTGAACACCAATAGGATTCTGCCCAGTAACTCCAACATGTATCATTATTTTAAAGAACTTGTTGAATAATGGTCTAGACCAGTGCTTCTCAAACTTTTGTTTTTGGACTCCAATTCCCAGAAGCCTAAGCCAGTACATTGGCTGATCAGTGTTTTGGGGAATTGACTTAGGCTTCTGGGAATTGAAGTCCAAAAACCAAAGGTTGAGAAGCACTGGTCCAGACATATGCTAACTCATTTCCTCCAACCAATTTCATCTCCAGGCCACTACAGCCAATATCTGATTACTTCAACTAATAAGTGGAAAAGAATGATTTAAAAACCATTAGAGATAGCGGCCACTGGTTTCTTAATAAAACTTCTGTGAGGCAAAATCTTAGCTAAAAATAAAATGTAATGCACTTAAAATAATTTTATTATTTGTACAGTGGAGCAGGGGTCACCAACCTTTTTATGTTGGGGGCTGGGTCATGCTCCTTCAGAGAGTTGAGGGGGTCAGACTGGTGGTCCCCCCCACTGTTTATAGCTGATGTAAACATGTTTACGACAGCTGCAGACACATTTACAGCTGTTGTAAATGAGTCTGCAGCCAATTCCGGTGGTGACGGCTGGAGCGAGGGCAGGCTGGATGATTTGGCTGTAGGTTGCCAACCCGTGTACTGGAGTATCAACACAAGTTATCTGAATCATATCAAATAGTTGGCCATCCAGTTTATTCATTATTAACTGCTAAATGCTTGTTGAAAACACCATTGAAATCATATTACAAGTGTTCTTTCTATTGCTTCTGCCCTCTTGTTTTAGTAAATGCATCAATAATGATATTCTAGCTAATTACAGCTTTAAGAAAATGTAGCCTACATGATGGATCCATTTATCGTTGTTATACCCAATAGCAGAATTAAGTATTCTGTTTCTCTCGTATGACATCTTTTAGCTTGAGTTTGATTTGACTACAATTGCTTTCTTTGGATGCTAAAATTTCCGTTCCAATCACTGATCTTCTACAAGTTATGAAAAAAGAAAGCAAAAAACCACCACCTACTTTATTAAAAAGCCAGACCATTAATTCCATTCTCTCAGCCAATTATTTCCACTATTTGAATGGAACCACTTTCCAGAAAGTATATTTGAGGCTTATGTTATCATGATAATTTATTTATTTTTACGTTTTGCTACATTTTTGCATTTTTCTTCAATATGTTCTCTTTGCATGACACTTTCACAGAAGGTAAAGATTTCTCCACTTCCAGAATCCCTTCTGTCCATTCAAGGCTTCTGAAGCCTTTCAACTAATAGAAAGTAAAGGATAGCACTCTTTTGACTCCCAAATCTACTACCATAACATTGGGAAAATCTCCAGAACAGGGAGTGTTCCTGCTATTGGATGAGAACATTGAACTCAAGACTGTGAATACAATCTCACCCAGAGATATAGTACTATCAAATATAATTAAGGTGCAGTCCTGTGCACATTTGAATACATTCTAGATAAATTATTGGGACTTGCAAATAATCATGCATAGGTTAAGTCACACCCTTTGTTCAGAATTGTTACCTAGCCATGTATTTTAATATTAACATAATCCTGTTGCTTAGCACAGCCAATGACAATTAGAGTCATCTTATTTGAGCAAATGGAACTTATGGAGCCATTGACCAACAAATCCCCTTTCCTTCAATCTTGTGTCTCTAGCATGTCTTGCTATGCTAAGCCACAGGATTTCAGCCAATATTTCAATAACGAAACATTTGAAGCAACACAATTCACAACTGTGTGTTTCTTTTACTTATCTATCCTTTTCATAGGAATACACAGAAATTCCATATAATTGTCTTGGCTACAAATGACATGCAGAAAACCCAGCTAATTTATTATTTAGTGGTATAGAAATAAAACTTAATAATAATAATACCACCCATCTGAGATATTTTTCACACTGGGCAGTGTGCAAACAATTAAATAAGTAACAACAATACAAAACAACTAAATAAAGGTTGTTGCTAAGGTTAAGTGCATGTAAGTCACATGGATGTTAGACAATTTGTTAAACTTAGGATGGCTTATTTAACTTTGTCTAAATTTTGCCGTTGAATTTGGGAACATAATTTGAACCAGCCCAACAGAGATCTCAGCTTTTAACTTTTCTCCCATATATATTTGTTGCCTTCTATTGCTATTCCTTTTTATGCTATTCTGTCCTTTAAAGCTTTGTACAGTAAATACACATCAAAGAGCCCTTTCTACAGTAGGTGGAACTTGGTCTTTTTATACCTTTCTCAATGCTGCTGATGTCCATTACTGTTTAATGTGTAACTTGTAAGGAGAGATCCAAATATTAAGTGTTCATGTTTATGTTCCTACTGTAGATGGAATGTACAATATCATGGTTAATTAGAGTAGTATAGTAAATTATGAATGCTTTTTTCCCCATTAAGACTTTAATGGAATGTGAACATTTGCTGATTTCCTTGGTTAATTGTAATTGTTGAATTGTAGTCCTAAATAGTTGCATTTTGTCTGTCTCAATAAATTTTAATTTGTCTGTGAATCCTTTGCTCTCTGACATTTGTTTTGTTAAAGTTACTGACTACAAGAAAATAGTCTTCTAATTTTTTTCTGCAAGAAACAATATACACAAAAGTCTGATGTGAAAATGGTTATTGTATTGACCCAAAGGGAAGATCTGAACTGACTTCCAATCTATGTTTTGAGCATTAATTACTAAAACATGACTACCACTACAATAATTGTTAGATTCTTTTTCTTTCTTTCTTTCTTCGTGTCAGATTCACCACCAGCATATAATAACATACAAAGCTAAAATTAACGCATCTAAAAACAAAATAGAATTAAAAAGGGCTAGATGGCAACTGCCTAATATCAGGCCACATCAACAGCATTTTCTCTAGCCAACATAAGGTTCTCCTCAGTGCACATTGAGGGGCATCATGTGCATTGTATCATATGGGAGATAGTTTGTATTTCTCCACATTCACACAGGCTGTCATCTACAGAGAAACCTCACTTTTTCAGATTAGCCCTTGATCTTTCTACCCCTGCACGCAGTCTATTTAAAGCTTTCTACACAGGCTATGGTTGTTCTTGACCAGGTGGTAGAGAGTCATGTGGTTCTGCCAAGTTATCTGGTAGCTCCTTGCTCATCTTCCATGGTTCCAAGGCGGTCTGTGGGAGCTGGTTGTTCAGAAAGGCAGACGTTGTGAGACATTTATATACTGAAAACTGGAAGAATATTGGCATAAGGATCTATGACTCCTTGTTCCTCTTTACCAGTGATGCACTGCAGCAGGTTCTGTCAGGTTCTGCAGAACCAGTAGTGGAAATTTCCCCAGGCCATGCCCACTTGGTTGGTCACACCCTCCTCCATAGCCCATAATGCACGATGTTTGGCCATCCCCACAGATTTGGCCCTCCCCACAGCTTTGGCCAGCCAAAAGAGTAGGTAGTAAAAAAAATTGCAGTGCTTCACTGCTCTTTACACATGCTCAGTCATCAGCATGCATCATTCATATAGTTGCCTTCTAGTGTGAAAGGAGCCTTCCTGAATATTGCTACTTCAGCAATCAGGCATCCCCTGAGCAATGGAGATTTTTCACCGGCTAATCTTTTCAACCCAGAAGCACCAGAAGTAGAGATGTGAGATGTATCTGATATACATTCAGCTCCATCTAATAAAGCATGTACATGGCACAAAAGAGCTTTGTACCCATAACTCTGGTCAAATCACCATTCATCTGTCGATCATTCCTCTTTTCCCTTCCCCCAAATATATTATCAGCAGTTACCTGATTGCAGCTTTGCTCAAGATGGAACAGATGACAAAATCTATGATACTGTTTGTAACAGCTATTTCCACCTAGATATGTCCCTAGATGGATTATGGAAACTGTGCTCATAACTTGGGCACTTTGATGCCATGTTTGTAGCTTACTGCCTTTATTTTCATCAGCAAAAGTGGTGATCCTTACAAACAGTACAGGATAAACCTCATAGATCCTCCAAGAAAGATATCATTTTCATTGTGACTTGTACAAGAACATTTCCTTGTTGTCTATCTTCATTATCCATATCAGTCAGTTTACATCACAGTCTAAATTAAATGTGATGTACAGTACTATGTAGTCCAGCACAGAATTTAAAAAGAAAACATTGTTACTTATAGAGCTCCTGTGGTGCAGTGGTTAGCCAAAACTTTATTCATAATCTGAGCTTGATCCTGATGGGTTCAAGGTTGACTCTGACTTCCATCTTCCCAAGATCAGTAACAGGAGTACCCAGATTGTTAGGGGCAAAATGCTAATTTCCTTGTGAACCTGAGAGTGCTGTAAGTGCTATGGGATAGTATATAAATGTAATTGCTATTGCTATTGCTACTTTAATCTGAGCAAATCCATACCACCACAAAAGGAACAATAACTTGCAAACTGGCACCATTGGCGATGAGACACTAGAAGGTGACTATATGAATAATGCATGCTGATGACAGCATGTGTAAAGAGCAATGATGCACTGCAAAAAAATTTACTACCTACTCTGTGGGCTGGCCAAATCTGTGGGCTGGGCCAAACATCCTGAATTATGGGCTATGGAGATGGGCATGGCCAACCAAGTGGGCATTGCCTGGGGGAATTTCCGCTACCAGTTCTGCAGAACCTGACAGAAACTGCTGCAATGCATCACTGGTAAAGAGGAAACAAGGGGTCATAGATCCTTATGCCAATATTCTCCGGGTTTTCTTTATAATCTTAATTCCTAGCTAATTAAGCTTGGGGGGGGGGATGTAATAATGATTTCCACTGATGTTCCTAAGAGAAATTTAAGGAATCTCGTATAATGGGCTACAACATTGATCGTGGAAAATATAAGGTATAAAGGTCACAAAATGCTATAAAAATTTTAAATTATTTTAAAATTTACCTGCTTACAAATAATACAGGGTCATCGAGATAATAACAACACATATACTTAATTCTGACAATCAAAAAATAGGAAATGATGACAGCCAACATAAATTCTTGAAGGTAAAAATAAATAACAATTCATACTGCCATTAAACGACATGTATACATATAGAGAGAGAAATACACAGAGAGAATATCTTGTCAATGAATGAAGTAGAGGATCCCTCCCCCCCCCAATTGTCTATATATTGTTTGTGACATTCACTATGGAGTCACATTTCTTTGCAATATCATGTATTTGGCCATTTATCCTTCTCTGACTATGCCTGGCATATTGATTCTTTGTTGGCTTACAGGAGAGAGAGATAATTACTAATGGTTATAAATAGCCATCACTCCTCCTCACCCCCACTGCTCCCACCTCAGGCCATGATTGGTGCCTCCTCATTATGCATCTTAGCAACTTTCTCTTATGCAAAGCAGGATGCACACAAAAGGCTTCTTAATTTCTTCTCTGCCTTAGGGAACACAAAAGGGACTTGGGCAACATTATTGACAAACTCACCTCAGATGCTCAGTGTTGTTTCCCTGTGTGGTGGTTCAAAATGAGGAGCCTGTATGTGGATGGGCATAAATGGGAAATGCCATCTGATTGCTCTCTTGTTTAAAAAGCCATTGCTGTGTCTTGTTCTGGATTCAGCTGGTACTGTATGTGCAGCCAGTATTGGAAATTGCTGCGACTTTGCTCAGAAGAAAAATTAACACCAGGTCCTGTAAATAATAAATAATAATTTTTAAAAAAACCTTTTCCTACTCAGATGTGATCTAACTGGAACATTTTCATGCTTAACAGAGCTCTTCTGGAGTACTGGAAGTTATGGACTACAAAACCTAAAGTTACTTCTACATCGTAAAGCAGCAGCAGGAATGCCCATATATGGCAAAACCCACCCCCACCACAAAATAAGTCTTTTAGATATAAAATACAGCAAAACCTCACATAAAGAGCACCTCGCTTAGAGACTAACTCGCCTAAAGAGCAGAATTTTCTCTGAATGGTTGCCTTGCTTAATAACTGAAACCAATCAAAAATCACTTATCAACTAAATCGGGTTTCACAATCCCCCCCCCCCCGCCCCAGAAGTCACAATTGGTCACTTACAATGGTGTTTCACTTAAAGAGCAAATTCGCTTAAAGAGCAATCCCGTGGAATGCATTATGCTCTTTAAGTGAGGTACCACTGTACTCAGAAATGTTTTACCAGTCCCTCTCTGTGGGGGTGTTCACAATCCATGTAGTTTCCCCAAGTCTACATAGGCTAATTTCTTGTGGGGAAGTCTCAGAGAAGCATTTAACTACTGGTCCCTGGTTCCATATCCAAGTGTTCCAACTCACTGATCTATCTAACCCAGGGGTTTCCAACCTTTTATGCTGTGGGCCTGACCATGCACCCTGGACAGGGGAGTGGGCCAGACCACACACCCGGAAGCGGAAGTAAATACTCCCACTTCCATGTTTATGACAGCCGTGGGCACATTTACAGCTGACATAACTGAGTTTATGCATGTGTGGGTGCATTTTACGGCTGTCATAAATGCACCCGCTTCCACTTCCGGGTGTGGTGGCAGTGGGCCAAATGAAATGGTGCTGTGGGCTGGATCTGGCCCATGGGCCATTGGTTGGGAACCCCTGATCTAAACAAATGGTCCAACTCTAGTCATATTTTTAAAAAGTGCCCAGTTGCACCTGATCAGAGGCACATTTTTTAACTGCATATTCAACTTCTGTTGAAAGCAATGCAGCATAGACTAATGGTATCAATATTTGAACATACATTATGGATTTTATATGTATCAGACTTGAATTTCTTTTCCTGATCTAGCATATGTTACACAGTAGCAGCCTTCTTACACAGTTGAATCTGAGAATCTGCTTTGATTTCTTTCCCCGTATAACAGAGACGCTGTTAATCAAAAATCGCAGCCAAGGTATATTACTAGAAAACAAGGAAGCTGAAGTCAGCTATCTATCTCTTGTGGATATGAGTGTTCCGCTGGACAACAGAGCACCACAATGCAGAATGGTGTTGACTTGTTAGGCAGGTCAGGAAGAATATGTCCTCTTCTTTAGTACTAGCTTGTAATCCTGATTGTAACTACTACTGCAATTTAGAAACAGGTGGATATAATAGTCATGTGTAAGCCCAGTGGAATTTAAAACTACAGTGTTATGCAATGCACTCAAATACATGTTTATTCAGAAATAAATGCCACTATTGTTATTATTTAATTTTGTAAGATTTATCTGATTATTGTTCACTGATTTATCATTTATTTTGATTTTCTTAGTTGACTTTGGCACCTCCTGAGGAGGAGTATAAAATATTTTAATAAATAAACAAGTCAACAAGTATTCCCTGATTGATTTCCCATATTTATATCTAAATTGTTAACTGGTTGTTGTTGTTTTTTACTATTTAATGTACAACAAAAAATTTCTGGCTGTGGGCCGGTCATGTGGTTCAGCAGGCTGGTCATGTGGTTCTTCCCACCAGAAATGGAAGAAAAACGTGCCCGCGCATGCACAGAATGATCCCATAAATGTACCCGCAGCTGTCACAAACACATTTACGATAGCCGAGGGCATTTATGGCAGCGTTCTTCACATGCATGGGCACATTTTACTTCCACTTCCGGGAGTGGCGAGGGCCAGATGAATTGGCTTTGGGGGCCGGATGCAGCCCAGGGTGTAGTTTGGACACCCCTGGTGTACAAGACTACCCACCATATTTTATCAACTGCCCCCTCGGAAATACCAGTAAAGACCACTAAATCTCCATCTGATTCTTTTGGTGGATTGATAATTATCACTGCAAATTCTGGGGAAATGTGTTGAGGGTTCTAGGATACACATTTGTAACTAACAAATATTGTGGTCTTCACAATCTGAAAACCAAAGATTAAAGTCAAGGAAAAAGAGAGATAAAATAATAACAGGGAGGGAGAGCAAGAGAGAGAGAAAGAAAGAAGAGACCAAACTGGGCTGTTAATGAGCCAGTGGTAAGCCTATTGACAGAAGCAAAGCAAGAATAGATTTTTAGCTGGCAACATTTCTTAAGAATATTGGCATTAGAGAAACTGATACATGGATGGTGTGAGTTAATGAAGCTACAGGACAAACTGTTTAGGGACAATATAGTAAATTATTCACGAAACTGCATGCCTAATTCATTTTTCCCCTGTGAAGCGACTGAAGAGCTGGAGTGGCTCATCTGTGCCAGTCCAACTAGCAAGATGTGCAATTTGGCTGATTAGATCTTCCCAGAATTTACAAAATCCCATGAGTATCCTTCCTCAACAAACGTTTATCGTGCCATCCACATTGCCTGCATCATTACACCTCTACAGCAATATACGTATGTAGTTTGTACCAACCAAGGAGAGAAAACTAGCTGTAAAAGAAGTACACCGGTCTTTTAACCACCAGCAACCAGAAGGCTGTGTGTGGCATGTTGAGAAATGGAAAAAACAGAAAGACAGCTGGATAGCTCCATGATTTAGGTATCTGTCAGAGGTTGGAAATTCAATTCTCCATTGTTCCTTCTGGGACAAGAGCCAGCCTGTGTAGCTGTGGGTAAGCTGCACAGTTCCCAGAACACTCCCAGAAGAAGAGAATGGTAAATCACTTTTAAGTACTCTCTACCTAGAAAACCCTTGAAAGAATAGTCAAAAATCAGAATTGACTTGACAGCAGACAATGATTCTTATTATATTATCCACAATCAGGTACTGCATCCAAACCCACACTTTCTTATAATTGGAAAATGTATATATTTTATAGTATTGTAGCAACCTTTATGGCAAGGTGATGCTATGTATGGTGGCTTACATTACTAAAAACAGACAATATTAAAAGCTAAAACAATACATTATTTGTTTAATTCTTTATTTTAAAATAATTAAACAAGCTTTTCTAAAGTATTAAGGGTTCATGATGGCTTAGTGGTTAAGACACTGAGCTTGACAACTGGGTTGACAGGTCAGCAGTTTGAGAACCAAGAACTGTGCAATGGAGTGAGCTCCCATTGTCTGTCCCTGCTCCTTACAACCTAGCAGTTTAAAAGCAAGAAATTACAAGGAAGACTCATAAAGGCAGATGTAGACTTTGAGACAGTTTGGCCCTAAGCCATATAAGCATAGCTGTCAAGTTTTGGATTTGGAAATAAGGGAAATTTCCTGGCAAATAAGGGATACTTGACAGCTATGCTTATCCTGTGCTGCCCTCCAATGGCAACAATAAGGTATTGCAGTCTAATTAATAAGGTATGACGGCGAGAAAGAGGGTAAAATAAGGGGTTTTCCCGGCCAATAAGGGATACTTGACAGCTATGCATACAAGCTTATTTAGGTTCAAACAATCTCAAAGACTGCATCTTGGGAGATCCAGCTTATTTTAGAACATATGTTCTCTCTAATATTATGCCACTTCTTGAGGCAGAGAACAAATTAAACAAGCTGAACAGTTTAATTGGCCAACCACTCTACTCTTAGGTTAGAGAATTCTTTTTGCTGAACTGGTAAGATGATTATGCATTGTATGATTAATTAAGAATGTAATTGTTTTCTGACAATGTTTTCTAATAATGTTATGTAGCTAAGAATCCTTTGTTAAACTGTGTTCATTTCTCTGTTATCTGCAGATTGTAAATAGTTCAGCTTGTAAAATTGTGCAAAACTCCTGATGAAGGTATCAAAAAGAAAAATATCGAATTTTCTTTGAGGAAATTTTTTGCTCGATGGATTCACTTTCTAAGTTGGAGATTACAAATGAATAAGTATTAGAAAATACAAGAAAAGATAAAGAATGTTTATTGAACTGTAAAGAAGTATTAAATAATCATTTATTTGAAATTACAACATGGACTGATAACTTTGTGTCAGGAACGGATCCTTGGGATTAGTTTCAATGCCTATATAATCAACATCTAACCCTTATAGTTCTGGAATAAGAAGGTTTCAGTGGCTTTTGGTCACTTATACACTCAGAGCTAATAAACGTTATTCCCCCCCCTTCCAACAGCATGGCCATGTATTATACCAGCTGCAAATTCTCAGGCTTGTACTTCAAAAAAAAAGTGTAGCATTTTCAAGCATTATGGACTGAGGACACAGTTCTCTATTCTACATATCAAATCAATTTTGCAGCCTTTCAGTGTTTTGTTTATTACAAAAACAGATACTAGTGGGAGATTGTAGCATGCACCTAGCACGTAATATCTAATTTTGGCCCTGAGATTTGCCTTATTTACTCACTAAGAGCAGCAATGCATGTTAAGCTGTTATTTGATCTTAGGAAAGGCTCAATCAATTCCTTCTCAGCTGAGCACTTTTCATTCAGAAACTAGCAAAAAGTAAGATTGATTGAACTTTGATAGAAGCAAAAGGAACTGACAACATATCCGCTTATGCATGCTAATGTATTTGAGGAAAGAACCCAGGGACTGAATCAGACATTGCCTCCTGCCTAACATTTAGAAAAGCCCACAAGAAAATTCACCCCTTCTTAATCTTCTCCTGAACCCTTTTCCAATGGTTTTCAAAATGGGATTTCCTTAAAGAAGCTGTGAGCTTCTTTAACAATGGTGCACTGATTATTTACTGCATGCCATTCCATAATTTGAATTTATTGTTTGTGGGTTTTACTTACAAGCATTCATTATTCTCCCATTTTTGCTCATCTGTCCTCCAAAAGTTCCATTCCAGCCGTTTCAATTATTTCAGCAAATTGTTAGTTTATCAGTTATATCACCAAGACACATTATTGTGAGCAGAATGTCTTCCTAAAGCATGGATTTTGGCAACAAGGTTCATTTCAAAGCTTTGCATGGAATTCAAAGCCACAGTATTTCCAGAGCAAACCAAATTAAGAAGGAAACCTTCTGCCCACAAATGAGGGGGAAATGGTGCTGTGGTGTAGCATGGGAAAACTGGCTATATTATTGAAATTATTAAATTTAAGGGAATATCAGATGTTATCTATTTCAGCACTTAGCTCAATGCAGGATATAGCCCTATAAAGCAGAAATGCAGTGCAATTAGCATCTTTATATATTACATGGTTGACCATAGCCAATTCTTTTCAGAATGCTATGTCGTTCTTGTTACCATGCTACAGGACTGTGCGTGGATATGGACCACCACCCAAGGCACCGTGTGCTGCTGTATTCCATGAGTAGGGCATTAAGTCCAATCTCCACAATCCTTCTTCTCACCACCCTCAACTGGAACAGAGAACCAAAAAGAACAACTATGGCAGTTCAAGAGATGGCAGCATCTTCCATACAAAGACAGGGGAGATTTTTACAGCTTTTTAAGTTGAATTAAAGGTAATGGTAGAACATTGTACAGTAGATGTTCATGAAACTCTGAAACTCTAGTACACTTCTTTAAGTCTACTAGAAATTGACAATTTGGCAGGAAGGTTATGAACAATCTAAGGAAGTCTGGTTTTCTACAGTGTGCAATTGTGTTGTGTAATTCACTATCACATGTCATAGTGAATGGCTAGAAGCTGATAGCTAAATGGAGCCTTTGGATTGAGAAGCAGTAAATGGTTCAATGAATAGCAGTTGCCATAGGCATCCACTAGGTTATCAACTATTTCTTGGCTGTTTGGTCTCCTAGAGGCCTCTGGCTGTGGTTGCTGTGGAGAAAGGGCACCCTGTATTAGACAGGCCCTCCCTTCTCCCACTGCAGTGGCTCAAGTGGTTAAGATGCTGACTGGAAGGTGGCAGGTCAGCATTTCGATACCCGAGTACTGCACAATAGAATGAGCTCCTGTCTTTGTCCCAGCTCCTGCCAACCTAGCAGTTCGAAAGCAAGAAATTGCAAGTAGATAAATAGGGACCAGGGCAGGGCTGGATGAATCGAAAGTTGGACTTAAAATTGCTGGGAGAAACATCAACAATTTGAGATATGCAGATGATCCTACCCTAATGGCAGAAAGTGAAGAAGACCTAAAGAAGCTCTTGCTTAGGTTGAATGAAGAGAGTGCAAAAGCTGGCTTGAGAAGAAAACCAAGATAATAACAACAGGCCCTATCAGTTCCTGGAAAATAGATGGGGAAGAAGTAGAAGCAGAGACAGACTTTACATTCTCAGGGTCCATGATTACTGCATATGGTGATTGCAGCCATGAAATAAAAAGGTGACTAATTCTTGGGAGGCAAGGTTTGGGAAATTTGGGTAACATAGTTAAAAGTAGACACATCACATTGCAAATAAAAATTCACATAGTCAAAGCAATGGTATTTCCAGTAGTAATGTATGGTTGTGTGAGCTGGACCACAAAGAAAGCTGATCGCAGAAGAATAGATGCCTTTGAGATGTGGTGCTGGAGGAGAATTTTGAGAGTACCCTGGACAGCAAAGAGAACAAATAGGTCGGCCTTAGAAGAAATCAACCCAGACTGCTCCTTGGAAGGTCAAATAGTAAAGATGAAGTTGAAGTACTTTGGACATCAAAATGAGAAGAGAGGATTCACTTGAGAAAGCCTTGATACTGGGAAAGGTCAAGGGCAAAAGAAGAACAGGGTGGCAGAGAATGAGATGGCAATGGGCACAAAGCTGGGTGGGTTGAGGAGGATGGTGGAGAATACGGGTGCCTGGTGTGTAGTGGTCCATGGGGTCAAGAAGGGTCAGAATTGACTGTGCAACTGAACAACAACAAATAGGGACCACTTCATTGGGAAGATAAACAGCATTCCATGCACTCTGGTGTTGAGGCATGCCTGCCACATGTCCACGGAAACGTCTGCAGAAGCAGACAGCACTGGCTCTTTGGCTATGAAACAGAGATGATCGCTGAAGCTTAGAGACAGATACGACTGGCTTTCAAGCAAGGGTGACCTTTACCTTTTACCCTTCTCCCAACAAAGGGATTTTACTGTTTGTTCTCTAGGGAATTCACTGCTAACAGCCAACGGTGGATATTTAAAGCAGGCCCTTGTCTTTCTAGTCATTCCATGCTTGCTATTTTTGCCCTTACCAATATACAGTCAAGGTACAGTTCTTAAAATATACTAGCAAGGGTTGCCCGGCGTTGCCGGGCTTTTTTTGGGGTTTTGTTTTTTAAAAAATATGAGAAATGGTGTTGGATGTTTTTTGTTGTATGTGTATTTAAATTAGTTATGTTATTTTTTAAATATATTGTTTTTTTATACATAGGTAGTGTTTTAAACTGTTATTAAAAAATTTGGATTTTAAAAAGAGATAAGGTTGATATATTTTTTTCCCAATAATTGCATTTTTAAAAATAATGTGTTCCTATGTGGTTTTTGGTGATAGGTGTACTTTGGATAAGATTTTTTTAAAAATGTGTAAGTGTATGTTTTTTGTAGATGGTTGGAGATCAATTTGAATTCATTGAGTGTAATATTTCCTGTGGCCACTTGGTGGTGCTGTTGCGTAATGTTTTAATGTTGACTTTGTCGTGGCCTGTGTATTTTTCCTGTTCTTTTCTCATTTCAATTCTGATTCTCGGTGAGGCTGCACGTGTCTTGGTAAGTTGTGATCTCTGTTTTGTTAGGGGTGGTTTTGTTGTGATTTGTGGGGGGTGGGGGGTTGTGTTTGTCCTTGTTTTTTTTGGATTGTTTGTGGAAGATTTTCCTTGTAATTTTTATGTGTAGTATTGTTTTTGCTTTTTTTTTAATGTTGTTGTTTGTGTTTTTGGTGTGGGTATTTCTGTGGGCCGGCCTCGGTGGCTGGGTGGCCCATTGAAATACCATGTGGTGTTAGTCTGGGGTTTTTTTCGCAGGCCAGACTCATTGGATTATCTACGCCGCCGGCCCGTGGTGGGGATGGGGGCATGGTCATTGGGGGTTAGGAAGGGTGGGCTAGGTGGTGGGGAGGGGAGCTGTAGTGTGTTATGGTGCTTTGTTTTTGTGGAGTCGTGCTTTGTTTTTGTGGAGTCGTGAAAGTAGATCGGCTTTCCCCTTTAATATCAGTGGGTGGGGGCTGCGATCCCCCTCCCCGCTGGCTACCCTAGTTTTGGGTGTTTTTTTGGGATAAAAGGAGTATATTGGCCCTACACTTCTGGACACAGAGGAACAGGCAGAGAGGATCGATCCCCCACCCCCCCTCCTTAAAACAACTCCGTTTTTAAAGAGAAGAAAAGACGGAGTTTTTTTAAGGAGGGGTGGTGGGGGATCGATCCTCTCTGCCTCATCTTTTGTTTCCAGATGGGTTGGGGCAATATAGTCCTTTTATCCCCACAAACCTCCCAACACTAGGGTAGGCAGCGGAGAGGGGGATCGCCACCCCCTCCCACTGATGTTAAAGGGGAAACTCCATTCGGGAGCTTCAGGCGCCGCGGGTGAGTAAAAGAAAGCCAGCTGGTGTTTGCTTGCCTGTGAGCTGTTTTTCTTTTTAATTTTCCGGGCGCCGTTTTCCTCAGCATTCTGCGTGGGCATGCAGGATGCTGGGGCTTGTAGTTATGGGTTGGTGGTTTGTGTTTTTGCTGGTTTTTTTAAAATGCGTTTCTTTCGATTGGCTCCGGCGCGTGTCCGAACGCTGCGCCGTGTGAGAGCCTCTCAGCGTGATTGGCTCTGGCGCGGCGCAGCGCAAGGAATGTTGGGAAGTGAAGTTCTTTCCCTTTCTTGCCGTTTGTGGGGCTGAGGCCCCCGTGCCGGATTTTTAAATCCTTCGTTGACCTGCGTAGGCAATTCGGCCGTGCGCACGAAGGGTGGGTGCGGGTCAGTAGGGCGACGCATAGCAACCTATAGCCAGTTCCAACGGTGAACACTTGGTTTTATAGGTTAAGATATCCTTCTTCTGTGCACAGATTATCCTACGAAAGAAAGAAAGAAAAAATTTCAGAAAGAAAGAATTTCAGAAAGAAAGAGAGAGAGAAAAATAAATAAATAAATAAATAAGTAAAGCTTTGCTAGCTTCAGGTTGTGGAGGATTTATTTTGCTTGGCTACATTTCCTGCATTTCAGTCCATTTCAGGCATTTGCAATCTGTGTTCAGTTATTTATTGAAATGATTTGCAATACAGTGGTACCTCGGATAAAGTCCGATTCGGATAAAGTCGCGGTTTTCATTCACATGTGATGCATAGCATAAAGTCCAAAACCGCTTAAAAAATGGACGTTATCTGAGGTATTTGGCATAGTGTTGTGGAATGAAAATGAGACAAAACCGCATTCCAGGCTAAGATAGATAAGGAGTTTTATTATTTGGCCAAATAGGTTCAAAAGTCACTCTATCAAGTGTAAAAAATAACTTTGAACAACAAATACATTTTCAGAGCCTTCTTTTATACCATATGATCACAGGGAATTTCCACACATTACATCATTATGGCACAAGCCTATTAGTTATTAATCTTATGACATTGTCATTCATATCGGGTCAAATTAAGAACTGTCATTTAGGTTAGAACATTCAGAAATTGTTCATGTGTCATGTCACACCATATCACTTCACAGAAATATTACTCAGTGTTCTTATTCCTTATGTGTAAATCTCTACTGCTATTTTCTACAGATAGAAATCCTACATTTACATTGCATGTTTATTCAGCGTATTTGTTCGGCTTGTGGACACAAGGCCTTTTATTTACTTTAGCCTCGTCATTATGGTGTATATTGATCAGGTCAATCTGATCTGTTTTTCATTTCAGAATAGCTTGAGGAATGATTTCTGCTTTTAAGCAGAATTAATATTACAATTAATATCTTAATTCTTTCACTCCTATTTCATTAGGAACCTTGGATAAAGTCCATTTTTGGATGTTATCCAATGCATCACCCATTCGATTCAGATAAAGTCCAAAATCAGATAAATTCCAAACTTGTGGAACTGAGTTTGGACTTTATCCGAGGTTCTACTGTATATGGATCCAAATACTCCCAACACTCATCCCAAGACTGTGCACTGTCTACACTTGATCTGGAACTTGATGAAGCACAACAGTGGGGAAGAAAACCATATAGGTCTGGTCTCTTAAGACCAACTCTGATTTCCTTCCAGATGGGAATGAAAAAGTTATCACTGTCATTTTCAGAGAAAGAGAGGAAAGGGACAGAGAAACACTTTAAGTGGTTATGCAGCAGTATTTTTGTCTCTATTTTCTGTTTCTAATTTATCAAAAAGTAGGGGTGTTCTCTGCAAAAGAATGCTTCAAACTTTCCTTCTGTAAGCCTCTTTTAGTTCCATGGAATCCCCACCAGAGCAATGCTTTGAAAATAGCATTGCTTAGTCATTTTGGGAAAAATGTAAGGCAGGGTTAAATAGTGAAAAGCAGCTGATCAATTGCTCTTTGTATTTGCCCACCTGGAAAAGACTGGGAAATCAAAAGGGAAAGTAAAACAAGAAACATCCTTTCCTTTCTTGATCTCACATTATGAAAAATCAAATGCATTCTTTCACTGAGACTAAAGCTGGTTTATGTTTCATTGGTATGCATTTAACCTTCTTAGCCTACTATCTCTATTTATTTATTTATTTATGGTTCAAATTTCTATGCCACCCAATCAGGCAAACCCGACTCAGGGCAGCTCACAACAAAATTAAAACATACATATTAAAAACAATTAAAACCCCAACATACCCACCCACCTATTAAAACTAACCACATTAAAACTGCCCGCATTAAAAAGATGGGGGCTTCATTTTATAAGCCAGCAGGCGGGGCTACTAACAACAACAACAACAATAACAATAACAACAACAACAACAACAACAACAACAACAACAACAACAACAACAACACTATGAGACCCTATGATATAATGCAAGCTATAAATGTTTAAGCAAACAAACAAACATGTTGCCAAACTGTTTTCTTAAACAAGCTAAAAACACTGTCCTATTAAATGCATTAAACCTTTGTCATTCTATCTATAAAAATATAAGGTAGGTGTTGTGGCCTGGGGTCCTGGGTGCGAGGAGGAGAAGGCCATCCAGCCTCAGCTGCCTGCTGCCAGCCCCGCCTTTGAATCTGAGCCAGAGGAGGACGCTATGCCAGTCCCCCAGGCCATGCCCGGATCAGATCAGGAGACTGAGGACATGGACCTGGCACAGGCCCCACAGTCAGCTGTCACTCCAGAGTCAGCCCAGAAGGGCCAATGTGGGCCGGAGGGTCAGGGCTTGACAGATGGGCCAGGTGCCAGCAGGCAGGCTAGTCAGGAGCAGGCCAGCACACCTACTCATTACAGGAATGAACTGAGGCATCAGATGCAGCTGAGAAGGAGGAGGGCCCTGGCATGCCACCTGAACAGACCCTCAGCTGTGGAGTCTGACTCCTCTTTAAAAAGAGAGGCATGCTGGCAGGCCTTTGTCAAACCAACTCGTCAACCTTGTGGACACGACACTGTGCTCTCAGCTTCCTGAATGGATGGACCAGACCCTAGACCTCTGACTGACCCTGACTACGTTTCCTGAAAGACCCTGGTAACCCTGACAAGACCCAACTGGCTACTGACCACAGACTGGTGACGACAATTCTGCTCCAAGGCCTGAAGTAAGAGGAATCTCTCCTTCCCACACTGCAGCTCTAACCAGCTGTAGAGCTCTACCGGTGCTGGGCCGTGAGAGTAGGAAACATTTTACAGGGGACAGAAAACTTTAAACTTTTGCGATCCACACTGGAGTGGAAAAGTTCATTTCATGCAACAATTTATTTCTTATGGCTGAACAGAGTGTCAATATATATATTTAAACAGATCTTTGAGCTGACTAACAGAGGCAAATAGAAATCTGAAATAATTTCATGCAAAACTAAGAATATTTTCCTGTGGAAACATACAATTATGTTCTGTCACTCCGAATTTTGGTTTGAAGGTAGAAAATTGAGAATGAGATGCCATGCTGATATTGGTTTACTATGTAACCATATTAGAGCAAATCTCCTTACAGCACAGTTATTTTGCAACCCCCAGCAGTCTTCTATGTGTATCAGCTCAAAAAGGTTCAGCATTATGTTCAATTTCACTTGCTCCAAGAGTATTGGATTGTGTATTTTGAGATACTCTTTTTAAAATATCATTGAATGTAAATATAAAAACATTAACAGTGCATAGTACTAAAACAGAACTTGGATGCACCTGATGGAAAGTAGCTACCATGATGAATTCCAGGATGTGCATCTCAAAATAATATAAGTGTATTTCTACATTCAGCAAGTATTTGTTTGCCTGGCTGTTCCAATCAGCCATACTGTACAGCTCAGATGTAAACCTAATCCAGTTCCAAGAACTTCCTTATCTGGTATAGAATGCCAGAGAAACCCTTCCACTCCCCAAGCTCCACCCCATCTTTAGAGCCCCAGACCCTGGATTGTATTATTATTATTATTATTATTATTATTATTATTATTATTATTATTATTATTATTATTATTATTATTATTATTATTATTATTATTATTATTATTATTATTATTATTATTATTATTATCATTATCATTATTTATTTATTTATTTATTTATTTATTTATTTATTTATTTATTTATTTATTTGTATGCCACCCCACTTGCAAAGCAACTCTGGGTGGCTAACAAAGATACAAAATATACAGTTACAATTACAATTACAAAGTACCACATTATCATAATACAAAAACATTTCAAACTTTTCAAAAAATATCCCAATTACAAAATATCAAATTATTATCATACAAAAAAAACACTTCGAAAAACAATACATGGAAAAACATCATAAACTCAACCCCACCAACTATGTCCGAGGGAGAGTCCGGTGGTGGCGATGTTGGCGTTTTTATGTCCGGCTGGCCAGGCCGCACAGCTGCGTCTCCTTCCCTCATCCGGGCTGGCCAAGGGAGAGTCCGGTGGCAGCAGCGGCGGTGTTTCCATATAGTCCTATGCATGGCATGTGCCTTTCAAATTGTAATGGTTAGTAGCACATCAAGGGGAATCCTGTTCTTGTTCCATTGAATGACTGGAGATAATAGGATATCTCCCATATGTCTCAGATTCAGCAATCACAGCTAACAAGAGGATTTCTAGTAGTTCCACAAACTCTCCCAAGACAGAACATTAAGCTATTTCTCTGATGTTTGGTGATTTTGACGGAGAAAATGGTATGGTGAAATGGTTAACATCTTCATAAAGTGGAGTATCTCTCTTCTTCTGGAATACCATCACTCCTCTCACATAACGTATACTCTGTACAGCAGTGGTATGCAATGCATACTCTGTACAGGTATGCAGCTTTTGTCAGTGGCTTGAGCTTGCTCCCAAATTAAACACTCTTTCATTGCTGCTGTTCCAACCAAAATTGTCATTCTCCACAACCGTCTTAAATTTAATACCAAATATCAAATCAAATCAAATCAAATTTTATTGCAGTCAATGACCAGTGCAGTAAAAAGTGTTTAAGTGCATGAATTACCATCAAAATGCACCACCACAAACACATTTGTTTGACTTAAAACAAAATAGAATAGAATGCCAAATATCAAGAGAGCCAATCCTGGATGTCCTGCACTAGATGTGACCAGGCTCTAGAGCCTCTGCTAATTCATATAAGGCTTAATTAAGTCATGGACTTCTCTACTGTTGTTATTGCCACATGTCATCCAGTTGCTTCCAACTTACATCTCCCTATCAACACACGCATTCCTTTTATCAAAACACATCCTGTTCAATTTCAAACATCCATATACTTCCAAAGATGCAGCTGAAACACGAGGCATCATATTACAAGCATCATTCATCTTGTACTATTTCATGGCAAATATCAGTAAACAGATTTACATCTTCTAGGGAGATCAAATAAACCAGATGAAAAAGCAGCTCATACTTTGTATTGTTGTTTACATCTGAAAGTCCACAAAGTTTCAAGAGAGGTTATACAGAAAATGAATGGATAGAAGAAACATGGAGAACAGCTACTAACAAATAGGGCCAGAAACAAACATGAAAGGAAGAGGGAAATTGTTAAATACTGTGAACATGAGTGTCACAACACTCATCTCTGGGATTATGCAAAACTGTTTTGTTTGTTTGGTTGTTGGTTGTTGGGATTTAAGCAGGATTCCTTTGAGGTCTGGTTTCACAAACATGAAAAGACTGTCTCAATCATCTTTCTGCAATATTAATGTGCTTTTAGCTTTAATTACAAGTTAAGCCTCCTAGCAGGTATGCTTTAAACTGAAGTCTTAACAATAAATCCCAATAAAGTGTTAAATGTCTCAGAAAAGAAGTAGAGAATGAAAGCGGGTCCCCCCACCCACCCGGACTCAGACATCTGGGTGAGTTAGGGGGCGTGGCCACCCCTCTATAAAAGAGGTGGCCACGAGGCAGGCGAGCTGCCATTTTAGAATTGCGACGGAGAGGAGAAGTTTTCTCCGTCGCGTTCTCCTTTTAGCTTTCCCGGCTGGGAAAAGAAAAGACCTCCTTTTTAGATTTGCCTCTTTGTTACTGCGGTACTTTAACGCAGGAGTTCGATCCCTGGATAGGGATCCTTTGGCGCATATTATTTTAGGGAGACATGGCTCCCAAGCGAAAGGCTCCTGCATTGAAGCCACGGCCAAGGGGCAGGGCTTTTACTGGCCCTTCGTCGGATCGGGGCCAGCCTTTGGGTCGGAGGACCAGGGCTGCGCCCCCACGACGGGGCAGTGACAGACCCTTGCCCACTGGTACCAGTGGGGCCAGTCAGGCTACCACTTGGCAGCCGGGTGCCAGCGGCATAGCTGGGCAGGTACAGGCTGGCCCCTCGGGGGCTTTGGCCCTGAGCACGCCTTTGCAGGGCCCGGGACAGGTTGGCCCAGGGGGGCCTGGTGCGGGTGTCCACCCCACAGCTCCTTCGGCCCCCCATGGGCCTGAGTTCTGGGCATGGCCCTATTCTGGCCCTGGCTCCCCTTTTGGGTTGCCTTTGTCCCAACTGCCTGGTGGGCCATCCGGCCCACCCGGCCCATCTTACACTGGGGGCTCTGAGGCAGTGGATGCTTTGATCGCACGTATAGCAGTGCTGGAAGCATCCTTGGGCATTGCCCAGCCACCTTCTGAGGGGGGTGCCACCACTTCTTCAACAGGGGCCCCTTCGTCGACCCCGGCCAACTTACCGGCCGGGATGCTTCAGCGGGCGGCCAGCCGGGTTGAGCTGCTTGAGGCTGTCCAGCCAGCACTGGCTGGTGCCTCGCAGCTCCCCGTCTGTCCCGAAGTACAGGCTGGGAGCAGCCAGGGGTGGTCCCAGAGCTCGATTCCGGTCGCGAGCTCCAACGCTCACCATGGGCCGGAACCCCCAGTGGGGGCGGCTCACGGGGGTGCAACTAGTGAGTATCAGGTTCAATTTAGTGCACCACCAACACTGTCCACTCACACTGGGGGGGTTCAGTGGCCATGGCCGAGTCAACTTGATGCGGGTGGGCAGCAGTTATCACATTATCCCAGTAACCCCTGGTTCCAAAATGGTCCCTCGTTGAGGGCGGGGGTGTCCGCCCCTGGAGCCATGCCGAGCTTCGCAGGGGCTGTCCAGGTCCCGCTGTGTATACCCGCTATACAGAATGTGCCGTCGATGGCTTTACCAACGGCTGGTTATTCTTTGCCCCTGGGTGATCATTTGTCACAGGTCACGAGGGATAAGATTTGGTGAGGGGAGTACGTAGATATATTCTCCCTATTGAACCCTGAGCCCACTAAGGAAGAGAGAGAGGGACAGGACGACAGAGACATGGAGCTGTCCCGTCATCGTAAGCCACCGCGCACCTGGGCCAACTGGTTGCCGGCATATCTTATATATATGGCGGTATACCTGAGGGCCCGGCCCGACCTGGCCATTCCAATGATCCAATACTTGGACAATATTTATAGGGCGATGGTCGATTTCCCTGGCCCGTCGTGGCTGGCTTATGATGAGGAATTTAGAATGAGGGTGGCCTTACACCCCGAGATGAGGTGGGATGAGCCTTGCCAGAAATTGTGGCTCTTGTACATGACTCCCACGTGCCCGGCGCTTGGGGATAGGTACCATTGTGGCCATGCTGTGCAGCGAGCTGCTCCAACACAGGCTCCCGGCCAGCCGGCGGGGCAGGAGGTTCCAGCCCGCTTGCTGTGTTGGAGCTTCTCAGCTAACGGCGTGTGCAATAAGCGACAGTGTCATTTCCGACATGAGTGTCCCTCTTGCGCTGGCCCCCACGCCGCCTCCGCGTGCCCACGGGCTGGAGGGTCACGGGGCAGAGGTAGAGGTGGACAAGGGGCGGTCAGGGCTTCCTCTGATGGAGCTAGCCACTCAAAAGGCCCCCTCCCCAATTAATGTTTATATGCTGGAGCGATGGCTCTCAGCTTATCCAAGAAGGGAGGATGTGAGCTACCTACTGGAGGGTTTCCAGTGGGGCTTTCGTATTCTGTTCAGGGGGGTTCGAGGACCCCAAGATGCCCCTAATTTAATTTCCTTGAAAGGCAATGAGGAGGTGGCTGCACTGAGCATTGCTAAAGAAGTGGAGGCTATGAGGGTAGTGGGCCCCTTCTCTGAACCGCCTTTCCCTAACTTGAAGGTCTCCCCTCTGGGGTTAGTACCTAAGAAGACCCCAGGTGAATTTCGTTTAATCCACCACCTGTCATACCCTGCGGGTTCTTCGGTCAATGATGCGATTCCTGATGACCTTTGTTCGGTCAGATACACGTCGTTTGACCAGGCCCTACGGATGGTATGCTCATGTGGTCCCGGTGCCCTCCTGGCAAAATGTGACATTAAATCGGCATTCCGATTACTGCCAGTGCACCCAGGGGACTTTGAGCTGTTGGGTTTTAGATTCCAAGGGAAGTTCTATGTAGATAAGGCCATGCCTTTTGGCTGCTCTATTTCATGTTCAGCATTTGAACGTTTTAGTACTTTTCTTCAGTGGGCCTTTGTTTGCAGGTCAGGGTCTCGGTCTGTAGCCCATTACCTCGATGACTTTTTGTTCAGGGGTGAATGGGGCTCGGACACGTGCACGCATCTCCTCACTACATTTCAGATGCTAATGCGGGAACTGGGTGTCCCCTTAGCGCCTGAAAAGACCAAGGGCCCAGCTACTAAGCTCACTTTTCTAGGAATTGAAATTGACATGGTCGCACAGGCATCCAGGTTACCCATGGATAAGGTCACCCGGATCTCCGCGATGATTTTGGCATTGATGGCCAAACGTAAAGTGTCCCTTCGTGAGCTACAGGTACTTCATGGCCATCTTAACTTTGCCTGCAGGGTGGTGACACCCGGCAGAGCATTTGCCCGGCGCCTGTGTGACGCCATGGCTGGCCTGTTAAAGCGACACCACAGGGTCCGACTGACCAGGGGCATACGGGCGGACCTTTTGATTTGGCTTACATTCCTACGGGATTTTAATGGGGTATCTTTCTGGAGATCAGACCTTATGGTCTGCCCTAGATTTCAAGTACAGTCGGATGCCTCTGGCTCCCTGGGATATGGGATTTATTTTGAGGGGAGGTGGGCTTATGGCCGATGGCCTCAAGCATGGCTTGGCATGGATCGCCTCCGCGATCTTACCTTCCTCGAGTTCCTTCCCATCCTGGGAGCTTTGATGCTATGGGGCGAGGAGTGGGCCGACTCAGTGATCCATTTTTGGTGTGACAATGCGGCAGTGGTGCACATTGTCAACGCTCAGACGTCCAAATCACCTAGGGTTATGGCATTGGTTCGTCAAATCGTGTTAAGGAGCCTACGCCTCAATGTGCTGTTTAAGGCCAGACATGTTCCAGGCATTAATAATGATATTGCTGATGCTTTATCCCGCCTGCAGATCTCCCGGTTCCGTGCCTTGGCTCTGGAAGCAGAGGAATTTCCCTCGCCACTCCCAGCCGAGATTTGGACGCTTGGCGAGGAGAGGTGAACCGGGCGATCAGCATGTCATTGGCACCTCGCACACGTAAGGCGTATCAACATGCTTTTGTACAATTTAGAACCTTTTGTCAGCAACTACAGTTGCCTGAAGTGTGGCCCATATCAGTCGAACAGGTTTTACAATTTATGGTCTATCTTCACAGTTAGGGTCTGGCTCCTCGTACTATAGCATCCAGGCTGTCGGCACTGGCATTTATGGTCAAAGTGAGGGGTTTCGCTGACTGCGTGAATGATTTCTGCATACGTCATGTTTTGGAGGGGTGGACATGGGAACGTGGCCGCCACCTGGACACTCGTCACCCAATTTCCCCAGAGGTCCTGACCCACTTTGCACGAGGCTGGCATAACTTGTGTTATGATAGGTATGAGGTGGCTCTTTTTCATGCGGCTACCACGGTGGCCTTCTTTGGAGCGCTCCGCATCAGTGAGTTGGTACCACTGTCTAAGGCGGATGCGACTCGTAGGGCAATGGAACTCGACGATGTCTATGTCACTAAGGAGTGGGCTCAGTTGAGGATACGGTCCTCAAAGGTTGATTAGCACGGCGTAGGCAGTGGAGTTAGACTGCTACGATGTTCTATTGAAGACATCTGTCCAGTTGGTGCCCTATATGAGTTTTTGGCAGTGCGTGGCGCGCACCATGGCCCGTTTTTCTGCCACCAGGATGGGTCTCCCCTGACTAAATTCCAATTTTGGAAGGTGACCGGTATGGCACTAACTAGTGTTGGCCTCCCTGGGGCTCGTTACGGCACCCATTCATTTAGGATAGGCGCTGCATCAACTGCGGCTGCGTTTGGGTACTCTGAGGCTGATATACGCCGGATGGGAAGATGGGGATCCATGCGTTTTGCATTGTACATCCGCCCACTTCAGGTTTGAGTACTAGTTAAGTCATTCTTCTCTTTTCTTCTTTTACAGACCCTGTGTGTACCCGCACACCGGTGGCAGTATGGCTGGTGGGCCACAGTTACGTGCACTGGGCAGCACAGTATGCTGCAGCGACAGAGTGGGGACCCCAGCTTGGACTACGTGCAACCGCACATATGCGTTGGTACGGTAAGCGTGGAATGAGATGGCGGGAACTGTTGCCATTCCTGTTTTCCATCAGGGATGCTGAACCGCCTGATGTCCTTGTACTGCACCTCAGTGGCAATGACCTTGCCCAGGTCACTGGCCTTTCCTTAAAATTCATGATCTGCAGTGACCTAGCCTATTTGCATTATGTTTGGCCATCCACACGGCTGCTATGGTCGGACATTGTGCCGCGACATAATTACAGGGGAGGTATTGACCTCCATGCCCTTGACTGTGCTCGCCGCTCGGTGAACAGGGCGGTTGCCCGGTTCTTGACAGACAAGGGTTTGGGGACGGCCATCCGGCACCCCAGGATAAGTTTACAAAATTATGATCTCTATGCAGGGGATGGGGTCCACCTGTCGGCTAGAGGGATGAACATCTTTCTGGAAGATTTGCAAGCAGGCCTGGTGACCAAGCTGACAGTCTGGGGGGGGGGGGGGCGGTGAGTCATCATAGACGCCTCCCCGTGTGGCGGGTAGCACTGGTAAGGTAAAGATTTATGACCCATAGGTATCCGGCAGGTCTCAGTAAAAGTTTGGATCGTAGGGTTTTTAAGAGTGACTTCAGTAACTGCATCATTGTAAAAAAATGACAAGAATACAAACATCTAACAATGCAGCTGTAATGTTACCTGATTGGTTATGTCTAGGCAAGGAGAAGAATAATTAATTGCAGCCAGATGGGAAATGTAGTTTTCTCTTTGTTCTTTGTTTCAGTTAGTTCTGTAGTAGTTCATGTTTGAGAAGCTTCTGCTATATAGCTTCTTAGAATAAGTCCTGAGAGCCAGCCATGATCTCTCAGGATGGCTTAGTTTATCATATTCCTTATTTAGTATTAGGGCTTAGAGATAGATCTTTATTAGTTTTCTTTGGGAGGTGAGAAGAGTTTGACTTTCCTATTTTAAATTCTTCACTTTGGATTGTTCTTTTTGCTTTTGTACTGCAACTGTCCTTTTTGAGACATTTTGAAACTTTTTTAATTTTTTGGAAACCTATGGTTTTCCAGCTGTTGTCCTGCCTATATTTCCTCATTTCCCTCTGGAATTATTTCTGCCAAGTTAATTCTGTAATTATACCTTTGAAATCATTTTACTTGCTATTTTCTTCCATATCATATGTCTTGTGTTGAAAAAGGAGAAGCACAAAGCTTTTTTTACTCTTTTTAATAAAATTTTAAATATTTTACCAAGGTGTCATTTTTGGAGTAACAAGGGTTGGGGTGTCTAAAGAAGGTGCCTTGCAAAAAGACCTAATGCTACACTTTATTTGTAAACTTGGACTCTGTGCTAATAGACCTACCTGGTCTGGCTGTTGTGAAATAACAACCAGAAAAAATTGGGTCTTTGGTTCAAGAAATAGATGAAATCTAGAGGAGAATTCCCAAGCCCTAACTTCCATGTAATGTACCATGAAGCAGCAGGGCTTTAGGCCCAGCTTCAGGATAAAAGGTGCTGGAGATGATGGGTTGTTGGATCCTTCTCTAGACAAATTCAGAGGATTGACTCCCTGGGTTTGTTTCGATAACCATTTAAACAGATGCAACAACCCAATCTTATATGTAGTCATTACTAACAATATATTAATAATCTGTGGAGGAGTGAGGGTTTTAGTTAACTTTCTGGATTTTTCATTCAGCCTTCAAGTGTGCTAATAAAGAGCTTATATTTCTGCTATCTCATGCAAAGCACGCAAAGAATGTTTCTGAAGTACCAAAATAATAATAGAATAAAACCCCTAAATGATTTTGGCAAAGGACATAATTTGCAAATTAAGTGAATAAGTGGCACAGGAATTACTATTAACAACAGAGAAGTGTTTATCTAGACATCAGGAAAGTGCATATTAGCTCACTAATTAGCATCCCCTTAAGGATTTAATACAAGTTTGAGCACAGAACAATTTGCTTCATGTTCTCCTTAATAATTGAAGAAATTTCAAAGACAGATCAGTTTTGGAATATGGTTGCATAGATAGTTAATAGTTGAGAAACTTAATGAGCATTCTCACATTTACTTTCAATATCCCCATTCCCCTCCAGTAGATAATTCTCCTACCCATTCCCTAAAATAATGGATGAGTTCAAAAGAGCACCTAAGGTTTCCTTTTCCATTTGTTATAGGACTGTGCTTATTTTCTCACTTAATTCAAAAGCAGCCCTGAAACGGACCTGCAAAAGCTTTTCATGGATTGTCTCCCTCCATCAATGGAAGAGTTCTTTTGCTGGCAAGACAGGGAAGGAAGTATTCACATTCTGACTTCTCCTTTTCTGTGTAAGGCTGTAACTATGCTGGCAAGCTGTGGCTCGATTCGCAGCCTATTTTATGCTTCTATTTAGATCAAATGGAAACCACAGATCATTTCCGTGCTAGTGCTCTCTCTGGGCCCGGAGCCTGATGCAGTTTAATCTGTGTCTTAGCTCAAAGCCTCTCCTTCTGTTGATCTTGCCCTCTGTCTATCATAAGATCTCCTTTTAGTTCTTTGTAAAACCAGTGAGATTATTTTTATTTTTTTGCACGGTATTAGGGGAAAGAGAGGAGTACACAGAAAGAGCCTCCTCAAAGATTGTTGTATTTTTGAGACACAATCGGGTGTACCCTGGGCAACAGCAACCTTGTGCCAGCTAATCTTTCTCACCCTAGGGCAGTGATGGCCAAAATTGGCACTCCAGGTGTTCTTGGACTTCAATTACCAAAAGCCCAAGTCAGCACTCCTGCTGATCAGGGTTTCTGGGAATTGAAGTTCAACAACAGCTGGAGTGCCAAGGTTAGCCATCACTGCCCTAGGGCATGTGAAAGGAACTACAGAATGAGCTCCTCAAAGGTGGCTTCATTTGGCAGTTTCATGTCTGGCCTAGACGAGGAGGAGAAACTATACACAGTATATACACAGAGATATATACATAGCAAAACCTCTGAAAGTTGACCACCCAAGGGACTGAAAGATAATAATAATAATAATAATAATAATAATAATAATAATAATAATAATAATAATAATAATAATAATAATAATAATATATTCATTTATATCCCGCTCTCCTGGCGTGAACGCCACCCAGAGCAGCTAACAACATTTATAAAGAAATGCATACAATCATAAAAACATTTTTAAAAAAACAGCCCCAAACCTCCCCAACCCCTTAAGAGAAGATAAAAACAATAAAAACTAACGAGCTAAAACCATACAAGCTAAAATCATACTACCGTCAACCCTCACATAACAACACGTTCGGATAACATCATTTTTGCTTAACAACGCATCATTATGCACCACGTGTTCCCCCGCATAACAACGTTTTTAGTGTTGTTGTCCGGACAACAACGCTACAATAAGCAGACAACGATGCTAAAAACATTGTTATGTGGAAATCTCCATAGAAACCCGCATAACAACAAAAATCGCTTAGCAACGCTACTTGGGGAACCAAGTAACGTTGTTATGTGAGGGTCTACTATACTACATAAAAACAACTGACGACTCCAGCAATGACCTTTAATCTTGTGCCAACTAGACTAGCCAGCGGACCCTTGCCGTACCACAAGATGGATCTCAGATCCGCTGGCACAGCCAGGTCTTGGGGTCCTTCCAAAAGGGGGCAGACACGAAGAAGGCTCTTCTCCTGGTCCCAAGCCAGATGTGCTTCTCTTGTCGAGGGGACCACCACAGAACCTCTCTGGTCTGCCCTCGTAGGATGGGTTGAATGCCTTGGGGATATGCGGTCCTGTAAATAACCCAGTCCACTGGCATGAAGGGCTTTAAAGGTCAAAAACAGCACCTTGAATTGCACCCGGAGCCACCCCCGGAGCGGTGGTCAACATATGGAGGTGGTCAACATACGGAACAACTGTACTGATATGTACACACATCTCATTTTATTGTACAGCTTTTATTAGAGAATGTCATACAGAAACACACAGTGAAAATACAGGAAAATTATTCATACAATACTGTATCATACAAAATCAATACATTTACATATATATTGTTTTCTCATGGTTTGGTCATTCTTTCTGGGGGAAAGAGTTTATTTTAGTCTGTTTCTTGTGCTTTTTATGAAGGTAAGTAGAGAAATCATTCTCAATGCTGGCTATAGCAGCATACCTGTGCATTTTTCCATGGTGGAATGCAACTTCCATCATACCCTAAGCAGCCTAATCAGTGATGAGGGATAATTTAGAGGGCCAACAACCTCTGGAGGGGATAAGACAGGCATGCTGACATTGAGAGTGTAAGAGTGTTTCAGATGGTTCGGCCCAATAACTCCAGAGACAGTATATTATAATTAAAGTCTTTTATTCTCACTGCCCGCATGGCGGTCAGTGGCTGTATCAAGGGTCAAAGATGGAAGGGAAGGGCAGGAGGTTGAGGTGGTCCTTTAATAGGGTTGGATGAGGTCAGAGGCATAAGGTTCAAGGGAATAGGGTTACAGTGGCAAGGCATTGTGGTACATGTAGTTCAGGTCAGTTTGATATTACATCTGACAAAACCCCTTCTAATATCATATGGGCTGACTACATTGAGTGCATACTTGAGCGTTTCATTTTCTAAGACACAAACTGCCAAAGAGGTACTCATGTTGAGCTGAGGGGAGTGGTTTGGTCACTATGTCTGCCACCTGTTCCTTTGTCTCACAGTGTGTTAGCTCTATAAAGCCTTCTCTTATCATCTCTCTCACGTTTCTGCACTTGATATCTATATGTCTAGATTTCCGGTTTATAATGTCACCTTTTGCTATCTCTATGGCCACCTGGCTATCTTCGTGGATGGTGATGGGGAGCTTGGGCTTTTCCCAGATAAGGGAGATCAGTTCGTTTATCCAGATAAGGTCACATGCAGCGTTTGACAGGCAGACATATTCGGCCTCGGCGGTGGAAGTAGAAACCAGTTTCTGCTTCTCGGTGCGCCAGTATATTGGGCTGCCATTCAACATCACCATGTAGCCGGATGTGCTCTTTCTGGTTCCTGAGCATCCGCCCCAGTCAGCATCGGCGTAGCATGATAGGTTGATTTCTTCGTCTATTCGAGGGGTGAGCAGTAATTCTGTCTCCATGGTGCCCTTCAGGTATCTCAGCAGTCTCTTGACGGCCGCCCAATGAAACGCCTTTGGGTTACTGGAATGGCGTGAGAGAAGGTTCACTGCCAGCTTAATGTCGGGCCTGGTCCAGTTGGCTATGTGTAACAGCGATCCAATGATGGATCTGTAGAGGCTGACGTCTTCGAACGGTTCCCCTTCCTCATAGGCGTTTTTCAAGAAATCTGTTTGCATAGGTGTTCCACAGGGGTGAGCGTTTGACATGTTGCATCTGTCAAGGAGTTCAGCTATTTTCTCCTTCTGGGAGAGTCCAAAGCCATTGGGTATCCTTGAGACTTGCACCCCAAGGTATTTGTTCACTCTCCCCAAGTTTTTCAGGGAGAATTCATTTTGCAGTCCATGAGCGAATTCGTCGCATTTGGACTTACTTTTCCCAAAGTACAATAGGTCGTCGACGTACACTAGGACCTTTTCAACTTCCTCTGGTGATTTCCTTAGAAATACACATTTGTCGTCTTCGACTGGGAAGAAGTTCAATCGCCTCATTGTCTCGGCCAGACACTCGTACCACCTCCTGCCGGACTGTTTTAGGCCATAGAGGCTTTTGCTGAGTAGCCACGTTTCCCCTCTGTTGCGTCCAAAACCAGGTGGTGCTCTGACATATATTTCCTTGTCAAGGTCTGCATGGAGGTATGCTGTCTGTACGTCGAACTGGTACACTTGTTCCTCGAGGATGGTTGCCATCACTAAAGTGGCCTTTACGCTTTCTGGCTTCACTGTGGGGGAGTACGTGTCTTTGTAGTCATCAGGGTATCGTTGGGTGAACCCTTCGGCGACTAGTCACGCTTTGTACATTACCCCTTCATTTTCCGACGATTTTACTTTAAACACCCACTTTGTTCCCACTGTCCTCTGTCCCTCAGGAACCTCAGCAGGAGCGTACACTCCGAGGGTTTTGAGGCTCTCCATCTCCCTTTCCATTGCCGCCCGCCACTTGTCCTGTTCTTCGGGAGGCAGTTTGTCTATGTCATCAAAGCTTGCTGGTGTCTCGGGGTAGGTGTTTATGCCCAGCACATACTCCTTTAGTCCTCTGGGAGTTTGGCCTTTGGTTGACCTGGTTGACCTGCGGGGCGCCTCTGCTGGGGTTTTTGGAGGTTCAGTCTCCACAACACTAGTGGTATTTTGATGCGACTGCCTGGTCTCATCCCTCTCTGGTGGCGTGTCCACTGGTCTGTTGGGCCTTGAGTTGGATGAGGGTGCTTTGGTTCCTTCTTGTACTGACTCATTTGTCAGTACCTCGTTTGCGTGTATCTTACTCCAGTTCGCGTGTTCATGGAACGTGGCCGACCTGGAAACCACTATTCTCAGGTTGTGGTCTAGGAAGCGGTATGCCTTCGAGCCCGGTTCGTACCCCATGAACCTTAGCTTCTTCGTTATCTTGTCCCCCTTCTTCCTTAGTTGTTTTGGTATGTGTACGTCTGCGAACACACCGAAGATGTGAAGGTGGCTCAACTTGGGCTTCTGCCTGTACATGGCTTCATAGGGCGTTTTTCCGATAACTCCAGACCATAGCCTGTTCAGTGTGTAGTTGGAGTACAGCAAAGCTTCCCCCCAGTATGAGAAGCTTAGGCCTGCATCTTCAATTGCGCATCTGATCATGGTCTGGAGCACTCAGTTCCTTCGCTCGGCGACTCCGTTCTGGAAGGCTGAGAATGGTGCGGTTTTGTAGTGTAGCATCCCCTTCTCGGTTATCCAGTCTTGGAACTCTTTGGACAGGCATTCCGATCCTCTGTCCATCATCAGTTTCTTTATGTTGGTGTTGTTCTGAGTTTGCACCCTTTGGTAGAACTCTTTGAACTTGCTGAAGGTCTCGTCCTTGCTTTTGAGGGTGTATACGAAACCGTATCGGCTGTAGTCATCGACTATCGTCAAGAAGAATCTCTTCTGGCCCAAGGATCTCTCGAGTGGCCCCACCAGGTTGAGGTGGACCAATTCGAAAGGGTGGCTTGACTTCCTGGAGGATGTCTTCGGTCGTGCCTCGGTTTTCGCCTTGGAGCTTTTGCACACAGAGCACTCCAGGTAGTTCTCACAATTCTTGATCCTTAGTCCTTCTGAACACCCTAGCATCTTCTTGACTGTCGGAAAACCTATGTGTCCCAATTTTCTGTGCAACAGGTGTGCACACTCATCATGTATTTGTTTCCCTATGGATACCCTCAGTGTTCTATGCTCTGCGCTGCCAACCCCTTCATTTCTTGTGGGACTGTTGTGATCATTGTTTTCCCTTTCTGGGTCTTCATGTTCGGGTTCCCTGGGGTCGTCTACAGTGCAGTCCTGCATCTCTTCATTGTCAGTGCCGTCGATTAGGCCTATCGTGGCCTGTCCATCCTCGGCTTCCTTGGCAATGAGGTACGGTAGGCCGCCTATGAGCTCCACTCTTCCAATCTGCTTTCCCCTTCTTTCGATGGACACCTTCTTGTTTTCGAAGACTATCCTGAGGCTGGGGTCTTCTGTGAGCTTGGTGGTGGCCAGGACATTATATGGAATTTCAGGAGAGTAAAGGACGCCTTTGACCTGACCAATTCCAGGGATGAGTACGCCGCCCCTGCCGGTTACTCTTGCATGTTCCTGGTTGGCGACTTTGATTCTGAAGGAATCTTCTTCAAATGAGTTGAATATTTCCTTGTGGCATGATGTGTGGGTGGTTGCCCCGGAGTCGATCAGCCACCGCTGTAGGTGTGCATTTGAAGACCTGTCTGCCCTGTGGCTGCTGGTCCCTTCACTGTGCTTGACCACGTTCACTGAATCTGGTTTGTGTCTATCTTGCCCCTTCTGTGGCTTAATCTCTCTCTTTGGGCTAGGTGACCTTCGTCGTCTGTCCCCCCTGTCGTTGTCGCCCTTGTGTCTGTGTGGGTATTCATCCTGTGACTCACATCTGGGTCTCGGAGTGTCCTCATGGCGTGTTTGATCGCGTGTGGGTTTGTGTTTCCTGGGTCCACATGTGTGACACTCGAAACTAGGGCTCCCCTGCTCAGGGAAACTGACTCTTTTGCGTGGCCTGTCCTCTCTGCGTGTGGTGGCCCTACTTCTCCTAAGGTTATCCTCAGCTATGAGTTTCTTAGTGATGTACCCCAATATGGCATTGTCACTTCCCAAATTATCCAGCTGAGTCAGGAAGTAGTCCCAGCTTGAATCGAGGGAGTTGTATATAATGCTAATCTGGTGCTGATCCGTCACGATTTCCCCCCTTCTTATGAGGTCGGATCTCATGTTGTTTAATTTCATCAGGTGCTCGCTCATTGTTGAGCCCTCTTTCATTTTGTATGCATACAACTCTCTCAATAGCAAGCAGGTCGTAGTCCTTTCATTGCAATAAAACATTTCATACAATATTCCCCAAACCTCATGCACAGTTAGCCCATCAGGGATACTCCCATACATTGAAGTGTCAATAGAGCTTAAAAGCAAACAGAACATTCTGTGGTGTAGTCTGTCCACCTTTAGGGTCCATGGCTTTCTTGGTGGGTCCTGGATCAGGTACAGTGCCCCCTCCCTCATCAGAATTACCTGGAATTGTTGTGCCCAGTCCATTAGGTTCTCCCCAGTCATGCGAAGGATTGGGAAGTTGTGAGGTAGTTGGCTGTGCTGGCCGGCATTGCTTCCTTTGCTGGATCTGGCCTGGTGCCCTGGGCTGTCTTTATATTGGCAGTGGGGGATGGGTACACATATATTTGCTATTGGATGTCCCATTTGCAGTTTTTCTGGTTGCCTGTAGAGGGAGTTCGCTGGTCCTCTGCCCATGGAGTGACCTGAGTTGACCTGCAGTTCCTCTTCTTCGCCAGAGAGGGAGTTCTCCTGCTCCTCTTGCACCTGCGTGAACCTCATTGTTTGCTGCGTGAACCTCATTGTTTGCTGGCTGCCGAGGTGAGCAGATCTCTGTCTCGGAGGTCCTGCTGCTTCAGGTTGGAGCGTCGGTGAGGAGTCGCTTTCGTCGCTGGAGCTGCTTTCTTCATCGGAGGGTCCTGTGGAGCTGTCGTGTGGAGACCGCCATCTTTGCTGGACTGATGGGGGTTCGGGTCGTCATAGCTCCGGCTCCTCGGGTCGTGGCTCTGCGTGGAGGTCGGCTTCCTTCTCCGGACGTTCCCTGCGCTTGGTTCGGGCAGACAGCGAGTCGTGGTAGGCCTCACTTTCTTTTTTCTGCCTTGCGTGTGCTTCGGGTCTTCCCGCGCGGATGAGTGCCTTGCGGGTCTTGCGCCCCTCCCGTTCGCAGTAGCGTGTTTCTGAGGGGGGGCTGCGTCCCCTTCGGTTTCTAGCTGGGAAGGGTTTGTGGTGGCTTTCCTCCGAGGAGAGGTCGTGTCCCCTTCGGCCTTTGATTGCGAAGGGGGCCTCTGCCCATGTGAGGAGTTCGGCCCGGTTGTCAGCAGCGCCTCTCTTGGGGGCATGGTGCCTGCTTGGGGGTCTCCGCTCCTCTTCTAGTTCCTGGGGGCTGAGGGTCGGCATGTCCCACATTTCTAGGGTCTGTGTGTCCACCCTCCGGGGTCCCAGGGCCTTTTCTTTTCTTCGCGTGGTTGGGGCGTGCGGGTTATCTGCGGGTATCGTTGTTCCGGTGGGTTTTCCCACCAGTGTGTTCGAATCTAGGGCCGCCGCTTGTAATTGGTCGGCTAGATTTGAACTCGGCTCGGTGCTTGGGGTTCCCGCCATGGAGGATCTCGGGGTAGAGCTTACCGTGCCGTTGGTGTGGGGTTCATCTCCGATGTTCATCAAGGCCAGTAGCTCTGCCGTGGGGATCATTCCTCTCCCGGCTATCGCCCTGTGGATTTTGGTTGTTAGGCTTTCGTCTTGGTCGTCCCTTTCGGTGGGTGCCCCTCCGGTTTCGGCCTTCGTTTGGCCATCTGGGTCCATCTCCGTGATGGTCCGGTTGGGGTTGTCCTCTTCCATTACCGTTTGAGGTCGTGCGATTGCCTGTTCCAGAGTTTCGGGTCCAGTTGGTCTGGCTCGTGTTCTGGACCCTCCTTTGTTCAGCCGGGTCCTTCTTTTGGTCATTTGTTTTAATTTTGGAGTTGTTTGTGGGCGAACCAAACCTCTGCTACCATTTTGTAAGAGTGTTTCAGATGGTTCGGCCCAATAACTCCAGAGACAGTATATTATATAGTCTTTTATAAGTCTTTTATTCTCACTGCCCGCATGGCGGTCAGTGGCTGTATCAAGGGTCAAAGATGGAAGGGAAGGGCAGGAGGTTGAGGTGGTCCTTTAATAGGGTCGGATGAGGTCAGAGGCATAAGGTTCAAGGGAATAGGGTTACAGTGGCAAGGCATTGTGGTACATGTAGTTCAGGTCAGTTTGATTTTACATCTGACAGAGAGGCCCAGCATTATATTTTAAGGTAATCAATTCAGGTGCTTAGACCTGATCCCAAGGCTAAACAAGGTTTGCAGCCCAAAGTCTGCATTTTGCATGGAAGGCTGGGGCTTTTTTATCCTGCTACAATCATAGACTGCCATGGCTCAAGTGGCTAAGACGCTAACTGGAAGGCAGCAGGTCAGCAGTTCAATACCCGAATACTGCAGGACAGAATGAGCTCCCATCTCTGGCCCAGCTCCTGCCAACCTAGCAGTTCGAAAGCAAGAATTTGCAAGTAGATAAATAGGAACCACTTTGGTGGGAAGGTAAACAACGTTCCGTGCGCTGTTTACTTTCTAGTCATGCCTGCCACATGACCACGGAAACATCTACAGAAGCAGACAGCCCTGGCTCTTCAACTATGAAACAGAGATGAGCACTTAACCCTAGAGTCAGAAACAACTGGCTTTCAAGCAAGGGTGACCTTTGCATTTACCTAATCTTGATCTGTAGGGTACAATTCTGACTGACTGGGCCATAGGGTAAGGAGATCAGCACTACAATGGCTGAAGTTAAATCCATGTGTGGCCTGTTTCAGTTCAGCAAACAGTGTCACTTGTCTTCTACCCTCCATAAACATCATTCTGGACCATCTGCCAATAATGTTCTTGTCTGCATCGCTAAACAACTTCTACAGACTGCAGCTCAGGATACTGAAAAGCAGCATACAGAATTTGCAAAGAATTATGTATAGCTAATACAGTATCAGTTTTGATATTCTGTCCGGACATCTTAAAGAAAACCTATGCTAATAGATGAGAAATGCATCTCAAGCAGGCATCAATGCTGACAGGGGACTCAGAATCAACAGGGCCTTTTCAACTGCCACAAAAGCCTTTCCCCCAACCTCTGACTCTGCAACCAGATACCTAAGCTCTCCTTCCGCCATATAATTTGTAAATTCTTGAGAGTAACACATGTGTTCTCTCTTTCATTTTTCTTATTGATAATGCCTAGTAGCTGAGTGATATAGGTATCTGGCTGAAGAGCCAAAGGTTGGGAGTTTATTCCCACAGTACCTCCCAGAAACACAGCCAGCCTGCATGGCCTTTAGCAAGCTGCACAGTCCCAGGGAGCCTCCAGGAGAAAAGAATGGTAAACCATGTCTGAATACTGTAAAAGGTCACCCTAAGTGGGAATTGAATTGGCTGCACGCAATTGTCATTAGTGAGAGATATTATGACTCGCATAATAATGAGGTATTTGGAGCAACCTTATCTGCAGTCAGCGACCAACTGTTATAACTGGAGAACGACCTCTGCTCAATGATCACAAAAATCATCTGTAGTATTACCCTTAGCAAATGGTCTCCCTGTGAAGCTGACTACAAGTGAAAGGTGCCCCTCAGTTATGTTGTGCAGCAGAAGGATGATTATCACTTTCAAATCTTTTGTGAAAGCTAACACTGCTGAATAGCTAAAGGAAGCCTTGGGAGACATATTCAAGAAGACTAAAAATAGGTTTCTTTCATCTCAATGCCCTTTAGTTGCCCTTAGTTTGCTACAACAGGAGAGTTACTGGCAAAGAAGGTGTGTTTCTCCCTTTTGGTGTACTTTCCCATTAGCAGATAACAGGACAACAGCCCCATGAACATTTGCAAGGTAGTTAAAAGTGTGCAGAAAATTGAGGAGAATTATAACTTCACTAAAACAGTTAAGGACAAGAATGGAAGACCACGAATAGATTCCCCCAGAAGTTATAGAAAGGTAGAGAGAACACTTTGAAGAACTCCTCAACTCCATAGGAGAGTGCCACACCGAAACAACTACAAGGTTACCACGATTGTGGGGAGGGGAGGGAGAGAGAGAAGGAGAAGATGACAATGGCAACAACATGTTTAACCTGTGGTGGCTTCATACCTTTCAAGTATCCTCTATTGGCCGTGATTTCCCGTAATTTTGCATCGCTTTTCTTCATTTTCCGTCCGGAGCCACCGCCATCCCGTAATTTGGTGGTGGTGGGAAATTAGTTACTGTGCATCCCTTCTGTGCAGGTCCCTTCTACGTATGCATAAAACCCTTCTTCACATGCGTAGAAGGGTTCTGCGCAGAAGGGGATGCATAGAAGCCTTCTATGCATGCGTAGAAGGGACCTGCGCAGAACGGTTCTGCACAGGTCCCGTATTGTCCGGAGCCATGCTTTACAGGTATGGGTGGCTTAGTGGTTAACATCTTAAACTAGACGACTAGAAGGTCAGCAGGTCAGGGCCCGAGTGCTACATGGTGGAGTGAGCTCCTGTTGTCTGTCCCAGCTCCTGCCAATCTAGTAGTTCAAAAGCACAAAATTGCAAGTAGATAAATAGGTAATGCTTTGGTGTGAAAGGTAACAGTGTTCTGTGTGCTTCGGTGTCTAGTCATGCCTGCCACATGGCCATGGAAATGTCAGCAGGCACAGAGAGCACTGTCTCCTTGGCTGAAAGCAGAGATAGCACTGCACCCTAGAGTCGGATACGACTGGCTTTCGAGCAAGGGTGACCTTTACCTTTAACCTGTACCAATGGTGCAGATATAGAGACTAGGTTAATACAATGCACTTGTGTAGTTGTGTATGTATATGTGCATGAGGATGCATAGGCTCATCAGTAAAAGGTATCAGGGAATCCTTACTCATAAGAAAGACAGATGTGCACCTGTCAACACCTGAAATTAACCTAAGAAAGGCTTCCATATAATACTGGGAAGTTAACATATAATGATAGAGCTGTAGTTCCCAACATGGGCACATGCCCCTCAGGGGGGCAATTTGGTTTTTAGGGGGGGGGGGAATTTGTGAATGAGTTAGGCCAAGTTAAGGGCCTTTTAGATTTCCTCCACGTGAACAGGAGTTTACTTTTTGAATAATAAGAATTATATGTCACAGGGTTGGTGGGATCAGCATTTTAGAGATGCTTAGGTGGGGCATGGCCAAAATAGTTTGGGAACCACTGCAATAGAGCAAAATGTTAGAGATGTGCAGCCATGTTTTCTGAAAGATAAATCAGCATTTTCTACTTATCACCCACTTCAATAACAACTTAATTCAAATTCATTGAAACCTATTAAATAACTAACTCAGAAAGTTTCAGAGATAAATTTACAGTGCCGGGATTCTGTTTGTATGGTGAAATACTTTAAACTAATAGCCAAGATTGGACAGGCTGGCGAATAAATGAAAACATGCTGTTGCAAATAAAAAATATATTGCCTATTTCATCTCCTTAACAAAACTTATTTAGCTGGTAGGTTCGCCAGAGTATCAAAGGAATCCAGGAAAGGAGAAATTAATAAAGGAAAAATGAAGCAGAGCAAGAGGCTTATTGAAGTCCTGGTGCTGTAAAAGATGCTGGTAGAGTGTGATTTCTCTGATGGAAATTTTATTTGCTTAAACACGTTTTTGCACTTGATGACAACATCACGCATAAGTGTGACTGGATGGCACTGTTACAAAGCAAAACCCACTCAATGGGGCTGTGGGAGAGGAGAGTGATTAATACTGATGAGTGCTGTTTCCTGGCTCTTAGAATCCAATTAAATTGTAAAAATCCTGAAGGTGAAGAAAGGAACACTGTCTAGTTCTGACAGCAATAGCTTTCTACAGCCAATATAACTCAGGGGAAACAATGACTTCTAAAGAAGGAGGAAGTATATTTCTTTGCCATATTGTTTGAGATTGAGCCATTAATAATCACTCTGAGTGCAATTCTGTTACCAACTATATATCCATTTAATAGTAGTTGCATACTTCCGACACTAGTTTAGTAATCAGAATATCAGGGGGCATTTTGACAAACCATTTGCTAAAGTCAAGATATATTCTGTCCATAGTATTCTCCCAGAAAGTTCTTGTTGTTCTGCCATAGGTGAATCTCAATATTGGCAATCCTCATGGCAATCAACCATAAAGACTGTCCTGAGAATACAATGCAGTGACCTTTTGTTAAGTTTTAATTGTGTGTGTGCGTATTCAGCAGTAGCAGAGTAGCATTCAAGCTTTACGCAGGTGGAAGCAGCATGTGTTGGACTGCACACACATAGAAGAACAGCAACACAGTTCAACAGAAAACAAGCTGCCTTTACTTTTCAGGTGCTGATATTTCTCAGTGCAAAACATAAGCAAAGATAGCTTCTCCTATATAAGGTATTTACACAAACTCACAGTCTCTCTGCCTCAGCAGCAGTCTTCCAAGGTCTTTCAGAGACTGATAAGAGGCTGGTTGTTTTGCTCAAGTCTTTGGTAGTTCAGTTCATTAAAGCAGGTTCAAGACGGAATGAAAACCAATACTCATTCTGGCTTCATATTAACTGGCACAAAACAGTTCATTCCTTTCAAGCACAAAACATACACACACTCTGGTTAAAAAGGGTAGTTGGTGCTTACGGAATGTTTCCTGAATCCAGTTGTAGATAGAGTTTCTGCCTGAGCTCTTCCCCAGTAAGGGTTGTAAGGTTCAGTCCTTCGGCATTCCATCTCCTTGCTCCAGTATCTTCGGCGTGAGTTCCAACGTGAACTCCTTCAGTTATTCCAGCATAACCCCTTGTGCTCTTTCAATACGCCTTCATAACTCCTCCAACTAAGTGCTCGGGTAGCACTTCATTTATAGAGCACTAGCATAGGTTGCCCGGCATTGCCAGGCTGTTATAAACTGTGATCAGCTTTTTTTTGGGTTTTTTGTGGATTAAAAAAAGAACAAAAGATGATATAATTGTTTCAAATTGTTTTATTTAACCAAATAACGTTTTAGTATGTGACATTTTTTTTGTTAATAGTTGTACCGTAGGTAATATTTTTAAAAATGTGAAAGTACATGTTTTTTACATTCAATGTTTTTAAACTGTGTTTAGATGTTTTGGGTTTTTATTTGAGTTAAAACTCAACAGAGGATGCTATAAATCTTTTTATTTTATTTATTTAACATGTGTTTGTTATTTGTGTAAACTTTTGATTTATTGTTATGTTTTTGACTTGTTTTTACTCTTGTGGCCTCTAGGTGGAGCTTTATTATTTTCGACTTGTTTTTAATATTCCACCCTGCAGGTGGGGCTGTTAGTGGTTTTGTTTTCATTTCACATGTTTTTTCTCTCCTGGCCTCTAGGTGGGGCTTCTTCTGGTAAGTAGTCTTTGTTTCTTCATTTCTGTTCCGATCTCGTGGAGGGAGGACATGCTGGTGAGTTCTCTGGTTTTCTTTCTCCTGGGGTTTTTCTTTGTTTTGTTTTTGTGGTGGTGGGCTGGGAGGTGTTTCTGTTTGTTCTTTTGTGGTTTGGTTGGGTTTTAGGTTTGTTTAATTGGTTCGTTTATTTCTGGTTTGTTTAATTTTTGTGATTTTGTTGTTGTTTATTTGTGTAATTTGTGGTAGTTGTGTTGTTAGAGTTAGATATTTTCGTGTTGTAGTTAGGCATTTTGTCTGTGCTTTTGTGGTATTGTGGATGTTTTTGTTTGTGGATTTTGTGGTTTACTGTTTTGTTTATTAATGGTTTTTTAAATTAATTTATTTTTGTTTTATTAATTTTTATTAATTTTGGTGTTTGTTGTTGGTGTGTACTTTAGCGTGAAGAGTGGGCTGCCTGTCGGTTCCTCTTTTCCCCATTGCTGCTTCGAATTTTGGTTTCGATGCAGCAATGGGGAAAAGGATGAGCCGGCAGTCAGCTGTCTCTTCCCCTGGGAAGGTTCATTAGGTAGGTCGGGGGGAAAGGAGGCAGAGAAGAGCTATCTGCCTGATGATGGTTCTCTCCTCTCTGTCTCTTTTCTCTCCTGGCTTACCTAACCGGAGATCGGCAGGCAGCGATCCGTAAGGGGTGGTGCTCTTCCTTGTGGTTTGCTGGCTGCTGATTTTGTATAACCTCTGTCAGAAGTACAAAGGCAGCAGCCAGTCATTTGCCAGGGAGGGTCCTTCCCCTGATGAACTGCTGCCTGCTGGTGGTTTTTTTTCCACCCTGGCTCAACTATCCTTGAGGCCGGCGGTGGTCTCGCCGTGTCTTTGGCAGGGTAGTGTGGAGGAGATGGAGTCCATCTTCTCCCCATTGCTCTGGGAAAGAAGACCGGTGGGTGTGTCATGGATTTTTGTGCCTTTTTGTTTTGCGAGGTTGTAAGGCGCTGCGTCTGCCTGCTGGGGAGTTGCGTGCCTGTTGCATTTTTTAATTTTATTTTTCACGCACTGGCTTTCTCAGCATTCTGCGCGCTCACAGCATGCAGGATGTTGGGATTTGTAGTTTTGCGTTTTTGGTTTGCATTTGTGCACTGGTTTTTTTCCCCTGCGGCTCGATTTTAATTGGCCGTGACGTGTTTCCCAACATTCTTTTTGCTCGCGTCTCTCAGCCTGATTGATTGTGGTGTGGCGCGGCACAGAGAATGTTGGGAAGTGAAGTTATTTTCCTTTTTTCGCATTCGTGGGGCTCTTGCCCCACTGCCGCCTTTCTCAACCCTGCAGTAACCTCCGGACCAGTTTCGGGCAAGTGCAGGAGGCTCGGCATGGGATAGGATGGATGGGTGCAGAAACGTATAGCAAGTTCCAATGGTTAACCCTTGGATTTATAGGTATAGATTTTTGCTGAGTCACAGACATCAGTGCTTACAGCTGTGCCATTCATCCTATACAACAGGGCCGGATTTAAGCATAGGCTACCTAGGCTGCAGCCTATGGGCCTGCACCACAGGGGGCCCTGCTCCACAAAACCCCCAAAAAATGAAGGCAGGCACCAAGCAGGCAAGAAAGAGCCTCTTTCAAAGAGGCGCGCAGGCAAAGGAGGGAGCAAAGGAGGGACGGGAGTGAGAGTGACAGCTACCCGTCTGACTCAGGGGATTGGCTGGTTCATTACCCTGGCGCCGGAGGGGATGAGGCAGGAGCCGTGTGTGTGCCCCTCCCTCCCCCCCCCCCGGTGCTCCACGTCATCTCCCCTCCTCGGAAAGGGAGGAAGACGCAAAAAGGCATGAGGAGAAAAAGAGAGGAAAGAAGGAACATAAATATAAATATTCAGGTGATCTCCTGCTCTGCTCTGCTTAGGTTTTGCACAAGAGCAGATTAACCTGGAAATAAATTTAGATTTAAGAGGCTAGTCATGTTTAAACTATTTGTAATGGAAACTACTTCTCTGGATTAGATCCCAATTTTTGATACTGTTTTCAAATTATTGCTATTTCAGCTCAGACTACTTGATCACCAAAATTAAAATACAAATTTAATAACAATGCTGGCATTTCACATTATTAAATTTGGTTGCATATAATGAAAAGATTTCAGTTTGGTGCCCAAAATTCCCATGTGGTAAGCAGGAAATGAAACAGTTTAATTAAAGACTATGGGATTTTCCAACCTGAATTCTTAACTGCAAAGAAGAAAAATACTTGACATTATCTAATTTTTGATCCTTTAGAAAGATAAGCATAGGAAGCTTTTTAGAGTGACCCAAATTCTCCATTCAGAACATGTTCTCAGCCAGACATTCAAAGGTATAAATATTCAGTGCATAAACAATAGCAATAACAATTACACTCACATACTGCCCCATAGCACTTAGTGCATTCTCTGGGTAGTTCACAAATTAATTAGCATTTTGCTCCCAACATGCTGGGTACTCATTTTACCTACATTGGAAGGATGGAAGGCTGAGTCAACCTTGATCCCTTTTAGGATGGAACCCACAACATTTTGGTTGCAGTAGGGAAAAAAGAGAGAGCAAAAGAGAAAGGGGGGATGGAGAGAAAGGAAAGAAAGAAGAAGGGATGGGGAGATGAAGAAAAAAAGGAAGAAGTCAAAGAGAGTTGGAGAAATAAATAAATAAATAAAAGTCTGCTTTGTGGGCATAGTGTGGCACCTTATTTTTCTTATTTATTCATCATTATTTATTCAAGTCATTTTTTATATTTTTATATTTTTCAATTTAATCTAGTATTAGTAAAGGTAAAGGTTTCCCTTGCTCGAAAGCCAGTCGTATCCGACTCTAGGGTGCAGTGCTCATCTCTGTTTCTAAGCTGAAGAGCCAGCACTGTCTGCTTCTGCAGACATTTCCGTGGTCATGTGGCAGGCATGACTAGACACCGGAGCGCACGGAACGCTGTTACCTTCCCACCGAAGTGGTCCCTATTTATCTACTTGCAATTTCTTGCTTTCGAACTGCTAGGTTGGCAGGAGCTGGGATGAAGACGGGAGCTCATTTCCATCCTGCAGTACTCGGAAATCGAACTGCTGACCTTCCGCTTCCCAGTCAGCGTCTTAGCGACTTGATTTATGGACATGTTAAAGGTTGTTTTCCTAATACTGAGATTGCCTTAAGAATGTACCTGTCACCTATGGTCACAAACAGTAGAGGAGAAAGGTCATTTTCAAAATTGAAGTTGATGAAAAACAGGCTTCGAACCTCCATGTTAGAAGACAGGCTCAACGCTTTAGCTTTACTCAGCATTGAAAGTGACATTTTAGGACAACAAAATTATGAAGATATTATAAGTAACATAAGAACATAAGAACAGCCTTGCTGGAACAGGCCACAGGAGCCCATCCAGTCGAGCATTCTGTCTCACACAGTGGCTCACCATTTGCTTCAGGGTATTTCCAAGCAGATGCCTTCACCTGCTTAGGATTACCTGGAAATGGCATTGAGAAATATCCTGCCTATCTCTCCAACTCGGAGGTTGTCCTTAGGTATCCATAATTATAGCCATTGATACCCTTGTCCTCCATGAACTTGTCTAATCCTTTCTTAAAGCTTTCAAGACTGACAGCTGTCACCACTTCTTCTGGCAGGGAGTTCCATAGACCAGTGATTCTCTGGGTGAAAAAGTACTTTCTCTTATTTGTTTGAGAACTAGTACCCAAAAGTTTCATGGAGTGCCCCCTAGTTCTAGTGCTATACGATAGGGGAAACAGTTTTTTCCTTATCTACTTTGTCCACACCGTGCATGATTTTATAAGTAGCTTCATTAATACGAAGTGTAGGCGTAAACTAATTAGCCATTAAGATTGTGTGACACTTTCGTTATAGTTAGATTGTTTGGAAAAGTTCTGTGTTTGAATTAAATAATATATTATGTATGTTGTATAGGTTAAGTGAATGTTGCTTGTTCATTACATTCCTTTTTGTTATCTTGCATTTTGCATTTTTAACATGTTTAATTAAAATTACAATATGTTATTTTTAAAACCGTAATACTCATGTTTGCATATTTAGAAACATAGACTTGAATCTCAACTTTGTATTCTTTTTTAATAATATAGTTGTTTGTAGCAATGTTAATAAATCATGTTAAATACCATTAAGATATATTATCTTAATGATGTTCAGTCTTTTCATTTTTATCATCTCATGAATTCATCAAATTCTAAATACTGTATAGGAATGTCATACATAAAATTTCTATAATTTAATAATAAACTTTAAACATTTATTTTTCAGTTTTTAATTGGATAATTGCTGAACATGTTTTTTTTTTATGTTAATTTTAGAAAAATATTTTCCCCGGTAGGGCCCGCGCCACAGGTTCAGCCTAGGGGCCCACAGATCCTAAATCCAGCCCTGCTATACAATATACATCAATATATCATACCTGACACCTTCCATCTGCCTTCTGCATTGCAGCATGACACCCATACCGCTGATCCAGTTCTGCAAGTCACTTTCTGGTCCTGAGTCCTTTTAGCACAAAAAGTCCTCATCAGCCCCAGATCAGTACTGATGAGGCTGCTGCCCTGCATCAAGGTGGATTCAAGTGGAATTTGATACACTTGAGGACTATCACCCTTCCCTGTGGTCTTAGGCACCCAAGGCTGTTAGTTAACCACCACCTGACACTTGGCATTGAGTTGCTGGCAGTACGGTGTATTCTATTACCATAGCAGGATAACCTGGCCAAACTCTGACCAGAAAGTCTACCCAATCAAAAATTACATAAGATTAGTCTTACAGGTTTTGTTCTTTTGTTCTTGTTTATTATTGTTTTGTTTTCAAGGTGCTTGCAGACTGACCACTTTATAATATGCTCCAGAAGTTTCCCTAGGGCTGACTGATCTGTAGCTCCCATATTTCTTCTTTTTGAAGACAGAGACATTAGCTCATCTCTAATCATCTGGCATTTCATTCATTAGGTATCTATAGATGATAATGATTCTCAGAGTTCTTCACCCAGTTTCTTTACTATTCTTGGATGGTGTCCATCAGAGACCTGGAGATATGAACTTGTTTGAAGTAATGGGGTATTCTTTGACTACTTCTTCATCAATCTCAAGCTGCAATCCTGTCTCCTCCACTTGTACTTCACATTTGAAAGGAAGGTCTTTTGAGAAAAAACTGAGCTAAAGTGGGAATTCCAGAATGATATATTCTAGAATTCTTCCTGATATCAATGTCAGGCTGACCATGCAGCAGTTTTCTAGATCCTCTGTTTTTCCTCTGGCAACATGGGATAACCTCTGCTCACATCCAGTCTTTATAGGGTTCATCTGTTCTTCACAAATTCTCAAAGATAAAACACTGATGATCTGAGATAGCATTTGTAAGTTCCCTTGTGTAAGGGATTTCAAAGCCGGGAAGAATTTATTTTATTCTTCACTATGTTTATTTAGAGTTTAATATGTCTATATTATTATTCTGCTTTCATTTTGCTAGTTTTTTTTAACTTTGATTGGCATAATCAGATCCATTTTGGAAGGCTTTAGTATGCAGAAGCTGACTTCTGACCAATTAAACACAGCAGGTCAGCCTGACCTCCGTTCACAGACAGCAAAGCTGAGAAAATGTCTGTTCTCAGGAGAAACACCTGGGAGAAGCATGATTCTCAGACAAGCCACCTGTCAGAGTGTGTGAGCCTCACGTCGAATGATGAGAACTGAGATAAAAATGTTCTGGTCTCAGACAGAAAGACAGGGTTGTCTGTCATTCAAGATAACACTGCACGTGTTCTCACTGAGAAACATATAAAAACTGAGGCTTCGAGCCCCAGACAGGAGGAGGAAGCGAGGAGCTGAACAGCTATCTCCGATTTCATGTAGAGCTGCTGACTTTTTGCTTCCAGCCTGGATTTGAACTGTGAATCCAGATGGGCGGTTTTGCTGTACTCTGTTAGAAATGTATTCTTTTAGAAACTTAGCTTTTCTTTCTTAGAAAAATGTGTTTTATTTGGATTAGTTTAGAGAGAATTGTATTCTATATTTTGGAACTGAATTTATTCTTCATTAAATCTTTAAAATGGACTTATTTTGTTCAGAGCAGTTCTCTACCTCCTTTCAGACAGAAAAGAGCTGAAAGGGAATTTTTCAGATAAGACCTTGTTTCAAACAGAAAAGAGCTGAAATTGAATTTTTCAGATAAGGCCTTGTTTCTTCATAAAGACGGACTCTTTGTTATTTTGGCTTAGAAGTGCAGCTGGGCCGGACAAACAAGGAAGGTAATGGGGAGAGAGATTTCAGTGTCTCACATTCTCAGGACTGTGAGTTAGACTTCACACACCTATTGAAACCTCAAAGGCCAAATTCCCAAGGAAAGCCGAAATAAGGGTAGAGAATTTCTAATGGGGGAACTCAGCTACCCATCCCAGAAGGGTTTGCAAAAATAGTCTGTCTGAGACATTTTATAAATCATTGTCACTACCCATTGGAACCCCATTTTCTTCTCTGGTTTTCCCGGTCTGGGTAAACTACGTGAAGACACCCTTTTGCTATGCTACAAAAGTCCGCTTTGCTTACTCTCACTGAGTTGGGAAACCATCATTCTAGTCCGGGGTCGAGGTGACCAGTTCCAGCCGATCAGTGAGGGCAGGTGGAAAGCGGCCAGCGAGGAGTTTTGGTCCCGAGTTGGTGGGTGTTTGGGACAAGCAGAGGGCAAGCCGCGCCAATACCTTGGATGCAGTTTATCTGGTCTTGCAGATATGAACTCATCTAAAGTAGCCTGGTGTCCTCATACCACCTCTTTACATATCTTAAACAATTTTTTTGTTGTTGTTCAGTCGCACAGTCGATTCCGACCCTTTGCGACCCTATGGACCATCGTTCTCCAGGCGCCTCTGTCCTCCACCATCCCCCTCAGTCCTCCCAGTTCTGTGCCCATTGTGTCTACAATGCCATCTATCCATCTCATCCTTGGCCTCCCCCTTCTTCTTTTGCCCTCCACCTTTCCCAACATCACGGCCTTCTCTAGTGAATCCTCCCTTCTCATTTGATGCCCAAAGTACTTTAGCCTCATCTTTACTATTTGACCTTCCAATGAGCAGTCAGTGTTGATTTCTTCTAAGATTGACCTATTTGTTCTCCTCGCTGTCCAGGGTACTCTCAAAACTCTCCTCCAACACCACATTTCAAAGGCATCTATTCTTCTGCGTTCAGCTTTCCTAATTGTCCAGCTCTCACATCCGTACATTACCACTGGGAATACCATTGCTTTGACTATTCTAATCTTTGTTTTCAAGGTGATGTCTCTGCTCTTCACTATGTTCCCCAGGTTTCTCATGGCTTGTCTCCCAAGAATCAGTCGCCTTTTTATTTCATGGCTACAATCCCCATCTGCAGTGATCTTAGATCCTAAGAATGTAAAATCTGTCACTGCTTCTACTTCTTCCCCATCTATTTTCCAGGAACTGATTGGGCCTGTTGCCATTATCTTGGTTTTCTTGATATTGAGTCTCAAGCCAGCTTTTGCACTCTCTTCCTTCAACCCGATCAGGAGATTCTTTAGGTCATCCTCACTTTCTGCCATTAAGGTGGTGTCATCTGCATATCTCAGATTGTTGATGTTTCTCCCAGCAATTTTGATCCCATATTGTGATTCCTCCATCCCTGCGTTGCGCATTATGTGCTCTGTGTATAAGTTGAATAAGCAGGGTGACAAAATGCAGCCTTGTCTTACTCCTTTTCCTATTCCAAACCACTCCGTCATTCCGTGTTCTGTCCTAACTGTTGCTTCTTGGTTCCTGTACAGATTTCTCAGGAGGCATATGAGGTGCTCTGGTATTCCCATCTCTTTAATCACTTGCCACATCTTGTTGTGATCCACACAATCAAATGCCTTAGTGTAATCAATAAAGCAAAAGTAAACTTGTTTCTGGTATTCCTTTGTTTTCTCCATGATCCAGCGTATGTTGGCAATGTGGTCTCTAGTCCCCCTGCCTCTTCTGAAACCAGCCTGCACCTCTGGTAGTTCTCTTTCCACATGCTGCTGAAGTCTATCCTGTATTATCTTGAGCATCACCTTGCTGGCGTGTGGGATGAGCGCAATTGTTCGATAATTTGAGCATTCTTTGGCATTGCCCTTTTTTGGGATTGGAACATATACTGATCTTTTCCAGTCCTGTGGCCACTGTTTTGTTTTCCAAATCTGCTGGCATATTGAATGCAGTAATTTGATGCCATCATCTTTTAGAGCTTTGAAAAATTCAACCGGGATACCATCATCTCCACTAGCTTTGTTGTTTGCAGTGCTCTTTAGGGCCTTTCTGACTTCACTCTCCAGGATGTCTGGCTCAGGTTCAAATTCTTCATCTTTGTGACTATCAGGAGTGTTGAGTTCCTTTTTGTAGAGTTCCTCTGTGTACTCTTTCCATCTTTTCTTAATTTCTTCTGCATCAGCTAGCTCCTTTCCGTCTTTGTCCCTTATCATGTTCATTTTTGCTTTAAATGTTCCCTTGATTTCCTGTATTTTTTTGAAAAGGTCTCTGGTTCTGCCTCTTTTGTTGTTTTCCTCCATTTCTTTGCATTGTTCTTTTAGGTAGTTTTCCTTATCTCTCCTTGCTTTTCTTTGAAATTCTGTGTTCAAAAGATTGTATTTTTTCCTTTCTCCTTTGACTTTTGCATTCCTTCTTTCCTCTGCTATTTTAAGAGCCTCATCAGACAACCACTTTGCTTTCTTACTCTTCTTTTCTTTTGGTATGGTTTTCTTTGCTGCTTCCTGCATGATGTCCCTCATCTCTGTCCATAATTCTTCTGGCACTCTATCTATTGAGTCTAAGCCATTGAATCTGTTCATCACCTCCACCGTGTATTCTTTAGGGATGCTATCTAGGTGATATCTGTCTGGTTTCTTTGTTCTCCCTATTTTCTTTAGTCTAAGCCTGAATTTTGCAATCAGTAGGTTGTGATCTGAGCCACAGTCTGCTCCAGGTCTTGTTTTTGCTGACTGTATTGAGGTTCTCCATCTTTGACTGCAGAGTATGTAATCAATCTGGTTTCGGTGTTGGCCATCTGGTGATGTCCATGTGTAAAGTCGCCTCTTGTGCTGCTGGAAGAGGGTGTTTGCTATGACCAGTGCGTTCTCTTGGCAGAACTCTATCAATCTTTGCCCTGCTTCATTCTGTGTTCCAAGACCGAACTTGCCTGTTATTCCCTCCACTTTTTGATTGCCTACTTTGGCATTCCAGTCTCCTAAAATAATTTGGACATCATTTCTTGGTGTTTGTTCTATGAGGTGTTGTAAGTCCTCATAGAACTGGTCCACTGTGGCTTCATCTGCACCAGTGGTTGGTGCGTATATTTGGATCACAGTAACATTGAAGGGTTTGCCCTGAAATCTTACTGACATCATTCTGTCATTTTTGAGGTTGTATCCCATTACTGCTCTTCTCACTCTTTTATTGACAATTATGGCTACTCCATGTCTTCTAAGGTTTTCTTGTCCACAGTAGTAGATGTGATGGTTTCCAGAGCTGAATTCGCCCATCCCTGTCCATTTGAGCTCACTGATGCCCAAGATGTCAATGCTTATTCTTTCCATCTCATTTTTTACCACTTCTAGTTTACCTTGGTTCATTGATCTCACATTCCATGTCCCTATGCAGTATTGCTCCTTACAACATTGCATTCCTCCTCCCTCCTTCCTGTCCCTCCCCTTCCTCCACTCTGTGATGTTAAGCATCCTGTATCACCTAGCCTGCCCCTTTGTTTTGCCTTTTGTTTTGGTCAATAGGGTTCTCTTGGCAAGCTTTATGGCGTGGTTGCCGGTGTCTGCGCCATTTTTTTCCTCGCATCATACATCATATCACAGTTTTAAAAGTTTAAAACAGTTTAAACAATACCTTGCTTATTTTTCCACCTGCACTAAGTTAAGCACTGTTTTCCTTTTGGGAGCCATTAGAGCTATGGTTCCCAACATGGGACACATGCCTCACAGGGAGACAATTTAAATTTTAAGGGGTGGGGGGCAATTTTAGCTTATTTAGATCAAGTTAATGGCCTTTTAGGCTTCTTCCATGTGAAATAATTCACTTTTTGAATAATAAGAATTATATGTCATAGTGGGGAGGCATCAGGATTTTTAGACAGACTTACGTGGGCATGGCCCAAAAAAGCTTGGGAACCACTGAGTTAGAGGCAAAAGAGGTGTTGAGCTTTCTCTGTGTTCCTCCAACATTTCTATGCAACAGACCTCCCACTTCCTTGATCTTATTTTATTTTATTTTATTTCTAATTCATATTTTGATTGGCCCACTTTGCTGCCAGATAGTTGAGAATATTTTTGCCTGCTTTGAAATGTCAGTGCTGGAGGGAATTTAGGTTGTGCTAGATAATACCTCAAGTGGCTACTCATTTCATTAGTTTTGATTTTGCATGCCACAGAGATTTTATTTAAAGAGTTAATTTAGCTTGCTTGGGATTATATCTATTCAGACAGCTTTAGTGAGTGTGGAATCATACTCCTCTTTGCATGGCAAAATTTCTGTATGTAACAGCTGGTTTGGTTTTTGAGAATGTTATCATTTTCTTCATGGAATGTTGCTGTTTAATTTCTACTTCAAAATGTTTCTTCCCTTTTGAATGAAAAAGAGACATTCACAATTTGTCTGTATTCTTTGTGCTAAGAAGGCAGGCACACACACACACACACACACACACACACACACACACACACACACACACACACAAAACAGCAGGACCCCCAGGATTTAATTTCAACTTATTGGCTCTTGTCCATTCCATTAATAAAGTCATTCAGTGGTCAAGGCATCAGAATGCATCTACTGCAGAAGATGTAAAGGAGAGATTGTGTGTCATGAGTATATTGATGACAATGAACGTATCACTGCATGGCCCTCCCACCCACCAAAGGTTTTGCATAGATATTAACATCAGGGAGCTGATAGACCATGAAATGACCATGGGGCTGAAGGAACCTCCCTGAGTAGAACTGTTTGAATCCAGATGTTGAGCAAAAATTGGAGCCACTGTAATACAATGTCTCTGATTCCTAACTATGAAAGTCTTTTGATAAGGATACCATATGCTGGGGTTTTAATTATGTAAACTGCCCAGAGAGGGAATCTCTCCCAGATTGGTGGTATAGAAGTAAAACAAATAAGTAATAAATAAAATATGAATTATACAAGTAAGTGGCCTTGTGTCATTTCTGGTTATATCCTCCAGTCCACTGGGGTTAAAAATAACCTCATTTTCAATCAATAGCCCCTCCCATTAGCACCATGTGATTATGACAGAGCACACAGTTGCAATTAAGCAGAGTGACTAATGAACAAGCAAACTTCCAAAAAGCTCAATTGCCACCAAGCCAATGGACATAGCATCACCATCTGTGATAGAGCCCTTTTGTCACAGTGGCTAACCTATAGTAATGCAGTGAAAAGCTGCTCACAATGGTTCAATCCTGATGAGCTCAAGTGGCACTCAACCTTCCATCCTTCTGAGGTTAGTAAAATTAATACCCATCTTGCTGGGGTGGTGGATGCTAATCACAGAGAGTGCTCTAAGCCAGTGTCCCCCAACCTTTGGGTTTGGGACTTCAATTCCCAGAAGCCTAAATCAGTACACTGGCTGATCAGTGCTTTGGGGAATTGACATATGCTTCTGGGAATTGAAGACCAAGCCCCAAAGGTTGGGGAACACTGCTCTAAGAGCTACAGGGCTGTATATAAGTTAATTATTATTGCTATTACATGTCTCATCTGTCAGCCCTGTGAAAATACCTCTGTTTTCTTAGTCTCCTCAAGAGCTCTTGCTCACATGTATATTTTGCTTTGGTTAAAAAAAAACATACTGACCTAAAACCTCTTGTGTAGCTACTAAAGTGGCCTAATTTGGGGGGGGGGGGGGAATTGCCTCAAGTTAAGAAATCATCATAAACATAACCAGTTGCCCGCTGAATCACACAACTCGGTGTTCAATTGACCAATAAAAGTTACAGTGTCTGTGCTTCACCAAAATACCCAGGATTGAGGATTTGACCTACAAGTTTAAAATATAAGTGCTGGCCCATTTATTCCATGGGAAAGTTTCCATACAATGCATCTCACAGATCTGTTGTGATTTAAATAATAACAATTTCATACACCACCCAAAATCCTGGACTCAACTCCTGGAATACTGAAGAGATCTAGTAAAACAGCTTACCGTATTTTCCGACGTATAAGATGACTGGGCGTATAAGACGACCCCCAACTTTTCCAGTTAAAATATAGAGTTTGGAATATACTCGCTGTATAAGACTACCCCTCTTCCAACGCACACCAAATAAAAATTAAAAAACATCAGATTTGATTTCAATATGGTAATTTTAATTCAAATGCTTATGGCATGCATGTACTTAGCAGAAAAACTGTCACGTATAAACATAAGGCTGTTTTTCATCAAACATGTAAACGTAAACCAGTCCTTTTTCATTTACGTGTACAAAACAACCAACAGGGAACTTGAGTTTTGGCATTGTTTTTCTTTTAAAAATAATCATTGGTCTCAGTTTGGCACCATCAGCTGTGCATCCCAGTACCACTGTAAAACTGGACTTCTCATGTCCTGCTGTTTTAATTAAAATTGTTTTTTCACCTTTTTGATGGACAGTTTATTTCCAACCATATCAAAATTCATTGGAGTTTCATCCATATTTCCAATACTACTTAACACATAGCCATGTTTAGTGCGCTATCGTATTATGTATTGATGGAAACTATTTACTTTGCTAAGCCAGCCGCCTGAGTCCCAAAGCACTTGCCAATCCAGGTGGCTTGCTTGCGAGGAGACAGGGGCTCTTTCCCAGCCCTCCGCAAACCAACTGGCTGGGTCACAAAGTGCTTGCTGATCCAGGCACCTCAACACCTCCCCCACAGGGGTGTGTGTGAGGCAGCCCCGTGCTCTTTAGGAAAGGCATCTACAAAGCTCTGCTTGTCTAGAAACACATTCCCCAGGCAAGCAGAGCTTCGTAGATGCCTTCCCTGAAGAGCGTGGGGCTGCCTTCTGCCTGGGAAGCTGCTGGGTCGGCAAGCGCTTTGCCTCCTCATAAGCCAGCCGCCTGAGTCGCAAAGCACTTGCCAATCCAGGTGGCTTGCTTGCGAGGAGACAGGGGCTCTTTCCCAGCCCTCCACAAACCAACTGGCTGGGTCGCAAAGTGCTTGCTGATCCAGGTGCCTCAACACCTCCCCCAGGGGGGGGGGGTGAGGCAGCCCCGTGGTCTTTAGGAAAGGCATCTACAAAGCTCTGCTTGTCTAGAAATACATTCCCCAGGCAAGCGGAGCTTCGTAGATGCCTTCCCTGAAGAGCGTGGGGCTGCCTCACATCACACACCCCATGGGGGAGGTGTTGAGGCACCTGGATCAGCAAGCACTTTGCTGATTCAGGTGCCCCCGGAGGTGGTGAGGAGCAGCAGCAGCAGCAGCAGCAGCAGCATCTGACCAGCGGGGAAATCCTCCGCCGCCCGAGGCTGAGGGTGGTGGTATCCGGGCGGCCCCTTGTTCCGGAGGCCTCGTGGCGGCGGCGGCTGGATTTCCCTGCTGGTCAGCTGCTGCTGCTCCTCCTCCTCTCCCCCCCATGGCTTTCCCCACCAGTCAGCTGGTCCTCCTCACCACCTGGGGGGGGTTGAGGAGGAGCAGCAGCAGCAGCTGACAGGTGGGGAAATCCAGCCGCCGCAAGGCTGAGGATGGTGATATCCGGGCGGCCCCTTGTTCTGGAGGCCTCACCGCGGCGGCGGCAGATGGATTTCCCTGCTGGGCGGACCCTGGCTCCGGAGTACCCGGCATATAAAATGACCCCCGACTTTGGCACAGATTTTTCGGGGTTAAAAAGTCATCTTATATGCCGGAAAATATGGTACTTACCTTCTAGTTATTGCTACCTGAAGTAAAGGAATTTAAGTTCATATGAGTTCATTACAATAAACACTTTATTCTTCTAAGACAGATTTTTGGCTATTATTATACTTACTTACTTGCTAGGACAGGATTTTAGTTCAGCAATATCACAACCATGTCAACTGTTGTATTTATCCATGACAAGTAATGTCTTATTTTGGTTGCTTCCATTCTTGAACAGTAATTATTCTTTTAAAAACTTTTGGTTCTATTTAATGCAGGAAAAAAGTGTTTTGCCTGGTTCTGGTCCTGCATCTCTCACACCATGCAGTTCATTAGAGTATAGCAAAGTACAGTGACAGGGGTTTCCTATTATTATGTGCCAACTGTGTCACAAAACCTACCGTGCAAAACTCCATAATATGCAACAAAACGGGGCCCTGCTCCAATCTAAATGAAATCTACAGTCTGCTCTATGGAGGTGAAAACCCAAACACCATGAAATCACTTTTCAGTATCTAGTTTGATCACAGTGACCTTGGCAGAATTCTATCGTGGTTTTCCTGATTTGATTCCTATGCCTTCATGAAGTTAGCTCAGATTATAGCAAGTCAGATGCACAAACTCTCAATGTAAAGGCTGAAAGAATGAATGTCTAGAAAGGGATACACACACAAAATGATAAACAGATGCTACCTTTTTCCACGAGCCTATCCCTTATAAATATATTGCCTATTATTTTGCATGCAGCACATTCAGTCATGCTTGGGGAAAACTATTTTCATGTTCAGTGAGAAAACAGATAACTTTAATCATGGGTAATGCATTGTTCCAAGCAGAATGCAAGAATTCTAGACCAAACTTTTGTGCAACAGGTCTCAATTCAAGATATATGGTGTCTATTGAAAAAGATCCTAAGAGCTCCCTGTCCCCATTCCAAAAGAGGAATATTTATACATGTGGTGTGGAGCCACAGATCATCACCCGGTAAGGGATCGTTGAAGGGACCTATAGGGTTAAACACAGGAGGCATAATGTAACTATTAACAGTGAATGCAAATCCTTATTGAGAATCAGTGGAACACAAACAATGGTATGTCCTTCGCAGAACCCCAGGACATCTGCCCCATACTCCAAGGATCTATAGTTCAATCTGAGAGCAGTCTGTGTCACCCTCTCTTTTGTGCCCTCTGAGTCCAAGGCTTTGACCAACAAAATGGGTGAGTCTCTGTAGGGCTGGGTCTCAGGCATTGCAGATGCTAATCGCACCTCCACATGTACTTCTGAGTAGGCACGGAGAACTGTGGGGTGTTCGGCTGGACAACTTTGGTTTCTAGTTCTAATTATCCCAATGATAATGGGGATATATATGGTACTTATAGGTAGAATCCAATGATGTCCAACCAATAATTGGTGGAGTAGATGTCTCTTTTGTCCTGCAAACCTCAGGGCTCCAAAATTTGCCCCAGGGGTTGAAAGATTCTCCAAAACAGATAGGGATTCAAGTGTTGCATTGGGAGAAGAAAGGTAAAAGTTCTGTTGCACAAGCAGTAATTGAGGTCATCCCATGCCTCCAAGACATGTGACAGAGAGAGTGACATACACACATCTATCTATGGAAATTTATTCACAGTGACACAACTGCAGCAAACACTTTTAACTGTAGCTATGCAAGTGGTCATTTTATGGGGAACAAGAAGTCACAATTAAAATTGAATGGATGAAAAAACTATGGTTTTCCAGCTGTTGTCCTGCCTATATTTCCCCATTTCTCTCTGGAATTATTTTTGTCAAGTTACTTCTGTAATCATACCTTTGAAATAATTTCAATTGCTATTTTCTTCCATACCATATAAGTCTTGCATAAAAAGAGGAGAAGGACCAAGACCACCAGGCAAACCCAGAGGAAGGTGGAGAGACAGCAACAAAGAAATATTACAAGAACACCAAACAATGCCGGTGGAGGATACTAGAGGTGTCAAAGCAAAAACCTTGTGTCTTCCTCAACATCCAAAGGCGTAAAAGAGGAAGCAAAGAATTAGGAAGCATCTTTGTATACAAGATGCAGTATTTATTTAATCTCTTAGTTTGAAAATATTGGAAATCATAAGAATTCCTCCCCCATCCTCAGATACATTAAAAACCCATTCAGTAACTTTGTTACATCTTCTATTTTGTTCATAAAACTCTGCTAGGACCCTAACTGTTTAAAAAGAGAACAAGAAGAAACCAAAAGATAACACTTTCAGTGTTTAAATGTGTCCTTTCCTCTGAAACAAATGTTAAAAAGAACTTTAGGGGTGAGATGAGTGTAAAGCAGGGGTTCCCAACCTAAGACCCTCAGGTCGGATTCAGCCCACAGTGCCATTTCATGTGGGCCCCCCACCCCTCCAAGGGCATTCGAGAAACAAAATGACCAGCCCTTTAAAGCTGTTGGCACAAAATGGCTGCCCTCATCATGCAGGCAGGGCAAAATGGCCATCTGGCTCTCAAAGCTGACAGAGAGCGTGACCCGGCCCCCAGCTTGAAAATGTTGGGAACCCCTGGTACAAAGGCTAATATCAAGGGAATGCTTGAGTGTATGCATTGGCATCCTTCCCTTTACAGATGCACAAGTGTGAGAGCTCCCTGTTGCAAAAAAACAAAATCTTCTTGAGCAACAGGTTCATGTATGACTCTGGCACAAGTGGCAGAGAAAGTCAGACTGCATATGGAGGAGGCCATTTTGTACACAAGGTATAACCAGCAGGATGCTGCCAATTGTGCCTGAATTGTCTACTTTTAAATGACAAAGAAAGATGGAGCAAGTGTAATTCCACAACTATCTTGCACCAAAATGTATCATGGGAATTTTTTTTCTTTTGGTGAGACCTATTCCTACACTTTTGTCCCAATGTGATGGTAAGATTATGAATCTAAATTTTAAAAAAGCATAAAAATAAAAGAAGCAATTTTACCTTTAAGTTCCCACTCCATTGCAAAAGCAAACCAGGCTAAAAGGGAGATAATAATTTCATGTCAGAAATTATCCTGGTTGAAAGGATTTTTGCAGAAGAAACTCAGCTCAGGGGACACTCAAATGAGGCTCCTTTCATGTCCCAAAGAGCTGGGACAGAGATGGGCACTCAACAAGGTGAGCTTCTTAACCACTGAGCCACCACAGCCACTAGATATTAAACTGATAAGAAGAGATACTACACTTGATATTAGCCAAAAGGCTCTATTCAAAGGGAGATGTTCCTTTGAATAGAGAAAACCATTGTGGTGCTAATATCAAATTTGTCATGGTGCCCTACGGCTTCTTTATTTGGAACATATTGAGAATACCCAGTAAGGTACAGTGGATATTGATGAGCTAAGAAGACCTGGGTTCAACTCTCCACTCAACCATGGAAACTCAGGGTGTGCAAACAACTGAGAAAACAGCTCCTTAAACACTCATTTATCTTAAAAGCCCTATTAGACTCAATACAACTTGGTTTCAACTTGATGGCACACTACAGACCATAAAGCATCTAAACTCAGGCAGTGCCATCCTGTTGTAAATGATTGTTAAAAAGTTGTTCCACCTCACTAAACATTTCTAATAATCAATCACTATTTAATTAACCACTGCCTTAATACATCTAAATTAAATCTTTAATGGAGACATTTAATTAAAAGAGCAGCCACTATTTTTAGCAATTAACTGTTGTTTAAGTATCTGAACTTAGCAAGCAACTCCAAACAATCCTCCTTAGATCTATCATATATGAAACGTTTGCTTGGTGGTACAATTATGTATGCTTGCACCTGTTGTGAAGAAAGTGTAACTACGTATAGTAGTAGCTTCTCTTCCAAAGTCCTTCCCCAACCAACCTAATCACAGCACTGAGTACTGAATATTCCTTATTCTGTTTATAGATAATAGTATGTCATCACAGCTTTCTCCCTAATGGGTATGTTTTCTATAAATAAATAACAAAATATATAGAACAGCATCCTCTTATGTGAATATTATGTCTAAAACAGGGGCGGCCAACCTTTTTACACAATGGGTCTGACCATACCCCCAGACAGCTGAAAGGGCCAGAACATGCCCCTCGGAAGTAGAAGCAGGTGCATTTATGGCTTTTGTAAATGCATCCATTTCCACATTTATGACAGCTGTGGGCACATTTGCGCATGTGTGCGAGTGTTTTACTGCTGATGTAAATGCACCTGCTTTCACTTCTGGATGCGGAAGAGGCAGTGATGAGCCAGATGGAATGGCGTTGCAGGCTGGCTCCAGCCCACGGGCCATAAATTGGGAACCCCTGATCTAAAATGTATGTCTAAGAATAAAAGTTCATCCCAAATATGCCATATATACTTTCAAAGTGTTGGTGGGGGGGACCTTGATAAGGTTTACCAATGCACTTCACAAGCTACTGACTTCCAAAGCAATAGAAAAGAGCAAGGGATTGTTTAAACCAAGCTTGAATTAATTTATTTGCTATAAAATATCCTGAAATATAAAGCAAGTTTCAAAGAAGTTTAGAAAGCAGAGACACCAGCATAACATATCAAAAGCACAGTTTCATGCAATGTCAGCAATCCCTATTTACCAGATCTGTGAAACACCCATCTGACTGTCTGTGTTTACTTTGTCTTGGACAGTTCAGACATACCTTTTCCTCAGCCAAAACACACTGTTAAAGCAACTTGGTAACTGATGCCTTTAAATGAGTGACAGTGCAAACCATCACTCTGTTTTGTAAGTTCAAATTACGGCGATAAACACAAATGACAGACATTTTAAAAGCTCTTATTTGAAGCAGCAGGTGCCACAAAGCCCATTTGTAGGAATAGAGAGTTGGCAGCATCAAGAGATGACTTGGCAATTATCACCAATTTGGTGCTGCAAGTTACACCATTTCTCTGCCAGAGTAATTATGCAACAGGATTAGTCTGCCATGATTCATACAAGTTAGTTCTCCCAACTATATATCCAATCCAGAAAGTGCTGATTGTGTATTCATTTCAAAAGAGAATTAAATATTGAATCTTTTGTGCCATTTCATTGATATGATTTTTTTTTAAAAAATTACAAATTACTAAACATATTCACTTAATTTTTCTCATAGACATCTTACATGAGTTTCATAAGCACAAAGCAAACATTTCCTCATCCTTTCTCAACAAACAAAAACATCCAGCCAAAATTAAGCTACTGACAAACAGCAAGATGCACAACATGGAAACAGAGATGGGAACAAGATCTTGTCAGAAACCTGGATGCCACTTGTGCTTTCTGATTTACATTGGCAGCACCATAAAAAAACCTAACAATGCCTGCCACAACATCCACAGCTTATTTATTTGTCCAACCTCTTAATGTGAACTTCTGCCAACACTGCCCTTCTGAATTCTTCATAAGGCAAAAGAACGAATAGACACAAAACTGATGTCAGGTATGGTGACACAGAGAAACCAGTTTCAGAATATTTTGACCTCCTAGGATACTCTCTTATGGACCGTTAAATGATGATAATCGAAAAAATAAATTAAGAAGGGAAACTTGAGATGAGGCAGCAAAACTGGTTATATAATTTCCAGCACATCTCTAAGGGATACTGATCAAGGCATATTATGGCATATCTTAATCAACTAGATTTCTGTTTAATTGCAAAATAATTGTCTCCCTTGATGGCCTCTGACGTCTGTTCCAGACACAACTCTCAGCATTTCTGTGACAGCCAAATCTACCTAGCATATAGTTTATCACCCGGCTAGGGCTTGCCACTTAAAATAATGAACAACTTAATAGTTCAGCTCCTGTGTGAAGAAACATGATCTGTTTTCTCACCTGGTAATGAAGCCTATCACCATGGGGATATACAGAAGTATAGAGGACCCAGTTTCTGCACTCTTTATTTATTTATTTATTTATTTTTTAAAAAGTGGATCTCCCTCTCTCTCCAAGGTCTGGCTTATGTCTCTAATGCAATCAGGTGAGGTGGACACAGTTCCTGACATATTAGAATGGAGTGCAAGTAAGAGATCCCGTATGCAAAATAATTACAGTATCTACAAATAAAAAGCCAGCATAGCAGTAAAAGGACTGACCTGGAGCATTAATCCAGTATGCTAGAGGTGATTTTTTTTCTCTTTCTAATTTCTAGGGATTGATTTTTATACCAAGAGTTTAAATGCAGCACTCCTGCTAAAGCTCAGCTGTACGTTCCAGTTATTCAACTGCATATTTGACTAAGATTTGTCCTTTGTCAACAGATATCAGAATTTTTACCCCAAAATTATAGTTGAAAGCCATATATGTCTCTGGCTTCCATTATTCATTTCTGGCTTGTCTTTACTGCTGATAAACTAGAATAACCATAATTTAAAACAAATTATCTTCTGTGTGGAATATATTAATGATGTTCATTTAGATTTGCAAATATTCAAAATTCACTGAATAATATCATTTATGGAGAGTTCTGCACATACCCAAATCTGAATTTTATAGTTCTGATATCTGTAATAATAATTCCTAATATTTGGAGTCCAATTTACTCCTATAAATTAGAAAGCAAAGGGATAAATTTCTGCTTGCTAGAGAAAGACATGAAAGTAGAGTTGCCATAATTCTCTCCCACAAAACCAGAACAGAAGTATACTTGACAAAAATGGGCGGGCTATCTACAAAATAGCCTTTTTTAAAACAAGCATAATATGACAACTATAAAACACTTTCACATTAAATCTATCAATACATAAATGAATTTATTTACAATAGTTAATTCTTACTCTATGATGATCTGTTGTACTTCTGAGAAGCCGTGTAATGGTCAACTCTTACTGTCCTCAGTTCAAGGAAACACACTGGTCACACTTATCGGGTGGTGGTGTGAGGTGAGGACATTAAGATTTGTCTCCAGGTATACTCCAACTCCAATGTGGCAGGAAATCACTCGTTTGATGGCAATGGTGTGTTATAATATACAACCAGTAAGTTTTTAAAATCCGGGACTTAAACATGATTTTTATTGAACTGGCCAGGACAATTTTTCTGCCCTTCAAACTGGGACAATCCCGGTTTTCCAGGACATATGGCAACCCTACATTGAAGTGAAACCAATTTCTCAGGCATCCTGGAGTAATTTCTTGAGAAATTGAACTTAAATTAAATATCTGGCACCAAGGCTAGATTGTCTCCTGATTGAGGTTACCACAGGTTTCCCAAGGGAGCAATGTGCTGTGAGGGGAAAACCTATAAATGATGTACTGTATGTCTGACACCTATAAACAGGCCAGACACCAGAAGAGATTTTCTCACATTGATTCTTTACAATTGAAAGTATATAATATTCATATTGACTGTGGTGGAGTTCCTGATATCTAGAAATTCCAAATTTAAAAAATTCTAAACCCAAAGAGCTATAAATTCTAAATTCCAAATTCGAAGTTTGAATCCAAAATTTAGTGTTAATGCACTTTGCTAGAATATATGTGAAACCACAGCTATAGTTTAAGTGTAAGGTCTGTTGGTCTATCATTTTTTGTTACTTTATGGAACTTTAGGGTATTATTTCTGGTCCCAGGTGGTATAAACAGAAGCTCCTGTTGAATCTAAGAGTATCTGATTAGACTTCACATAAAGTATCCAATCTGAAGGTCTGTCTGTACTGATTGAGAGGGAATGAATAATAACAACAGTACCAGTTGGTATATCACAACACTAGAACTTTCAAGGGAGATGACAGAAGCCAAGTAAACAAGACAAAATAAGACAGTCTACAGACTCAGCAACAGAATGAATAAAAGGTAAATAGTTATTATAATGGACACCTCTCCTGATAAAGAAATCTTAGGTAGCATAAGTACCCTTATGAAAAGGTTAGACAACTTAGTCTGTGGCAATAGAAACAACAGCAAGTCTTGTAGCACCTTAAAAACTAACCAGCATGACTTGACATAACCTTTCACAGACTGCAGCCCACTCCATCCAACTCATCAGATGTTGCACTAAAGAAGCCTGGGCCCAAAAAAACTGTTAGTTTTTAAGATGCCACCTCAATTTTTTCTCATAAATAAAAACATATTTGTTTTGAAGCAGAAAACAAAAACGTAGCTTTTGTATGCCACACCTGTATCATCCCATGCATACTCTTCCTCCAAGTACCAGAACCACAGAAGTACTTGAGAACTATCTTGTTCTGGGCAACCAGAGAAAAGCAAAATAAAAAACAAACAAAAAAACAGGACCTCTACTGATCTCCTGATTGCATCCTATATGTAAGCTATGGGCAGTTTCTTAATACAGTACTATGACATACTGGAAGTCCAGAAGAAGAAGAAAGGAAGGAGATGTGTAGACCTTTTACACAATCTGAAAGTAAGGGTAGGTGATGCCTTTATTAGATCATTAAAATCTCACAGATGCTAGCATTTAAGGAATAGTCCAAAAATATCACAACAAGATGTACAGGTCAGGCTGTCTTGCTTAAAGCAAATTCCAAAATGGAGGTTGTGGCGCTGTAGAGGCAAGTTATGGATGTTATGTTTTCAGGTTCCTTTGGTATGATCTAGTGCAGTGGTTCTCAATGGGGGGGGCCATGTCCCACAGGAGGACTTCAATTCCCAGAAGCCTAAGTCAGTACACTGGCTGATCAGTGTTTGGGGGAATTGACTTAGACTTCTGGGAATTGAATTCCAAAAGCCAAAGGTTGGAAAACACAGATCAAGAGTGAGAAAAATTAGGTCGCAAAACAAGGTTGCCATTACCCAGGGCTTGCCTGATTGTGGTTCAAAAATGTAATGTAAAATGTACCCACAAGTTTTGAGGAGGCTTTCTGTGTACCATGGATACCATGGGTAGCTCAACCATCCACACTGCATACATCAGCTTTGGCCCTGAGTGTCTCTGCAGCAGAGTATGCTGCTCCAATGCAGAGCGCATCAGCACATTCCAATCAAGTTGACATTGCTGTTAATGAAACAATGCATATAATGACAGGATGACTCAAACCTATACCAGTTGGCATCATTTCACCTAAGATAAGGAGAGAAGTAACAGTGCACACCAAGAGAACTAAGCAAGAGAATTATGCTCAACATCCTCTGAATGGATACATTCCTCAAGTCCCCCAGCTCAGACCCAGGAAGAGCTTTATGGCAAGAAAAAACATTCTTGAGTTTATGCAAAAGCAAAACCAAATTAGAAGATGGAGGAAGGAGCTCACTAAACAAGGAATAACATTAAGGGAGGATATAATTGAGGAACTTGACTTTCCCTATGTCACTTGGAGGACCCTGAACAGGCTGAGGGTTGGAGTATCTAAATGTAAGACCAACATGCTCAAGTTGGGGCTGCTGGTGGACAACAACTCACTGGTCATTTGCTGGTCTGCCGATTACTACTGGAAACATATACGGATGAGGATTTAATTTTACCCACTACAAAGCCAAGAAGGTGGTTTCATTGCCGGACCCACTCCCCCATTAACGAGATGGACACTTGTGATGGATTTAAAATTGGGTCACTTTATTAAATTGTAACTTTTCTTAACTTTGATAAGGCAAATGGACCGAAATAGCACTGGGAAGGACTAGCTGCTACTACAGCTCTTAATTAGCCACATTGTATCAATTTCTTTACTTAATTAAACAAATTGTTGACCACAGTCAGAATGCCACTTGTTGACTCCAGCTTCTGACAAGCATCTGGTGAACTCTAAAGGTTTTGCAGGCTGTCTTGAGCATAGCATCACCTTGTTCATGGTCCGCCTTTGATTGGTCAGCCCAACATTCCCTCTACCTTGTCCTTCAGGTGGCCAACCCACTGCGTACCTACCGGATCCTGGGGTCATCCACTTTCTCTTTACCAGTGCTAGCCGCCACACGGGGAGGAGTCTTAAATGACTCACCACCACCACCCCGACCGCCAGCTCGGTCACCAGGCCCGCTTGCAAGGAAGCCAAAAATTGGTCGATGACCCGTGCAGAGAGATGCACTCCATCTCTGCGGTAAAAACTGGCATCTTGTACACAGATTGTGGGATTCTGGACCATGGTCCCCAAACCATGCTCCTCTAAATGTCAAGCCACTGCCCAATTAACAGACCGCCGGGCCCGGTCAATATGACGAGGATCACCACCTCCCTGGAAATATGACCTTGGAATTATGTATGACGATATAATACGGACCTGCGGCCAATGTTGTCGAATCAGGCCGAGGTCCCTCCGGATGGATATAATCAAACCCAAGCCAGTAATTTGGCCCAAATCATTGTCACCCAGATGTATTACCAGAATTTGTGGTGGAATAGAGTACTCAGAAGACAGAATGAAAGGTAGTAGCTCCTGCCACCTCATTCCATGAAATCCATGCCAAACCAGGCGTGCCACTGTACGGAGCCCCAGGTGCACACCCCACATGGACGAAGCAGCATGACAGGCGGCCCAAAATATGTAACTGTGGCTGACAAGCCACACCCATACCAGTGCGTCCAGGTGCTCCGGAGCTGGAAAAGAAGAAAAAGAACAAGTGCCAGCGAGATGCTCAATGCAACATGGGGCGAACATAAGAACGAAATCAAGCAGATCCCTACCAGCCCATTCTATAAATGTCATCATCCGAGTACCCAAAAGCCGCAGCCGTGGATGCCGCACCTATGTGGAATGAATGGGTACCATACCTAACCCCTGGAAGGCCCAAATTGGCGAGCGCAGCCCCCGTGACCCTCAAAAACTGGAACTTAGTCAATGGAGACCCGTTCTGATGGCAAAGAGGGGCCCCTTGACTGTACCCTGAATTGCCAAAAAGGACATCATGGCAAGAACTGGGCAAATAGCCCTTGTGCTGCAAGTAAGCAGAGTGAGCACGCTGCCCCTGCCTAGCTGCTCTACCTTAGATGAACGGACAGTCACGTGGACCGACTCATTAGCGAGTGAGACATCAGCCCACTCCAAGGCCCTGCATGACCGGTTGTTCCGAGAAAGGGACACGAGTTCGCTCACCCTGAAAGCCCCAAAAAAGGCCACCATGGAGGCCGCATGAAAAAGGGTTGCTTCATAATAGTCAAAGCAAAGGTCTGGCCATGCCGCAGCCAGACTCAAAAGAAGTGAAGGTGATACCGGTTGCCGCAGGTCAGGGCGAGGGCCGCGTTCCTGAGCCCAACCATCCAAGACCCTGTGCATCTGAAAATCACCAGTGATGTCCTGAAAACCTGGGCCTTGGCAGTGAAGGCCAAAGCAGAAAGGCATCCATGAATGGTACGCGCAGCCAATCCCCTACTGTGCAAGTGTACCATGTATTGAAGTACATGGTCCACGGGCAGGGGCCACAAGTCGGGTAGGAGAACCATCTGGCGAAACGTGAGGAAGGCATGGTAAGTCTGGTTGTATGCCTTATGAGTGCAGCTGGCAATGGAAAGGCCAATGGCTCTGTTCACTTCTTCTCGCCAAGCGTCCACATCTCATTCAGAAGTGGAGAGGGAAGCTCCTCGGCCTCTGGCGCTAGTGCCCGAAACAGGGCAATCTGCAGGCAGGATAAAGCATCAGCAATATCGTTATTGATGCCTGGTACATGCCTGGCTTTGAAGAGAACATTATGGCGCAAGGAGTGCAACACAAACTGATGCACAAGGGACATGACTCTGGGCAAACGAGATGTCTGGGCATTGACAATATGCACCACTGCAGCATTGTCGCACCAGAAATGTACCACGGAATTTTCCCAGATGTGACCCTATAACATCAGTGCACCCAGGATGGGAAAGAATTCCAAAAAAGTTAAGTCCCTAAGCAATTCAGTACCGTTCCATGCCTTGGGCCACTGTCCATAGCACCATTGGCCCTCAAAGTAAATGCCATATCCCAATGACCCTGAAGCATCGGACTGCACTTGAAATTTAGGCATAAGGAAAAGATCATTGCACCAAAAGGAGACCCCATTAAATTGGCTAGAAATTCCAGCCATACCTGCAGATCAGCCCGCATACCCCTCGTGAGACGAACCCTATGGTGCTTCCGAGATAAGCCAACCATGGCATCGCACAAGCGTCTAGCAAAAGCACGGCGCAGTGTAATAACTCTGCATGCAAAGTTGAGATATCCATGAAGAACCTGCAGATCATGGAGGGACACCTTGCGCCTGGCCAGCATGGCTAAAATCGCATCTGTGATGCGAACCACCTTATCCTCAGGGAGCCTAGACGTCTGTGCTATGATGTCAATTTCAATGCCCAGAAATGTTAATGTAGTGGCCGGGCCCTCGGTCTTTTCAGGCGCTAATGGCACTCCCAACTCAGCCATGAGACCCTGAAAAGTGACCAGCAGTCGTTCACAGGTCCAAGAGTCACACTCCCCTCCGAACAAAAAATCATCCAAATAATGAGCAACATTTTGGACCCTGGACCATTGAACGAAAGCCCAATGAAGGAAAGAACTAAAGCGCTCGAAGGCTGAACAGGATACCAAACAGCCAAAAGGCATGGCCTTGTCCACAAAATACATTCCTCAAAGCGAAAACCTAACAGTTTGAAATCCCCTGGGTAGACCGGGAGAAGCCGGAATGCTGATTTGATGTCACACTTGGCCATCAGTGCAGCTAGACCATAGGACTGGCCTGGTCAAAGGAAGTATACCGGACAGAACACAGTTCATCTGGTATAGCATCATTAACAGATGAGCCAGCCGGGTAAGACAGGTGATGTATCAGGCGAAATTCACCTGAGGACTTTTTGGGCACCAGGCCAAGTGGGGACACCTTCAGATTCCGGTATGGGGGCTCGCTGAAAGGACCAGCGACCCGCCCCTCCCATTCTTCCTTGAAAATATTTTCCCTTGCAACCTCCTCCTTGCCCCTCAAGGATTGTAAATTAGGCGCATCCTGTGGTGCGCATGCACCTGCAAAAGGAATGTGAAAGCCAAAAGAAAAACCTGCTAACAAATAAGCCGCATCAGCCCGTTTGGGGTACACATGAAGCCAACGCTGAAGTACCTCAAGTTGAATTGGGGAGGGGCCCTTTCGCAGTTGATGCTGTATCTGGGAGGGCACGGCCTGAACCCTGTTGTCCACGACCCCTACCTCACGACCCGCCTGCTCTGAAGCAAGTGGTGGCCAAATGAGGTCCTGCACAGATGGTACACTCATGCTTGAATTTGCACTGCTTCCAAGTACAGTCCCCTGGGGACGAGAAATTCCAGCACAGCAGGCGTGCTGGAACCACCTGCCCCGCCAACTGGTGGGGAGACTGTGTGGGGCCGGGTCGTTGTATGACATGGCCACAATGATAACGATCACCAGAGGCGGGGCGGGACGGTGTCATATAGAGTAGCCAGAGCAACTGGTTAGGCTCATCCCAACACATCTCTGGGTAGAGGGCGGCCCCGCATACGAAATTTCTCATCGTACGCAAGCCATGATTGGCCCGGGAAATCAACGTACGCCCTGTAAATAATGTCCAGATACTGGATTAGTGGAATTGCCAGATCCATGCGGGCCCTAATGGACACAGCAGCGTAAATTAAATAAGCTGGTAACCAGTTTGCCCAAGTCCGTGGAGGTTTGCGACGATGGGCCGGTTGGGGCACGGGCTGGTAGTTTGAAGCAGCCCCAGCTGGTTGAGATACGACTGGAGGCCATGCGACCTCAAGCTGTTCCACCCTCTGATTAAGAAGTGCAGACAACTGAGGCCGGTCTGTATCGGCCTGGTTGAGCTCCAGGGATGCCGCCTGCCTGGCCAGCCAGCACGTGGCGGCAGCTGGCTCCATGCCTGAAGTGCGTTCCAAGGCTGCAATACGGGCTACAAGGGCCCTGGCATCAAAAGGCAAGGCTTCGTGCAAAGCCAGATACCCAACTCCCCCAGAAGGGCCAAGGAATGTCCCTGGAGGGCCGGTTGGCAGTGGTGCCTGACCAGACTCAGGACCCTGCTTGGCCTAGTAGCCCCAATGGGGGCTGGTAGTCCCGGCCTCACCCGAGCCCTGCGGCTTGGGGAGATCCGGCGTCACGGGTGAACGGCCTGGGCCTACTCTGGGCCCAGTTCCCCACCGGAGGTCCAGCAGGGGCCGGTGCTGGCCTAGATGGCCTAGCATGGCGTGCACCAGAGGGCCTGCTGGGGCCAGCCTTCTTCTTTGGTGCCATGCCAACAAGGAGAGGTGGCCCACACAAGGCCCTTACCCCCCAGGCCCTGAAAGTGGCTGATAGGTCCTGCCGCGCGGCACCCGATCAAGGGCGATTCCGGCGGCCATGCTCGGGGCTCACAACAGTGAGTTCCGATGACTCACGGTGAAGCACCACAGAAGAAAAGGCTGCTCAGGGCTCACAGTAGTGAGGCCCGATGGCTTGCAGGCAAAGCGCCACAGAAGGAAGGCTCCAGCGGCGCTGAGCAGAAAAAACTGTTGGCTGGGGAAGGGAGCAAACACGTCCTTGGCCCAGCCGATAAATTTCAAAGCCGGTGAGGGCGCACGGAGGCTCCCCTTTTAAAGGGTTGCTCCGCACTGTCCCCTCGTGTGGCCAAAGTGCCTGGCTCTAGGGGGCGGGGGCGGCAAAGCGTGCGGCGGCCATGTTGCTATGCCGCGCATCCCTTTTTGCAGTTTAAATTTTGACCTGGACACAAAAGAAGAAGTAGTTTTCAGGTCATGCCCTAGGAAACGTGGATTTATTTGTCCCTCCCAATATTGGTAAACATTATTTCAGCACAATTAATTGGTCAAATAAAGGTATTATCAAATTATGAGAAGCATAGTAATACAGAAAAGAACTTTTCACCTCACTTTATCAGTCTTACATTTTACCTCTACAACATCATTAAAACACTAACTTATCTCTCTCTTCTTTTGTCTGTCTGTTTGTTTCTATGCTGCCAAAATCAATCCCAGGCCAGTTTTGACTTTATGGTTCTCTGAGGATTCACTGTTATTAAGTGATAATCTCCTGTTGCTGTTTGTTATGACAGCCACAAAACAGTCCTTGACGGTTGTTAGGCATTGCCAGCTGAAATTCATTCTTTTATTGCTCTCTCAATATTTAGGCCATTGTTGAGTCATAAAAACACAAATCAGTACCTCTTGTCTGAGGGCTGAGATCTTTTGCAGTCAATTCTGGACAACAGAATTAGTGTTGGCAACCTGTCTGCGACATGTTCATTAGATCATAAACCATAACACAGATACCCTTGGCTAGATATTGTAATATCCCTGCATAATTCCATAGTGCTTCCGACTAACTGCTGCATTAAGGTACTGTTGAGTCCGGTGCTAAGAAGTACTCTGACCAGCAAGATAGGGTCAAACAACAAGTGGTTTAATTACAGCTCAAGAAATCGGACTGATACAATGGGCAAGGAGCCCTGCTTTTATACAGTCAGAATGGCTGTTACACAAGAGGATACATTTGTGCAGGCTTTCGAAGAAGCGGGAACATTCATTACAGTGAATCAGAAACCGAGGTGGCTTGTTTGAAATCTGCGCCTTTGGAAAATGGCATGCAGCTTTGCCTTAGACTTCCGGCAAAGCTAAAACACCAAGCAATACAATGCTTGGACACAACAGGTACCCCTAACACAGAAGAACTGGTATTATAGTAAAGGTAAAGGTTTCCCTTGCTCGAAAGCCAGTCATATCTGACTCTAGGGTTCAGTGCTCATCTCTGTTTCAAAGCCAAAGAGCCAGCATTGTCTGCTTCTGCAGACGTTTCCGTGGTCATGTGGCAGGCATGACTATACACCGGAGCACACGGAATGCTGTTACCTTCCCACCGAAGTGGTCCCTATTTATCTACTTGCAATTTCTTGCTTTTGAACTGCTAGGTTGGTAAGTCAATTACTAAGTCAATTTTATTTAGCAGGAAACCATATTATACTGCATAGCTTCTGCCCCTTGCCTTGAGCATCTTATTCCCCTGTGCAACATAATTAACAGGCTTTTAAGCACTAGGTAAGCACTTTCATGTCTATTTTAAGGTCTACTCCCTCATTACTCATTTGCTAATTCATTTACATGTATGAGGATATTAAATTGCCCTCAATAGGACTCAAGTTAATTTGCCAAGGGGGAAAAACAGTAAACAGGAAAAATAGAGAACAATTTCAGCTGCATAAAGCCAGGCAGGCAGTAATCTCTTTTCCAGTGCTATGTCATCCATTCCCACTTCTGATCAACACAACATGTATATTTTGCTGCCATGAACTCTGAGTAATTACATTTTAATAGCAAAGAAAGAAGCTGCATCTTACCACACAGAGAACTGAAAATGAAAACCATGCAGAACTGGTAGCAGAATCTGTGGATTCCGCGTACATAATTGACACACTGTCCCTGACAGAACCACGGTTATGGGAGAACACTCCTTCGAGCTGCTGGTTCCGAGGGGACAGAAATTGGGGAGCGGAATAATAGATATAGTTTAATTCACCGATTGCTGACCTAACAGGCAGTTCGGACAATAGAGGGCAAAAGATCGCCCGATGTTTAACTCGATAGGCATGTAATGAGTAATCTCGCATCCGCAGAAGCTCTAAGCCTTAGAGTCAACCTCAGATAGATAAGGAACTTCCCCCGGTGAAGTCATCCCTAATGGGTAACTTGTGTAATCTCAATGTGCAGACTCAGGGCTTTCCTGTAACGGCAGCGTGCAACGTATGCACGCAGCCAAGCTAGGCAGGGTATAAAGTCATTTGCCTTCTGATCAATAAACACTGGTCTTCGCTCCATCTTGCCTCACATGTCTTGCTTGACCAGTCTCCTCCAGGACCCTCCGGCCCACATCGGGCCTCGATCCAACAAGAATCTCTTTAAACTAATAACCATGTTCCTTCTTTTAACTTGATGTAAAGGAAACTTTAGGAATTTGGGAAAGAGCAGCTTTTGAAAGAGGATTTTTAAAAAAACTTGGCATACCAAAGATATTAAGCAGCCAAGTACCCAAATTTGCCATCTTGTTCCTTTCTTTTGATTAAGATGTATGTCTGTGTCAGACTAGGAGGACTGACTTTTGCCTTTAAACCAAATCCCAATCAGATTCTCTATAAATAGGACCCCATTGCACTGAAAAAACAGAATAACTTGTTGGTTTCATTTTTCTTACAGCTAGCAAAGGAATGAGCCAGCTGTCTTTGCTGTGAAGTTTAGACCACATAACACTTTTAATGTACAGGTTGATCATTTTGAAAAACTGAAACCATAATAGCCTCTCTGTGTTATTAGAAAAACATTGCACATCTACGAAAAGATGATTTGTATTGGAAAGTAATCCAGAGTAAACTATGAATTGAATATTTTATGGAAATTAACTAGGCTTAGCATTTTGATACATTTTTACTATGCAATTTCCCCCCTGTACTGGAGTATCATGTACTGTAAATGCTAGCAGTTTAGGAGAAATGAAAACTGAAAACATTATATCACGCAACAGAGAAACAGTTATTGCTTATCTGCAGAACAGACCATTGAAGCCAAAGTGAAAAGATCCTGTCACTTAAAAATAATATTTACATGTGCTGGCGGAGTAACAGAATTTGGGAAGTTAAATGTTTCTCTTTCTTGAAATGGGCAATTATTTTGTGCAGGTTGATGTAAGACTGAATGAGACACAGTGAAACTTAGTTTTGTGTGTCAGGCAAGCATCTAATAGACCAGTTCCCTGGAAATTGCACTGAAATCATCAGATGTCAGTGAAACGTAACAAAGAATTCAAGGAAAAACCAGTAAATGACTTCTGATAACATATTAGAGTTTTGAGGTACAACATTACAATAAATGGTTATTGGTGATATATGCAAAGTTATGCTGATTAGAGGAGGAAAATCCCTAAATATAATCTATGCACACAACAATCTAGCTTGAAGCATCTCTGATGCCTGACTTATTTTTTTTTAACTAAAACAGCCCTCAGCCTCTCAGTCCTAGACTCTAGTTCAGGAATTCTCAACCTATTAAAGCTGGGGGCCCAGTCACGCTCCCTCAGGCAGCTTTGGGGGCCGGATGGCCATTTTGCTCTTCCTTCACTACACGGCACTTCCTGGTGTGGTACAGGTGCTGGGGGGGCACATGAAATGGTGCCATGGTCAGCATCCAGCCCATGGACTGCAGGTTGAGAATTCCTGCTCTAGTTCCTCCGCTATACTGCAGTGTGTCTTTCCTGTTTCAATGTCTTGATTCTTTTTTAAAAATGTGTTTCTTAATACAGTACAGTAATTCCATTTTGTCTCCTTAGACATTAGATAGAGATTGTTTCTGCTACCCCTTAGTCCAATGATGGTGAACCTTGGCACCCCAGATGTTCTTGAACTTCAATTCCCAGAAGCCCTGACCAGCAGGAGTGCTGACTCGGGCTTCTTGTAATTTAAGTCCAAAAACACCTGGAGTGCCAAGGTTCACCATCACTGCCTTAGTCCAAGGAATCTCCTTAAAATTTATCATCTCTAATAAACATTTCCAACAGTTAAAAAAATCATTCCCTTTTGCCTAATTGCTCCTGTCAAAGATGTAACAGCAGGCATTACACACAGAGCACAATTTACTTGCATGGGTATGGTCTCTCTACTAGCACCAAACTCTGATCTGGTTGAGCTAAGGTAGAGAAACTAATCCTTATTTTCTACATGCCACTTGTTTGGTCTAACTTTCCACCTCCACATATTCCATTGTTAAATTGGATCCAGAAGGGGACTCTGGACCCTTGAATTATCTTTGGCTGGAATTCAGATCCACCACGTTGCAATCTTTTACCAAAGGATGGCACAGCAATCAATGAGTTTATGAAAACAAAAACATTACACTTGTTTGGTTGTTTTTGTTGTTTGTTTATACAAAGATGAGCACTGTCAGAACTTAAGATGTGTCCGCACTGTAGTGAAATTCCAGGTGGGCAGCAGTTAAAAAAGGAAATGCATTATTGGAAATCTAATCTATGTACCTGTAGCAGTAAGATAAGATAAGATAAGATAAGATAAGATAAGATAAGATAAGATAAGATAAGATAAGATAAGATAAGATAAGATAAGATAAGATAAGATAAATCTTTATTGTCATTGTCCCCTTGCAGGAACAACAAAATTTCTCGGTTGCTATACATCAACCCGAATAAGGCATACCCCTTAATTTAAAACAGCTACAGAAACACCAATTAAGATAGTACCATACAGTATAATTTTAAAATTTTAAAACTTCAAAACTTTAAAATTTCAAATTTTCAGAAATTTTAAAATTTCAAAATTCTAAAATTCTAAAATCCTAAAAATTAAAAATCTAAAAAATTAAAAATTTTAAAATAAGATAAGATGACTTCAGAGTCCAGAGTTTCCATTTAGGACCAAAATTGCTCTGGAGAAGAAACTGTTCTTGAGATGGCTCGTTTTTACCTTCATTGTTCTATATCTCCATCCCAATGGCAGAAGCTCAAAGAAGCAGTGGCCAGGATGCGATGGGTCTCCTACTATATTTAATGCTTTTCTGTGGCACCTGGTGGTATAAATTTGTTCTAAAGTGGAGAGTGGACAGCCAATGATACTCTCCACTATTTTAATAATTTTGTGCAATATTATCCTATCCCGATGAGTACTACTCCCAAACCACACACATAAGCCATAAGTGAGCATGCTCTCAATAGCGCAGCAATAGAAGGCAAGCAGCAGCTTTTGCAGAAGATGGTTTTTCCTTAGAGTTCTCAAAAAATACAGTCTCTGCTGCACCTTCTTCGCAAGCCCCCTTGTGTTGGCACTCCAGGACAGATCCTCCTGTATCTCAATGCCCAGAAATCTGAACGTTGCTACCCTCTCCACACAGGTTCCTTCAATCAAAAGTGGCTGGACATCGGTTCTCTGCCTCCTAAAATCCACTACAAGCTCCTTTGTTTTCTTTATGTTGAGGAGCAGATTATTGGTTCTACACCACTTTGTCAACCGCTCCACCTCATCTCTATAGGCCGTCTTGCCCTCCTTATCAGAGATGAGCCCGATCACAGTTGTGTCATCTGCAAATGTGACAATCCTATTGCTAAGGTGGACAGAGACACAGTCAAACATATAGAAAATATAAAGGAGCGGGCTAAGCACACATCCCTGTGGTGTTCCTGTATTTGTACTAAGCATATTAGAGGTATAAGGGCCCAACCGGACCCTCTGGGAGTGTTCTGACAGAAAATCCAATATCCACCCACAAAGTGATGGTGGGAACCCCAGATCTCTCAACTTAGATATCAAATGCTGCGGTAGAATAGTGTTGAATGCCGAGCTGAAATCCACAAAGAGCAATCTGGCATAACCCCTCTGCTGCTCCAAATGTGCAAGAACAGCATGAAGGGCAATCACCACAGCATCCTCTGCTGATCTTTTCATTTTATAGGCAAATTGGAATGCATCCAGTCCCTCTAGTAGGCAAGCGATAACATAATTTCATACCAGTTTTTTAAAACACTTCATGATGATTATAGGTGTGAGTGCCACTGGACGAAAATCATTCAAATTTTCCGGGTTGGATTTTTTCGGTATTGGAACAATAATAGAAGACTTTAGGCAGGATGGAACAATAGCCTGAGATAGGGATCGATTCAATATCCCCGTAAAAACTCCTGCTAGTTGATCTGCATAGTCTTTCAATACCCTTCCAGCTATTCCGTCCGGCCCTGTGGGTTAATTCCCTTCAACACCTTCCTCATCTCTCCTTCTTCCACACTGAATACTACATTCCTTTGTACTGATGATGGTGACCGTAGTGATGGTGACGAAGCCTCTGAAGATATCACTGCTGATGTTGTTTCAAAGCGGGGGGAAAAGACATTCAACTCCTCTGCCAGTGATGCCCCTCCCTCACCTGCCAGGGAGCCTTAGGTTTATACCCAGTCAATTCCTGTACACCTTGCCACACCTGCCTGGTGTCGTTACTCTGTAAATGATTTCCCAGCCGCTGTCTATATGCCTCCTTGGCCACACAGATGCCTCTCTTTAGATCCGCTCTGGCTAGGCTATACAACGACCTATCTCCACTTCTAAAAGCAGTATTCCTTGCCATTAGCAGCCCCTGGACCTCCCTTGTCATCCAGGGCTTCCTATTTGGATAAATCTTTTTCCGGCGCTTTTGTGTTACATTGTCAGTGCAGAACCTGATGTAATCCAACACTACCTCCATATGAATCTCTACATCCTGTTGGTCATTCTAGCAGCACATTATTAAACATCAACCACTAGGTGACCTGGCAACCAAGAGCATTTTGGGAAATGGCTATTCTCATGTTACAGAGAAGTTTGTAATGGAAGCTTGGATTGCCATGTAATAATACCAGTAGCAAAGCATGTACTTTAAGGTTGGGATGAAAACCCCAGAGGAGGCTCTGACATATTCTTCATCTTTGTCTGATCAGAGCACAGTATCTTGGCAAGTCAGTTTTTCAGTGTTGATAACTTTCCAATAAATAAGCCTTTAAATCAGAAACAAACATAATTTTCAAAACAAGTACATTGCTTCCTCATTTACATAATAAATATTAAAACAATTATTGGGCAGCTTATACTGGGGTTTTGTTTTTAATAGAAAAACTCTGTAGATCTGATACAGCAATTATAATTATCAAGCCAATCATTCTTAACCTTTAGTCTGAAAAATTACAAAATGCTTATGTTAAAGCTTAGCTTGATTTTTCAGGGTCTAAATGGTGTGGTAATCACCACTGTAATGGACAGATTCACTGGAGCTTTCATTTTAAGTGTCCTGTTATCAGTGTACACAGAAATCTGTCTATAAGCCATCTGTTGCTGAAACTGATCATTATCTATTTTGTCAATCTGTTACTAAAGTTTTGCAGATGCTAGCCAGTTGGAAACATCTGGTTTGTGTCAAAAAAAAATCAATCTTAAGGAAAAAAATTAGACATTATTGTATAAATATAACTAGGATATCAATATTAGCTGAATTGACTCAATATAGAAGGCCAGAGCCTTTAGTTTCCACTACTTGAGCAGAGCTGCCAGTGTAAGGTCATTTTAAAGACCAGTTCAAACAATCTGTATTTCAGACAGACAAAGAAAGCAAGAAACAGAAATGTTGTGGCATCTTAAAGATAAACTACTATATTTTAATGAGTTTTCATGGATCAAGCCCAAGGAAGTGAACTTGAATCACAAAAGCTCACATAAAAATACAGCAGTTTGTCTTTGAGGTATCGCAACATTTATTTATTTATTTATTTATTTATTTATTTATTTATTTATTTATTTATTTATTTATTTATTTATTTATTTATTTATTTATTTATTTATTTATTTATTTATTTATTTATTTATTTATTTATTTATTTATTTGGCTGGCTGGCTGGCTGGCTGGCTGGCTGGCTGGTTGGTTGGTTGGTTGGTTGGTTGGTTGGATGGATGGATGGATGGATGGATGGATGGATGGATGGATATACTTTCACAGACTAAAATAGCTACTTCTTCCAAAAATACACCTTGGAGATCAGAGTAATTGAAAATCAGAAGTGATTTGATCACCAATAGTAAAAACAACCTGTGATATGCTGCTAATTCATACATTTTCACTGGATCTCCAGTAAACAAAATGATCCTAATGAAACAAATGTGGCACTGTCATTTGTAAAATAAGTACACTAACACCATGAATTTTCCTTTGAGAGGTGGACTTTCCTTTGAGGTTCAGGTCTCCCTTTGAGGTTTAATTTAATTTAATTTAATACTCATATTTATATATGCCGCCCACTCAGGCAGAACCCGACTCAGGGCGGCATTACAACAAGTTCTAAAAACACATAAAAACACTTTAAAAGACCCACATCCCACCCACTTTAAAAGACCCATATCCCACCCACCCATCCCACCCACTATAAAAAGAAGAAGAAGAGAGAGTTCTTAATTGTTTACATAAGCCAGCAGGCGGGGACCATGTTCTCATTCGTCAGGTTAACCTGACACTAACAGTACACTAAAGAAAAAAGACTTATCCATGTTTTGTTGCTCTCTGGATTGGCATCACCCTCAAGTGATCTGTTCCCTCATTTCCATGATCTCCTTTATTTAAATAGAAGCATGGCAAGCCTAACTTCTATCTTTACTTTACAACAAATATATTAATCTCTTAGAGCCCCTGCTTGCCTGTTTGGCTCTCATATACGTGCGCACATCTTCTACAACCTACTGGTTCAAAATGATCTACCACCTTTTGGGAGCCATTGCTTTAGCAAGCTGAAGGTCTAGTATTTCAGTTGTCACCAGCTAGCTCAATTTTATGGGAACATAAATGAAATAATGGATTTATTTGATGGAGCTCATAGTAGATGTCAAAATTCAGCAACTTACCAAGGAATCTATCTTTCTAAAGAATGGCTTCTAAAGTACTAACGGCATATGTAGGTAATGTATTTAAAATAATAAACCAGAATGGGCCTCTTACCACTGAATGCTCATTCTTTTCTTTGAGTCTCAGTCAGAATATTATTTATTATTTTGCTAGTTCGCATAGGGTTACATAAATTCAGAGGAATAAAAGCTTTGTGCCCAAATCACGGATGATAATGAAAAATAATCTCATGTACTTTCTCTTAAAATGTAACAGAGAATGTGAACTTTAAAAAATCAAGTGTCAAATCATATATAAAGCTGTTGGAACTACAGGGACTGGAACCACCTCCATATCTATGGTAATAATGTTCTCAGAGTAGCCTTTCCATAAGTAAATTAGATACTTATGATAGAGGAAGCTTCCCTATATTGATCCAGGATTATGATTATGATTATGATTATGATTATGATTATGATTATGATTATGATGATGATGATGATGATGATGATGATGATGATGATGATGATCATCATCATCATCATCATCATCATCATCATTTATTAGATTTATATACCTCCCTTCTGGTTGTATGTTCCATCTTGCTCAATACTCTTGACACTGACTAGTAAGGACTCACCATGATTCCAGAGATGGCCGCTTTTGCACATGTGCAGAAGTGGCCATTTTATTTCCTGGTTTGGCATGGACACTTCTGCACATGCGTGTAAGTAGCCATTTTGTTTCCTGAACCAAACCAGGACACAAAATGGCCACTTCCGTGCATGTGCAGAAGCATCCATGCCATGCATGCACAAACACGCCATGCTCCAGGGGGCGTGGTCTGGCCCACTCAGCTGTTCCAGAGGTGTGGTCAGGCCCTCTGCACAAAATGTTTTGGAACCCCTGCAATAAAGGAAGCTACACACTTCATCTTAAAAAAGCTGACCTGGGCTATTGAGGAAAATACATTTTGGAGATCATTCATTCTACATCAGAGGTGACTTGACAGCATGAACTAACAACAAAGGCACACAAATCCTTCCAGAATCATTCCCATAATTTTTCCAAAATCAATCTGCTTTATGTTTATGTCCAACTAATTAACTTTTTTCTTGTTGAATTTCAAAGACATTTTTCCTCCTTTACTATCAACCATGCCACGTAATGTACAAATCTGATTACATATGCAGTTCTTCCAAGCCATAAAACTAAATATTTAAAGGTTATTTTTCCATTTGGACCACCACCACCCACCCCCTACCCACCCAGGAAAAAAAACCTGGTCTAAAAATGTGAACACATACTGTAAAACAATGAAGTCAAAACAAAACATGAAGTGAATAGTATTGTGGCACCTTTTAAGACTAACAAAGGTATTTCAGTGTGAGCTTCCATGGATTTCAGTCCACTTCTTCAGTTACATAGGGCTGCAGGTTTATATGCAGTAAACACGGTATGGGAATGGGAATGGGACCAAACAGGGCAAAATGGAATGTTATATCCAGGATCTCAATGGCATTATTAACCTAGGTAGTGCACATTCAAGGTGTTGATAACCTTGATATCATAGCAACAAGTAAATGCAAATAATATGAATATTCAGTATGTGAGATTCAAGAAGAGGAGGCTGTGTTGAAGTGAAAAAAAGCCTTTTGTGTTATATGCAGGACAGGACAGAGAGCAAGCTTTTTAATATACATAGGCTGAAATCCAGTGATAGTTGCAATTTATTACCCATTGAATCAATGGAGCATACAGATGAGCTGACTCACCAAATCCCCACTGGGCCTACTCTAGCTGTGACTTACTATTGGATTTCAGCCATTGCATTCTTTAAAGCCCCAATCTATATTTAAAGCCATATCTATATTTAGATCCATATTGGAATTTAGGCACTTTATCCTTTCCCTCTCAAATCTTTGTGCTTAATTCTTTCTACAATAATCACTTGGAAATCAGTAAGAGAGGGTCCTGGGAGATTAAAATTTTATGACACTGGCTTGTCTGCATTGCCATTTATCTTGTCAAATCTGTATCTATTCATTATCTTGTACAGAGATGCAGTATTCTGATCTTCTCATTGTAGAACACAGAGGGACATTGGTGAGAGAGGAGGTGATGTTGTTGGGATTTGTAATGATGCTGCCATAGTAGGTGTGGGGACACTGAGTTTGACATTAATACTTGTAGCAGTCTTATCCCTGTTTCTATGTTGGTGGGCCTCTTCAATGTTACTGTTTAAGGTTGGGAGAACTGTCATCCAAAGGTGGTGGGGAAGCACTGTTGTCCCAAATGGGCAGTGATTCATTGATGATTAATATGAGTAGCTAGGAGCGATCAATAATGCTCTGTCATTCTTTCTTTCTGGTCTATCTTACAGTAGTTTGTTCTTGTCAATTCATTTTTTCCACACTGTTTATTGTGGCCTCACAAGTGCCTGTTGTAAATCCATAAGTTTTACATCTCCGTCTTATGAAACTGACCAAAAGCAGCTGTGGCTGAGAGTTCAGCTGTCAACTATAGACTTAATAGTGCTTCCAGACAGAGTCAGAGGCATGCAGGGACATATAAAAATCAGTGTAATTTATAAAACAGTATGTTTCCCTGTGCCTATTGCAGTGATGGGCAGTCTTGGCCCTCTAGCTGTTCTTGAACTTCAATTCTCAGAAACCCTGACCAGCTGGTGTGTTGACTTGGGCTTCTGAGAATTGAAGTCCAAGAACAGCTGGAGGGCCAAGACTGCCCATCTCTGGCCTATTGTGCTGTTGCTCACGAGTCTCCAGAAACTGCACCTGTTGTTTTGAGTGGTCTAGGCTCACACTGATGGTAGGATGAAAGTTAAAGCAGCTCTGCTTGAACTTCTCAAGTAACTCTTGTCCATGGGTCTAGATTAGTGGTTCCCATCAGTTGTTCCCAATGGTAAAGGAATCTAGGAATTTTAGTCCAAGGACATCTGAGGCCTAAAGGTCAAGAACCACTGGTCTAGACCAGGGTTTCTCAAACTTGGCTCTCCAGATGTTCTTAGACTTCAATTCACAGAAGCCCTGATCAGCAATTGAAGTCCACGAACACCTGGAGAGCCAAGATTGGGGAACCCTGGTCTAGACAATGCAGATGCTATCAGTGTAAGAGAAAAGGCTTTGGGGTGTATGAGCTGAGAAAACATTGGTCCAGGTAAGCCATGAATATGTGCACATACTACAACATCAATTGCATGCCCAGAACCATGTCATTGATCTGAAGAACAGTAATATTACCAAAGATGAAGCAGCTGTATGCTTGTACACATTTATTTATTTATTTAAAATATTTTTACTTTGTCTTTCTTCTAAAAAAAGGGGACACAGGTGGTTTACATCATTAAAGAGAAACAACATTAAAAGCTAAAAGTAATAAATAATTTGAATATTTAAGAGAAAGGGAGATGCAGTGTGTGAGATAGCTTGGACCCAAGACCTTTGGAGCTTTATAGGTTAACTAGCTTAGGGCCTAGCTTCGCCCAGGGATGTTTGGGGGGTGACCAACTCCCCACGGGGTTTGTGGTGGTGTGCGAGTTGGGGACGTGGCTGAGGCCAGCCTTCAGGGGATCCCTTTGGAGAGGAGGGTCCCAGGGCGTCCTTGCCAGTCAGGAGCCTCAGGAGAGGGCTATTCTGGATGGTGGGGAGAGCCTTCTTTCCTTCCTTCCCTCTTTATTTCCCTGACTTCTTGCTTCCCTCCTTACTTCCTCCCCCTCCCTCCTTCACTATCCCTTCCTTCCCACTCCCTTTCTGCCCTTCCTTCCTTCCCTTTCCCTTTCCCTTTCCATACTTTCATTCTCTCACTTCTTCCTTCCTTCTCTCTTCCCCCTTCCTTTCCTCTTTCCCTCCATCCTTCCGCCCTCTCCCATTCGACCCTCCCTTACCTCCCTCTTTCCTTGGAAGGGAGTCCCTTCCTGGGCAGGTCATTGGCCGGCTTCGGCCAGGGGTCTTTTACCATGTTGCTGGGGGTCTGGTGGTCCCTGCAGCCCTTGGTGCCAGGATCTCGCCATCCCAGCTGCTGGGGGCTGAGGGCTGAGTGAATGTTCCACCCTCTCCCGGATGGTGCCTTCCTCCTCTTCCCCTAGTGAGGGGCTGTGGGGCTGGAATGTGGACCATCTCGCTGCTGCCTCTGTTTCTGTGGCTTACCTTGGGTGAGTGTCGTGCATCCAGGTTCTGTTTGGTGACTCCCACCCTACCTTCCGGGGTGGCAGCAGAGGTGGCGGTTGGTGGGGGGCTTGCAGGCACCACCTGCCCGTTGCTGGGGTGGAGGCCTTGCCCATTGCCGGGTGGGGCTTCTTGTTCTCACGCCTTCCAGATGCAGCTGTCCCATCACCGTTGCTGAGGCCTTGCCCATTGCTGGCTGGGGCGCCGTCTTCCCACGGCTCTAAGTTGTGGGCTGTTTGTCACCATCACCAAGGCCTTGTCCATTGGGCACATTGCCTCGCCTGCTCTGTCCCCTCCGTCAGCCTCCTCCTCCATTGTCGGATATGTGGTCGGTGCCAGGGGTCGCCGGCCAGATGTGGCGGATGGCTCCATGGCTGTTCTGTGTGCAGGCACCGGCCGTTGGCATGTCATTCATGCGTCCATTACCCCATCCCCTCTGCACACAGCCTGGCCTCCCTGATTGGCAGTGGCATATTTCGCACATCTGCCGGCCTCTTGGATTGGCTGGGGCATGCTGCCCGGGGCACTGGGACTTGTAGTTGTCCCGTTTTGTCTCATTTGTGGGGCGCATGCCCCACCCTTGGCCTCAGGACCCTCACAGTTGCGAAAGGTACGTATGTGCCACATATAATGGGATTTGCTCCAGGGGTGTGAAAACGTATTCCGCAAACTTACATCCACACCTTTGCTTTATAGGTATAGAAAAAACATTTTGAATTGTGCCCAGAAATAGACTGGTAGCCAGTGGAGCTGCTGTATCAGGAGGGTAATGTGATCCCTGTAACCAACTCAAGTTAACAATTTGGCTGCAGCACTTTGGATCCACTGAAGTTTCTAAACACTTTCCAAAGGCAGCCCCACATAGCACATGCTACAAAAATCCAGCCAGGACACAACTAAGCCATGTGTCAACATGGTCAGATTAAATATCTCCAGGAATGGGTTTGAATGCAGCACTAATTTCAACGGTGCAAATGGACTTCTGACCACTGACAAAACCTGGACATCTAGGACATCAGAGATTAATCCAAGAGCACAACCACACACTTGCATTTTCAGGAGAAGTGTGACCCCATCCAGCATAGTTTAGATCCTTATACCTTGTTCTGCTTTTTGACTGACTGGGAGCACCTCTGTCTTGTCTGAATTAAGTTTCAGTTTATTCACCTTCTTCCAGTCCATTACTTACACCAGACACTGATCTAGAATTGAAACAGCTTCCTCAGATTTAAATGGAAAGGAGTGATAAAATTGACTGTCATCAGCATAACATGACACCAAACCCCACAAACTCCAACATCTTCCAGAGGTTTTATATAAGTGCTAAATAGCATGGGGGACAAAACAGAACCCTGGGAGACACCATAGGGCAGTGATGGCGAACCTTGGCACTCCAGGTGTTCTTGGACTTCAATTACCAGATGCCCAAGTCAGCACCTCTGCTGGTCAGGGCTTCTGGGAATTGAAGTTCAAGAACATCTGGAGTGCTAAGGTTTGCCATCACTGCCATAGGCCATTAGGTGGTTAACAGAAAGTACCAGAGCCATGTAAAAGAGCATCCAAGTCCCATCCCAGAGTGATGTTCCAAAAGGATATCATGGTGAATAGTATTAAAAGCCTCTGAGAAGTTCAGCAGATCCAGAAGGGACACACTCCCTCAGTCCTGGGCCTGAGGTTAGACTGATAAAACCTGAAGCCAGAAATGAAAATTCTGTGTCTAGATTGCATTCTTTATAGTACTCCATGGTAATGGGATGATGACGTAAAGCACCTTCCTATTCCCCACAAAAAATAATACATAATA
>JAWDJE010000007.1:8042500-8240000 GCA_035047345.1 Bradypodion ventrale
GTTGGGTAGCGTGATGTGGCCCCTTTATATGCGTGGTCCAGTCACTCACAATTCCCAAATCAATAGACACAAAGGGTCTCAGAGTAATTATATTTATTAAAGTAAGTTAAGAAAATGGGTATAGCATGAGAAATCAAACTTGCAATGCAGTCATTCAAAAGAAAATACCAAAACAAGAAACTTAACTAATTCCCTAGGCCTCTGGCCTTATCTAGTTCCTTATCCACCTCTTGTGGGGCTCAGCTCAGGATCAGTCCATGATGAAGAGAAAGAGCATCTTCAGAGCACCCAGTTTTATAGCTGATGTAACAATGGTGTAACCCAAAGGTCCAGGTGCCCCTGATTGGCTCAAAGGGGTCAGATGGCAATTTTAGGAGCCCCCTGCTTCCATGCAGCAAGTCACGTACTCAATGCAGAACCATCAAAGGCATAGCCATAAATCATGTAATCAAACCTTCACATAGACTTCCCTGCAACCTGAGACTAGGAGAACAGAGAAGAAACACAGACAAGAGTTTTTTCTCAGACAGGCGCCATGGGCCAGATTCGGTCCATAGGCTGTAGTTTGGGCACTCATGTCCTAGTTCATCATACTCTCTACTATACCACAGTGGATAAATGTAATAACTGTATGCCATCAAGTCGATCGCGAGTTGTGTCTACCCTTTCCAGGGTTTTCTAGGTACAGAATATATATAAGTGGTTTGCCATTCCCTTCCTGTAGGGATCACCCTGGAATTGTGCAGCTTACCAATGACTACATAGGCTGGTTCTTTTTTTAGCAGGCACAGTAGGAAATTACCTCCCAATCTCTGGCTAAGGAGCCAAATATCTAAACTATTGTGCTATCCAGCCAGGTCATCTCTTAGTTTAATGTTATACCTTTGTCATGGAATCATAGAATCACTGAGTTGGAAGGGACCTTTTAGGCCAGGGGTGCCCAAACCTTTTTGGGCTGTGGGCTGGTCATTTGGCTCAGAGGGCTGGTCACTATGGCCCAGGGGCTGGATCCAGCCCCAATGACAATTCATCTGGCCCGCGAAGCTCTTGTCACTCCCGGAAGCAGAAGTAAAATGTGCCCGTCCGGGTGCTTTTTACTTCTGCTTCCGGGAGTGACAAGGGCTTCATGGGCTGGATGAATTGGTGTCAGGGGCTGGATATGGCCCCTGGGCTGTAGTTTGGGCACCCCTGTTTTAGGCAATCTGATCCAACCCCCTGCTCAATGCAGGAATCCAAATCAAAGCAGATCTGACAGAGGGTTGTCCAATTCCCTCTTGAATGCTTCCAGTGTTGGAGTGTTCAACCACCTCTCAAGGCAGTTGGTTCCACTGTTGTACTGCACTGACTGTTAAGATGTTTTTCCTAATATTCAGCCTATATCTGGCTTCCTGTAGTCTCAGCCCGTTATTACGCATCCTGCACTCCGGGATGATGGAGAATAGATCCTTCCCTTCTTCTTTATGATTATTTTTCAGGTATTTGAACAATGCTATCGTATCCCTTCTCAGTCTCCTTTTCACAAGGCTAAACATGCTCAGTAATTTCAATATTACAGTAACAGGAATAAAAATAGTAATTTTAACTGATGAATAAATAATTTAACGTACTAAGATATAAGTGGACATTATGGAGAAAATATCAGATTAGTGAACGTAAAAGTTAGAAGCTCACCATAACAAGGGACATTAATTATTATATTAATCTAACATACCATGTAGTGCAGCTACATCCCAATAAGAGAAAAGCAGTGACCAAGCTGAAAACATCATATATGGCCAATTAATTTGTGGAATTTAATCATTTTGCATTTCTAGATATTCTAGATAGAACATCTAGATTTCTAGATATACTACATTTAAAAAATACATAATTAAGACAACACAGCTTGCAAGTCTAGAACATATAACTTTCTCTGCATCAAGGAACACTTAGGCACCAGATGCAAAATATGTTTCAAATTTCAGGAATGATAACCCAGACTTCCTGGGCATTCTGGCAGCCCCACGTGCCTGCCCACTCTCTGTTCCCCCACATTTTTATACCAAGTCCACCTTGGCAGTAGCTGCCAAAGAAATATCAGTCACAGTGAGCACACTGTCTTTTAGGGATGTACAGTGGAATCTCATACAACAATTGCCCCATGTAGCATCGAAATCGTATAACAATTAGGTTGGGGGCAGGGAATGGCGTCCAACATAACAATGTTTCCTATGGAAAATGTTGTACACCAATTTTTCAATGAGGGTGATAGAGTTAAACAAGCAGGTTTTCCCATAGGGAAAATCGCTATACGATGCATGCATCATATAGCAATTGTTTCGTACAACAACAAACCCCATGGAACGGATTAAAATCGTTGTATTAGGTACCATTGTATGGCCACCATTACTAATTGTCTCATTGAAAGGACTCTGTGAAGCTTCCAGGGCACCCTGTAGGTTGCAGAAAACAGTTTGAAAACTGTTCAGCTAGAACAAATCACATTTAGAGTCATCGTTTGGTAAAGATTTTGGTCCAACATTTGGTCCAACATTCACTGCAAAATTCATTAGAAATGGGGTGGAGAAAAGAGACTATAGTGACATGGTGAAGTAGTACTGTGTGGAGGAGAAAAAAACTTCTTTTATTGTTTTGCTACATTTAGAAAACAATGTTTTGCTCTGAAGTATCCATGGGGCACAAAGCCTCATTAAAGGACGAACAACAACACCTGACTTTTTGAAACACCACACAAAATTGCACGGGACTTCAGACAGAAGGCTTATCTTGCTGTTCATGAGTGCCACCCCATGACCTTTGCGCAATTACAGCCTACACAACATGCTCATATGCAGTGAATATGGGGTGGACAGTATTTTCCAATTAACCTGATTTAACAAGGGTGAGTGTTGGGAAACCATCCTTCCTTTGAAATGGAAGATCTTGCCAGGAAATGTCAGGTCTCATCATAGCTGTCAAGTATCCCTTATTCGCCAGGAAAACCCCTTATTTTACCCTCTTTCCCGCCGTCATCCCTTATTAATTAGGCTGCAATGCCCTATTGCCACCATTGGAGGGAAGCACAGGATAAGCATAGCTGTCAAGTATCCCTTATTTGCCAGGAAATTTCCCTTATTTACAAATCCAAAACTTGACAGGTATGGGTCTCATGCAACAATTTACTAGCAGCTACGTGTTTCCCATGCAAATGAAAAGAACATGTGCAGGTCAGGTAGAACAGGAAAAAAATGGCTTTTCTTTTGATCAATAGTGAAACAATTTCAGCTGCTAAGAACTTATGTGCTTGCTTATTTTTTTTACACTTCTCAGATGACTCATTTCACCCTGTTTCTTCTATACCATGCTTTCTTTCCATCAGTTCACTGTATGCGGTGCATACCCAAGTACAGTAAAACCTGACTTACAAATTAATCGAGTTACATAAAATTCGACTTACATAATGATTTTGTGCTAAATCCATGTCCCGATTTACACTATTTCCTATGGGTTTGCTTCGAGTTACATAAAGATAATTTTTCCTATGGGTTTGCTTCGATCTACATAAAAATTTCATTTTCCCTATGTTTTGCTTCGAGTTACGTAAAATAATAATTTTTCCTATGGGTTTGCTTCGAGTCACATAAAAAACCAATATAAGCAAAAGCCTATGGAACGGACTTTCCCCCCCGTAAGTATAGGTTTTACTGTATCTCTGATTCTAAGAACTATGACGGTGGGACTGCAGCACTGAACTCAACAACTAAACTCTTCAGGTGCTGAAAGGAAGCCATGCTGTTCACCCTGATCACAGTCAAAGGCGTAGGTCTCCCTAAAACCATTATCTCTGGAAGTGCTGAATTCAGGAAAGACTGGGACAAGAGAGATGAGATCAATGGGGAATCACGCACTGTTAAAACTCTGCTGATCTCATCTGCTTACAAGCTTGACACATGAAAATATGGAGACCTTCCATCTCTTACTAGCTGGAATTGGGAGAGGCCTGACCTTTGGGTTTTCATAGAATTAGCTCTCACATACAGTTCTTTCCCAGTGGTGCTGCACTATATATTGCTACTCACCAATGGTGTTAATTATTATAAGTGCACTTGTGTATGCACACAAACACCAGAACACAAACACTTTAGTAACACTTGACATTCAGCTATAGCCATGCAGTTATTTGGTTACATATGAGTTTTCAGTGGGAAGAGAAAGACACCAATGAGGATGCCAAGTCAGCTTCAGTTGGTATTTCAGTGTATGGAAAGATACCTTTGCTGCCATTCTGACAAGGAGGAATTTTCACACAAAGCTTCAGAGCAACTCCTTCCCACACCACCACTCTTCCTCATCCATTTCCTTTGTACTTTCAGTAACTATCTATTGCCCTGAACACGTTGCCACACTGCATACCACAGTGAGCTTCATTGGTCTGAGGCCCATTCTCTTTCTTTCTTCTAACCACGCTCTACCTTCTTTGGCATTTTTGGAGGCTAACCTGACATAACCAAATTTTTCATGGGAAAAAGTCTCCAAACTATAATATTTAAATTAATTTAAAATCTATGATTGCTTTCTGTTGGGATAGTTTCACACCTGTTGGCTTCCTGAATCATCATCATCATCATCATCACAAAGAGAATTCTGGTTTGCGGGTTGCTTACAAATATAACAATAAATTAAAAAGGGCATGTATTACTGTGTCTGAAAAAAGACTAAAGAGGTATACATTCCATTTATCAGAAATCTATTAACATTTTCTTTACCCATTAAAAGAGTTTTTGGTTTAAGTAACTACTTTAACTGAATCTATTACTAGATGTTACTTGGTGGTAGTGAAGTTTAAAAACAAGACAAAATATGCACTCTTTAAATACTTAGTCACTTTTTTCTGGTAAAGAAAAATCTAATCATTGGGAATAATGTTACACTTATCTTCTCTCATGCAACACCAACGCTCTTCATTCTATCTAAGAATCGAAGTTGACTTCATCTATGTCTTAAAACTATGATGTAGCCTACTGTTAAAAATGTGGAAAAATCCACAGTCCATTTTCCAAGATGGGATATCCCACAGGAACTCTAACATTTTCACCCAAAAACTCAGTCTCAATGCTCATTTAGTTAGTGCAGAACTCATATGGATGAGCAAAGTGATGTTTAAGAACAAGAGCTGCAGTCATTCATGATATATGATGTGGTTAATGGGGTTATGGCTCCAGCGTGCTGACTTATCCCCAGTTAGTGCCCAGTTGGTATTCAGTTAGTGTCCCTCCCTCTATGCGGTTGTTTCCCTCTGACTCCTTTATTACCTTTTATTCTTTTAAATAGGGGGAAGGGGTAGTAGGGTGGGTGATGGGGTTTTTAATCTGTTTTTATATGTTTTAGCTGTTGTACGCCACCCTGGGTCAGGTATACCTGATTGGGCAGCATAAACATCTAAATAAATAAATAAAATGTGTGTCAGTGCTAGAAATAGTATCCTGTATAACGGGAGAAAAGGCAGACAAATCCTGTAACAATCACAGGGCTTCTTTAAACAGAGTCTTCATGTTAGATATGCAACTGGGCTAGTCAAAGTAGATGTCCGTGTTCCATCTCTCCCACAGTAGCTTTCTTAGCCCCTTGAAAGTCTTGCACGCAAAATCACAAGACTTGGGTGCGTTGTGTTGCAGGGCATGGAGAGCTCCAAAGCCAGCTTTTAAGGAATGGAACACTCCCACCCATCGAAGGCAGATCCTGGATCCTACATATTGTAAAAATTCACTGTGAGACAATTTAAAGATAATTCTAATTTGCGTTCATCTCTCTGGCCTGTCTATACATTGGTCTATTTCTCCTTCAACTGTCATAAACATATGTCAATGCAACTGGCAAAAGGTTGACCTACCTTGGCCGATAACTGCTACCAGAAGCACCATGGCAACTGGCCCCATTGCTCCTGGAATGCAGTAGTCCATCCAGCACTGCCCAAGTGCGTTGCAGTGTTAGAAAAGGGCCAGCATCACAGTTTGGGAAATTTTCTACAATGGAGAAGAGACAGGCAAAGTGGGAAATGCTGCCAATCCTTCTTCAGTTGTGTGTTCTCTGCATTTGGTTTTCACTGTGGGGAGAAGACACTTCTCCTTTTCTGAAATGACTTCAAGTTGGGAAACTCCTGATTTAGTTAAAGAAAAAAAAAGGGCAAATGAGAAATGTGTTTAAAAAAAAAAAACCTCACCAGCAACAGAGGAGGAGGAGGAGGAGCTCCTACGTCAAAAAGACTCCCTCTTTTTTGTAGATCAGGGCCACACTTCTACAACATCCTTCCACCATATTCTAAGACTTATGTCAAAATCATTGATCCCCCTCTCTCCCGTAGTCCCTTTTGTTCCCTAAAAGCCCACTTCAGAAGCTATAAACCCTTTTTGGATCAGTATTTTATGGTGCAGTGTAAGTGGAGGAGTTCCGGTTCTGCTAACTGATACTGAAACACAACACTGGATCAATACCCCAGATTTGAACATCTCCATATGTGTTTGGTTTGGTGCAGAGTATGGCAGTAACTAGTAGCAACTACAAGTAATAGTTATTTGGAGTTAGTAACCCTCTCATTCCATTACCAGGTCATGGTGAAGTTAATGTAATTCACTGTATGTGGGCAAAGTTGCTTTACTGCTATGATAGGTGGTGTCAACTTTCTAAAATTACATTCAAATGACATTTTAAGAGATTTTTGAGAGATTTTAAGAGACATATTTAAGTTTTATACTATTTGTTTGTCCATCCTAATTTTTTTTAAAGGCAACAAAAATGGGAGACAAAAGTTTGTAATGATAATGACAGAGAATGCCTCATTAAATAGTAGGGTGAGTAATGAAAACAAAGGGCTTTTAAAACTTTCAAAACTCTACATTAAAACAGTTAGGGAAAACACTTTTGAATAGGAAACATATTTAGAAATTCACCAAGGAGGAGGAAATCATGGGTACTGATCCTTCCTCCATCCTCCACACAGTCATGGGCTCTTCAAGTGTGAACCCAGTCCAGAGTGTGTTGGAACAGAGTTCAGTCTCTGTAAGAATGGCCTTGAATTCTCATTTGTTGAAGATACCAAGTCACATATATGGCAGCCTCTGGAATGTTGGACATGTTTGTAAAGGCACTAGGAGCATTTTTGTTTGGCTGAATGCAGAACTAGTAGGCTCTCAGAGAATGAATTCTAAAAATATATCATATTTTAAAACTGCACTAACCATGGTAACAAGCAAAAACTGTTTCCTACTTTATAACCAATAAATCAATCAAGAAATATATGTTTGTTGATATTTTACACAAAGTCACAAAAGTGGATAGGCAGAAGTTACTTAAACCACTTAAGTGCTTTTAGTGTTCAAGGAATGAAGAAGCAGACGAATGAAGTAGTGAAATTCAGCTCTTTATTAGTGGGGTTTGAACACAGTTTGGATGGGGCAAAACTCGGACTTATATACACTATAAATAGTAACAGTAACAATAATACAACAAGCCCATTGGCTAACAGAGTGTGCACATTTTAGATCCACTTATTTGCATAAGAATAGATATATTCCACTCCTGTCAGATTTTAATTTGCGCACCATATTGAAATCTCGTGCGACTACGCTGTCTGGCGAGATTTCATAGCTGTCAAACAGGGATGCTGTTTTGACAGCTAGGAAAGCATGGGAACATGGTGGTTTGAATCATCTTGACAGTTAAGCACATTTAACATACATAACATTCTTCCCCCCTAGGTAAAAACAAAATCCTTTAACCAGGATGGCGGTCTAGTTTCCCTTCTGGGTCGGACGCTTGGCTGAGCCGGCTCAGGGGCTTGTAGGACGGGTGATCCAACTGGAGTGAGGGATTGACTAGAGGGAGAGGATTGTAAACCTAAATGAAAACCCCATTTGTCAGATGGAGGAGCAGGGGATCACTCAAAACCAAAATCTAATTCTGTGGATGATAAAGACAACTCAGGGTCTCTCCTGTGTGTACAAAAGTGGAGGGTGACTCTAAACAAAATTGGTCATCATCAATAAAGGAATCCAGAGTGCTAGGCTGGGACAGTGTAGGGGTACACCTGGTCTGAATAGGGAAGCATTCCACAATTTCCCCTTGAAGTCGGTCCCTAAAACACACCTCTGGGTCTAAATTAGCTGGCTGCTGACTATTACCTCTGCCACCTGGGTTTAAATGGGTGGGGGCTAACCCTAATGTTGAGTGTCTGTATTTGTCCTGTGGGTCCAGTATTCTCTGGGTCTCAATTGATCCCCATGCCTCCTCCAGATCAGACCAGTGGCTGTTTCGATTCTGTAAGAAACAGGACCAGTTTGATCGATCACAAACCCAGGCACCCACATAGGACCACCAGCTGCATAATTGCAGCAAAGTACAGGGTCTCTGGACGAGAAACCCTTCTGGTGTTGGATCGCTATATTTGTGCCTTTGTCCTCCACCCTAGAGGGATCCAATCTGTCCAGCAAGGAAGACAGTTTCCTTTGCTGGAGCAATTCAGCAGGGGACAGACCTGAGGCAAGGGGGGTGAGTCTATACGTGAAAGGAAACTGGCATAGCTGGAGCTCCAAATCCCCTTCACCCATATGCCGAAACGCGTCTTTAGTTGTGCACACCTGCCGCTCCACCTGGCCATTGGTGGCTGGGTGGAATGGGGCAGCAGTGATGTGCCTAATTGCATTCCTTGCCATGAAGGATTGGAATTCTGCAGATGTGAACATGGACGCGCTGTCAGACACCAGCACATCTGGAAGTCCAAATGCTACAAACAGCCTTTTCAGGTGCATTATTGTGGTGGCTGAAGTGGTATTAGGCACCCTAATCACTTCCAGCCACTTAGAGAATGAATCCACATAGGACACCCCTAAATGGACCTGCAAAATCTATGTGCAACCTGGACCACAGGCCCCTGGCCGAATCCCATTCCCGAGAGGGAAGGTGGGATTGCTCTGGGCAAGAGGATTGACAACTGGCACAAGTGCCGACCATTTATTCTACGTCTTGGTCCAGTTGAGGTCACCAAAAGTAGCTACAGGCAAGGGCTTTGGAATGGACAATTCCTGGGTGACTTGTGTGAAGTAGATGTAAAACCTTTTTCCTGAGAGTGACAGGAATGACCACCCGCTGGCCCCATAGAAGGCAACCTCATTCCACTGACAGTTCCAAATGCTTGCGGTGGAATTTTCTGAATTCCTCGGCTAGAGGAGAGACAGGCCAGCCTTTTTGTACCCAAGACATTACTTTAGTCAATGTTACATCCTTGGCCGTAGCCTTGGCTATATCTGAGGGGACGACTGGGGGTGAGTTAAAAGCCTCAATCATAAGGACCTGGTGGTCGCTTTCAATCTCGCAATTGGCTTCCCTGACCCCTGGCAGTGGAGAACATGACAGGGCCTCAGCATGGCTGATGCTCTTGCCAGGCCTGTGCACCAAAGTAAAATCGTATGCATTTAGGAAAATTGCCCAACGCAACTTCCTTGGGGACAGAATTTGAGGCATGGGCTTCCCATTCACAAAGATTCCAAGGAGGGGCTTGTGGTCAGTTACGATGGTAAAAGGTCTTCCGTAAAGGTAATCATGGAATTTCTTAGTGCCTGCCACAATTGCCAACGCTTCCCTGTCTGTCTGAGCATAATTTTTCTCAGGCTTTGAGAGTGAACGGGAATAGAATGCTACGGGGGCTTCCCTCCCGTCATTTAGTACATAGCATAACACAGCTCCCACCCCCACAGTGGATGCATCAAACACAAGTACAACTTCTTTGTTAGGATCAAAATGAGTTAATACAGCATCTGAAGATAGCAGCCTTTTGAGTTCTAGGAACGCTTTCTCCTGGCAATGGCCCCAGTGCCAAACAGTATCTTTCTTAAGAAGCTGATGTAATGGTTTGGCAACTGAGGCTTTGCAATGGAGAAAAGTGTGATGGAAATTTAACAATCCTAGAAATGATTGCAATTTGGCTTTACATTTTGGCCTGGATGCATTTTGCATGGCCACCACCTTGGAGTCACAGAGCATACCTTGGGGTGTAATTTGGTACCCCAGGAACTCCACTTCCTGTGCCAAAAACACACATTTGTCTCTTCTGAGACATAGACCGGCCCTCTCAAAATGTGTGAGGACTCGATTGAGCCTGGCCGCTAGTTTGATGGTGTCCTTAGCTGTGATCAGGATATTGTCAAAATATGGCAGGACACTGGGCAAACCTTTTAAAATACGTTCTACAAGAGATTGGAATATTCTGGGGGCCGCATTCACCCCAAATTGTAGTCTAGTTACCTTAAATGCCCCCCTATGTGTTACTATGGTCTGGGCTATGGCAGAAGCAGGAGACACAGTTAATTGTTGGTAAGCCTGGGCAAGGTCAAGTTTTGCAAAGCAATTTCCTCCATGCAAGGAGGCAAGAAGGTGGCTTACCACAGGCACAGGATATGCGTTCGGGCGAATAGCTTTATTGATGGTACACTTGTAGTCAGCACATATCCTGACCTCCCCGTTACTTTTCAAAGCAGTCACAATTGGTGTCTCTCACTCTGCAGAGTCCACAGGCCCTAGGATGCCCTGCCTCACCAGTTTGTCCAGCTCAGCTTCTATCTTCTCCTTTAAAGCAAAGGGTACCCGGTGTGGCTTCATCCAGATGGGCAGTATGGTAGGGTCAAGCTCAAAGTCAACAGGGGGTCCTTTGTATAAACCTAAACTCTTTTTGAATACCTCAGGATGTGCAGCACAAACGTCCCGGATTGGGTCAGAGTCTATTTTGTGAATACCATAAAGCCGGATTCCCAGGAGTCTAAACCATTGGGTCCAAATAAGACAGTTAGTGCCCTGCTTAACTACAACCAATGGCAAGGAGATGTGTGAATGTTTTTGAATTTAACCAAGAAATTACCCACCCCCAGGACTGGAATCTGGCAACCTTGCACATCCCGGAGGGAGGTTTTAAAGGATTTGAGCTTGGGCCGAGAGGCAGGGGGAATTCTCAAAGACTCCTACTGTGGGATTATGGAAAAGGTAGTTCCTGAATCCACCTCCATCTTGAAAGGGACGTCCTGTAGGCTTAGGTCTGCGAAGAAATGCTCGCTGACGATGCCCACTTGGCACGGCTCAGACTCGGGTGACACTTTGGCAATGGACGTGTCATGGTGATGACTCTACTTGGGCTCAGGCGCTGGAGGTCTTCGCTTTCACTGTCAGCATACTTTAGCAAGGTGCCTTCTTTGCCCGCAGTTGTGGCATTCTGCGGTGTGGAAGGGGCACTTCCTGCAGTCATGCTGGGCTCCGCAGCCATCACACTTGCGAAGGAATTTCTTCTCCCGATCGTCATGGTGCTCTCGGTGCTTTCATCGGACCGCTCGGACTTCTCCCTCTGCGTCGCTGGACTCCGATGAAAAGGTGGAACCAGGTGATGCTGAGGAGGATGAAGGTGAACTTTGCTGAGCTTGCACAGCTGAGTCAGTGGCACTGGTGGTGGAGTGGCGATGCCGGGAAAGCTTTATCCCGGACCGTGCGGCCTCACACGCTACTGCCTCTTCTAGGACATCCGTGAAGGTTAGCATTTTTCTGATCATGAAGTGACATTGAGCATCTTCGTCCCTCATGCCAGCCAGCAGACAGTCCTGGAGTGCTTCTTCAATGTTGTCCCACTTGCATGGGGTGGCAGCAATGCGCAGAGCGGCAGCATAGTCTGGAATAGATTCACCGGGTTGCTGCTCTCTTCAGTGGAAGGCCACCCTGGCCAGGAAGATTGAGACCTCTGGCTGCAGGTGCCTCCTCAGTGCAGACATGATCTCTGTATCCCGTGGAAGAACGAGGTGGGTTGCCAGCTCAAGCGTCTCAGCACCGCATTGAGTGAGGAAACAGGAGTGCTTCTGGTTTCTGTCAGTGATCTTCTGCGAGGTCATTGCATCGCAGAACCAGTGTTCGTATGTTGCCCATTTCTCTGGACGCACTGGGTAGAATGGGCTGATGTTGCTGCCATGTGGGGATGCCATCCCACCTTCATCGCCAGTTTAGCATTCAAGGAATGAAGAAGCAGACAAATGAAGTAGTGAAATTCAGCTCTTTATTAGTGGGGTTTGAACTCATTTTGGATGGGGCAAAACTCTGACTTATATACAATATAAACATTAACAGTAACAATAATACAACAAGCCCATTGGCTAACAGAGTATGCACATTTTTCGATCCACTTATTTGCATAAGAAAAGATACATGAGAAAAGATACATTCCGCTCCTGTCAGATTCTAATTTGCACGCCATATCGAAATCTCGCGAGACTATGCTGTCTGGAGAGATTTCGTAGCTGTCAAACAGGGACACTGTTTTGACAGCTAGGAAAGCACGGGAACATGGCGGTTTGAATCGCCTTGACAGTTAAGCACAGTTAACATACATAACAGTGCTGAAGTCACTTAAGCACTTGGATTTAGAGACTGCTAAACTAATAATTTCACTTTTAACAGCAGTAGCTTCTTCTGCTGCTAGAAAAATAAAGTTCTTTTGGGACCTGATAAAGATGTAAAGCTTGTTTTTCTTCACCAGATTATGAACAAACCAGAAGATGAAGATGAGTGAGTTACAGAGAACAGTATTTTAAGTTTTCATGTGTAAACTGGGCTGAGAGCCTTAAAGGTTTCCCCAAAAATATTTTGTTTAACCATATAAGTTAACAAACACGGATTATTTAAACAAATAAAAGAATACATATGCTATAATGTTACTGGTTTAATTTAAAAAAAACCTATTAAAATTGTTATTATTAAGGTAATGATTACTTTTCTCCTTCCAATAAAGAAAAGAGAAAAAGATGTCCAAATAACGATTAATCTATTACACTGCCATAGTTTCATAATTATCTATATATGTGTTTCATAACCAAATCAGTATTTTTTTAAATAACTGAAAAATTATTCCAAAAAGTTGTTATTATAGAAATGAAACCCTCATCTGGTTGCAAATTTTAAGATTATACCAATAAGAATGAGTATTTAAGAATGAGTATTTAAGTAACAAAGTTATGATTTAAACCTTGTTTTACTAACTAGTGGTTTAAAATGTATCCTCCTCTGAGCTCAAAAATGAATGAGCTGTATTACACTATGCGCTGCTTGCAGTGAGAGCAAAGGCTGACCCAGGGAAGAAAGTGCATGAGAACATAGGTTAAGAACCCCCTTTTACCTCCCTCCACGAACATTCAGTTTTGTCAGCATTTGAAAATAGGAAGTCAGGGAGGGGAAGTATCTTAACTTCTCAATAGACCCATAGGCTTTTCAAATTATTATTATTATGGCCTTGGTCCAAATGGCACATGCAAAAAAGCATACATTTGTTGTGCAGCGTTACTTTTTAACACCAATAATTGTGCCAGATTTGCTTTTCAGAGGATATGGGGAATGCTCTCTCCCCCCCCCCCCCTTTGTAAGTGCTCTTTTCTAAAACAAGTAACTTTCCCAAGCTTCTTTTTCTTTCAGGTCCTGATCAAACTTTAAACTGCCAAAATGAAACCATGTCCTTGGTTTTGTCATTGGCCAAAATTAAATCTTAATCAGTACACGTAGTAGCCAGTAAATTAGCTGGATTCTGTATCTCTCCACATGCACACAGTGTGTTGTTGTCTGCTAGCAACCCCCACTTGAGAATGCTGGTCTTATATTTAGGGACTCTAACCCTCAACCCATTCAGGATCCTCAAAGTGACATAGGAGAGATCGAGTTCCTGAGCCATATCCTCCTTTAATGTTATTCCTTGTCCAGTGAGCACCTTCCTCCATCTTCTAATTTGGTTTTGCTCTTGTGTAAATGTTTGTTCTTGCCATAAAGCTGTTCCTGGATCTGAGACGGTGGACTTGAGGCTCATATCCATTCAGAGGATGTTGAGGGTCATTTTCTTGCTTAATTCTCTCAGCGTCTGCTGCTACTTCTCTCCTTATCTTAGATGGAGCAATACCAACAAGAAGGTATATTTTTTCAACTGGTGTCAGTTTGAGGCCATTCTGTCACTTTATGAATGGCTTCATTAACAGTGATGTCAACTTGGTTCATGTATGTTAATGTGTTCCACATGGAACAGCATACTCTGCCAAAGCTGATGTATGCAGTGTGGATGGCTGAATTCCCCATTTATAGTTTGTGCGTATTCCTGTTGATGTGATTCCTTGTACTAACTTTAGCTCGGTGTGACACTTGACAGGACACTCTTTTTAAGCAGCACTGCCTGAAAACCAAAATTGAGTTCCTAAGCCATAGCCCCTTTTACTGTTATTCCTTGTTCAGTGAGCATCTTTTTCCATCTTCTAATTTGATTTTACTCTTGCATATCCTCAAGAATTTCATCTGGTTTGATCTAGTGTGAGAAATATTAGCCGGCAAAACAAGGTTGTCATTGCCCAGCATACACCCGACTGTGGTTCAAAAGTGTAACATGTACCCACAATCTTCAAGGAGGTTCTTTTTGTTTAACCCATCTTCCCATTTTATGCTACTATTAACCAAGTCAAGCCCCGCCTCAGTAGTTGATGCTTTTACCAGCCTGATTATATTGTCAAAACAAATGAATCACTCAAATGGGAGTTCTTCTTATTATGAAAATCTGCTTCTGACATATACAAAAGCAGGTTGGTTATTGGCTCATGACAGAGTTCACGTTCCAAAATAAGAACTCACAAACACTTTGTTTAAGGCCTGACTAGTTTATTCTGCCAGATGTTAGCAAGAGTTGGGTGCAGTCTCACCCTTATACATTCACTTAGCTAAAGCATTTGATCCTGAAAGCGATACTATTTTATGCTTTTTACTTAGTGAAATGTCCCACCACTCATCATAGTCTCTGTGTCATAAAGACCATGCATGGGCACAAATGTTATATAAATGCAAAGTGAGACAGCAATCCTGCCATTAGGGGCTACCATGGGCTCCTTAACTTAGCACTGCAGCATGAAAAAGTAACTAAAGTCAGGTTACACCCAAAAAGGTACTTACCAGTTTAATAATAAGGGTGGGTATGAAATGTACGAACAATAAGCTAAATATTTGGATAACATCCACCCAAAGTAATGTGTGTTATGGGAGATGCAAAATTGTGAAGCAATTATTTATTTAATTATTCACCAGAAAGCGTGTTATTAGGAAATTATCCATGAGTGATTCATGAAGTTCTTTTCATCAGTTTTACTACTCGATATCTGAATGCAGAGTGAAGGAAACAATCCAATCTAGTAAGAGAATAGTTCAGAAGTCATGTTTATAACACTAGGGATTTTTTTTTAAAAAAAATTTTATTTCTCTATTTATTTATTTTTCCAGGAACAAATACCAACTGATGGAGAACTGACTCACTTGAAGGAAGGAATAAGTAATAAATCATTTGCAAGGAGAGGAAACAATCTGTCTGTGACATACCAATTGTTTCTTTTAGCAGAAAAGGACAATACAGAAAAGTTCCAGGCCATTGAGAAGAGCCACTGGATCATTGGCTATTTTCATCCTTGGCTGATGTTTTTCTGGCATTTTAAAACTAAGGAATGCTTTAATGGAAGAGTAACAAATGCCATTTTTGAATATAGAGAAGTCTAATAAACAGAATTGAGCACTGAATCCTAGAGTAGGATATGATTGGCTTTCGAGCAAGGCTGACTTTTACCTTTTAATTTCCAACCTTACCTAGGGGAGTCTTCAACTAGCATTTATTTAAATCATAATGCACAACAACAGCTTATTTAAATAACTGTAACTGAACTGAATACACTTAATTTAATTAGTAGTTACAGGTATTAACCACATAGCCTCCAAATTATCCTCACCTTTAAGGAAATGATAGCAGGCCCAGCTTAAGGCCTTCTGGAACATACCTGTTAAGCGCAGCTCTGGAGATTACGGGACCTGCGCAGAATGTTTCTGCGCAGGTCTGTTCTACGCATGCGTAGAAGGCTTTTACGCATGCGTAGAATGGACTGGCGCAGAACCGTTCTGCGCAGCTCACTTCTATGCGTGTGTAGAAAGCTTTTACGCATGCGTAGAAGGCTTTTATGCATGCGTAGAATGGACCTGCGCAGAACTGTTCTGCGCAGCTCACTTCTACGCATGCGTAGAAGGCTTCTACGCATCCCCTTCTGCACAGAAGCCTTCTACACATCCGTAGAAGGGTTCTACACATGCGTAGAAAGGAGCTGCACAGAAGGGATGCATAGTAACTCCTTCCCCCCCGCTGCCAAATTACAGGGTAGAGGCAGCTCCAGGCAGGAAATGGTGAAAATCGGCGCAAAAATACAGGAAATCCCGGCCAATCTGGGATACTTGACAGGTATGTTCTGGAATACCACCTAAAGAGGCACTGCTCAATTAATCCACAAAGAAAGCTTTAGCTTGACTCCAGAATCCAAAGTAGAAAGTTGGAATCTGGAGTAGAAAACTTAACTACCAAAGTCTCAAGAATTAAATTGAAACTGAGATGTGATAATGTGATAATGCAGAGCCCATATGCATCCACGTTCAACACCATCATATGTTTCCAGGGAAGATGCCATATTTAAGGGGTTCAACTCAAATATTTACCGTAGTTCTAGTCATGGATGCTAGATCTAACCTCCAAAACTGAATCAGAGAGATAGATGCTGCCAGCAGGCTCACTTCCACTTCATACGAGAATGTTCACTGATATCCACTTACCACTTATGGATGTTTAGTATTTTCCAAAAGGCCTCATGGAGTTGGTTTGGTTCCTTTCCTTCAACTATCAATGAAAAAGAATGAGTGCAGAAACTGATAAACATGTATTTTTCCTCCCTAGGAAAGGGATGATTATTTTCCCTTTATCTTGACTCAATATTTACTAACACTTGATGGACGCGCATTGCCAGTCTCAGCTGCAACAGCTCAGTCTGCCCATATGAATCAGCTCTTTTCCTCTCATGAGAAAGCCATTAAACTATTTTCCTCATGTCAGTAATCATTCATTTCCATCCAAGATTGGACACTTTGATGTTCAGGAATTGAAGAGAAGCAGCCAGCATAAACAGGCCAAACATAACTTTATTGTAAGCAAACCGAACATGAACAGCAATGGTGCAACAGCTCCTTATATACACTGTACAATGGATACATTTGGACAGGAAACAATATGGTTGGTTAGGAGAGGAGTGGGGTGATTGTGGGGTTACCGGACATGAGTGAAGACTTCGTGTGTCTTGTTAGAAAGGGTGGGAATGCAAGTCCCATGATAGTTCAGTACCAAGAAGAAGACAAAATGGAGGATCACCCCGATCCCATAATAACAATTATACAACATTACAGCAATAATTAAAGTTACATACACAACATCCCTCCCGCCTAGGATGGGACAAAGTCCCTTAACCATTGTGGAGGCCCACAGACTCTTTTGGGCTGGACTGACACCTGACTGGGTTCAGTAGACCTAGGGAGACTTGGTACCATTAAGAACGTAAAAACAGCCTTGCTGGAACAGGCCACAGCCCATCCAGTCCAGCATTCTGTCTCACACAGTGGCTCACCATTTGCTTCAGGGTATTATTCCCAAGCAGATGCCTTCACCTGTTTAGGATTCCCTGGAAATGGCATTGAGAGAGGTATCCTGCCTATATCTCCAACCCGGAGGTTGTCCTTAGGTATCCAAAATTATAGCCATTGATACCCTTGTCCTCCATGAACTTGTCTAATCCTTTCTTAAAGCTGTCAAGACTGACAGCTGTCACCACTTCTTCTGGCAGGGAGTTCCATAGACCAGTGATCCTCTGGGTGAAAAAGTACTTTCTCTTATTTGTTTGAGAACTAGTACCCAAAAGTTTCATGGAATGATACCCGGCACTGGGGTTTCTGTTAAAGCTATTAGCATTTTGGAAGCACTGTCCCGACTCTGAACTGGAACCAGGGAGGGGGAAAACCAAATCATAACCCTGTTTAGATGAAGGAGGAGCAGGGGATCTCTCAAAATTAAAACTTGACTCAGAGAAGGAAAAACTCAACAAAAAGTCCCTCCTTTGAGAAGTTTGAGTAAGGGGCGACTCAACAAAAACTTGCCTCTTCGGGGTGGGTGTAGAGGTAGACTCAAACATAGGAGGATGGGGGGGTCTCAGGGGAGAAATCAAAGCCCCGCTTTTCACTTGGACGAGTGGGGGAACACTCGGAAAACTCCCCCTGATCCTGTAACTCAAAAGGCACACTTCCATTGTCTAGGCTTGCTGACAGCCTCCAAAGAAATTGTGGCTGGCTCGAATTAGAAAGCTGGGGGCTACAGCTGATTGCCATACCACCTTCCTCGTCTCCCCTTTGGGATAAGCGGGTGGGGGAGGACCCTAACGTGGAATTGCCCTGATTAGTATCACCTTGTACCTCTTGAAACTCTGTAACCCTATGTCTGAGCTGGTTGGCGTGGCGCTACCATAGCAAACCAGTACCTGTTTTGACCTGGTAGGACACTGGTCCTGTTTGTTCCACCACAACCCCTGGAACCCATGCTGGTCCTGCGGCCACATAGTTCTGATAATGAACTGGATCTCCAGCTGAGAAGACCTTTTTGTGAGGAATTTCCACATTAATTTCCACCGGTCAAACAGAGAGACCGGTCTGCTGCACATTAAAAACTTGACTGGAGATAACCCCGAGGCCAGGGGGTTGTCCGATAGCAAAGGAGGAATTAGCAAAGCTGCAAGTCAATGTCCCCCTGACCCATGCGGTGAAGAGCCTCTTTTGTAGTGTGGACCTGACGTTCCACCTGACCATTGGTGGCAGGGTGGAACGGGGCAGATGTTACATGCCGAATAGCATTCCTCTCGAGGAATGCCTGCAATTCGGATGAGGTGAACATTGTGGCATTTTCGGACATGAGCACGTCCGGCAGTCCGAAACAACTGAACAGCTTCTGAAGCTGTTTAATGATGACAGCAGAGGAGGTACTGGGCATAGGAATAACCTCCAACCATTTCGAAAATGAGTTGACCACCAATAAAAAGAGTGTGCCTCGGAACAGATCAGCGAAATCAATGTGTATTTGCGACCAGGGTCCATGGGCAGTGTCCCATTCCTGGGAGGGAAGTCGGGTTTCTTCAGGTCGAGAACACTGGCAACTTTGGCATGTGCCCACCAATTGTTCAATGTCTTGGTCTACCTGGGGCCACAAAAAATAGCTCCGAGTCAGAGCCTTAGAGCATACAATTCCTGGGTGGCTAATGTGAAGTAGCCTGAGTACCTTGGAGCATAACACTGCAGGAATGACCACCCTTTGGCCCCACAGTAGGCAACCTCTTTCGAGCAAAAGCTTGAACCTTTTCCTAAAGAACGCTTTGAACACCTCAGCAGGAGGAGTTGGTGGCCACCCTTTCTTGACCCAAGAAATCACCTGTGACATAATTTTGTCTTTTGCGGATGCCTTGGCTATGTCCGAAGGCACAGTGTAGGGCGAATTGAGGGATTCGATCATCAGCACCTGATGATCTTGCTCTACCTCACAGTGGGGTTCCCCCAGGTCTTGCAAGGGAGACCTTGAAAGAATATCAGTGTGGCTGATGTCCTTCCCCGGGCTGTGAATCAGGGTGAACTGATAGACATTCAGGAAAATAGCCAAATGTAACATGCAGGGGGACAATATCTGCGGAGTGGGCTTTGTAGTAACAAAAATCCCTAACAACGGTTTATGATCAGTTAGGATAGTGAATTCCCTGCCATACAAGAAGTCATGGAACTTCTTCATCCCAGCAACTATGGCCAGAGCTTCCCTGTCAGTCTGGGCATAGTTACGTTCAGCTTTGGATAGGGATCTTGAATAGAATGCAATCGGGGCTTTCTTCCCATTTTTGAGAGAGTGACATAGGACAGCCCCCACCCCTACTGGTGAAGCATCACACACAAGGACCACAGGTTTATTAGGATCGAAGTGAGTTAAGACTGCTTTGGAAGACAGAAGCTCTTTTAAGTCACAGAAGGCTCATTCCTAACTTTCCCCCCACTGCCAAACTGCGTCTTTTTAAAGTAAGCGATGCAGCGACACTGCTACTGATGACTTCCTGGGCTGGAAGGAGTGATAAAAGTTAAGCAGGCCCAGGAACAATTGCAACTCAGGCTTGGGGTTTGGCCGGTGGGTGTTGCGTACAGCAGCAACCTTAGAATTGGATGGCTTAATTCCCTCAGGAGTTACCTTAAATCCCAGGAATTCTACCTCCCTTGCATGGAAAACACATTTGTCTTTTCTAAGACGTAACCCAGCATTCTCGAAAACCTGCAATACCCAGTCCAACCTTTTTGCAAGCTCAGATTCACTCCCCGCAGTGGTTAGCATGTCACCCCAGGGAGACCCTTTAACAGATGTTCAACCAGCAATTGAAAAATGCCAGGGGCTGCATTTACCCCAAACTGTAGGTGAGTCACCTTAAAGGCTCCCTTGTGCGTAATGATTGTCTGAGCCGCAGCAGCAGCAGGTGTAACTGAAAGCTGCTGATAGGCTTGCACCAAATCCAACTTGGCGAAGCACTTACTTCCATGTAAAGCAGCCAATAAGTGGCTCACTACAGGCACCGGATATGCATTAGGCCTGATGGCCTTGTTAGTCGTACATTTATAATCAGCGCAAGTCCTGACCTCCCCGTTAGATTTTATAGCAGTCACTATTGGCATCTCCCATTCTGCGGAGTCCATGGGAACCCAATATACCCTGACCCATGAGCTTGTCTAGCTCACCCTCGATCTTGTCCTTTAGTGTGAACGGCACATGGCGAGGCTTGAGGCAAATTGGCTGCACGGCCGGGTCAAGGTCGAAAGAAATGGGAGGCCCTACGTAGATTCAAAGTCCCTTTCTGAAGACAGCTGGGTCCACGTTACAAACATCCTGCACCGGGTCAGAATGGACGGCATTGATGCTGGACAGTCTAATGCCTAGTGGTTCAAACCATTGCACTCCAAGTAAACAGTTTGTGCCCTGTTTGACCACTACGAGAGGTAGTCTCATTGCAATGTTCTTGAACTTAACTGCAAAATCCCCCACCCCCAGAACTGGGATCTGGCAACCCTGCACGTCCCGGAAAGATGTCTTGAAGGCCCGCAACTTTGGGCGCGAACTAGGGGGGATTCAAAGGAACTCCTTCTGTGGCAAGATGGAATATGACATACCCGAATCCACCTCCATCTTGACCAGAACACCTTGCAGCTGGACCTCCATGAAGAAATGATGGGACATACTGGAGACACGGCTGACGAGCAGCTCCACAGAAGAAATCTTGGAAATGGATGCTCCCTTTCACCTCGGTTGGTCGAACTGGTCCGGAGACCGCTTCTGGCGCTGCCGGCAGACTTTAGTGATGTGGCCCCTCTTTCCACAGGGGTGACAGTCAACATTTTTGAATGGACACTATCGGTGGTCGTGCCTTCCTCCACAGCCGTCGCACCTCTGCTGGGCCCTCTTGACAGTGTGCTTCTCCGCCTTCTTTTTCTGGTCCTTCTAGACCTCACCTTCCTTGTTGCTGGACCCAGACCCCAACGTGGATGTAGATGGCAGCGATGCAGCGGATGCAGAGGAGCAGGGTGATGAGCAGCGGTGGGCCTGCATGGCGGACTCCGACCCTCCGGAGGTGACAGGCCAGTGCTTAAAGGACTTGACGCCGGACTGCGCTGCCTCGGACGCCAACGCCTCTTGAAGGACCAACTTGAACGTCAGGACGTCCCTGGTCATGAGCCGTCATTGTGTCTCCTCATCCCTCAGGCCAGCGAGCAGGTGGTCATGGAGCGCCTCTTCCAAGTTGTCCCACTGGCATGGGGCGGCAGTCAACCTCAGCATGGTGGCGTAGTCTGCGATGGATTCCCCGGGACGTTGGTTTTGTCTGTGGAACGCCACCCGGGCCGGGAAGATGGACACCTTGGGCTGGAAGTGTTTCCGGAGAGCCACAAGGATTCTACGAGGGGAACCGCATCGATGTCCCAGGACATCACCAAGTGGATGGCGAGTTCCATGTGGCCAGGCTGCACTTGGAGAGGAAGCAGGACCTCTTCTGGCCCTCATCAACGATGCCTTCTGCTGCCATGGCATGGCGGAACTGGCGTTCGTAAAGGTTCCATCTCTCCAGCGTGGCCACATCGAAGGGGTCAACAGATGATTTGTGGGAAGCCATATCCCACCTTCGACACCAATTTGATGTTCGGGAATTGAAGAAAAGCAGCCAGCATAAAAGGGCCAAATACAACTTTATTGTAAGCAAACCGAACATGGACAGCAATGGTGCAACAGCTCCTTATATACACACTGTACAATGGATACATTTGGGTGGGAAACAATATGATTGGTTAGGAGAGGAGTGGGGTGATTTTGGGGTTACCGGACCTGAGTGAAGACTTCGTGTGTCTTGTTAGAAAGGACGGGAATGCAAGTCCCGTGATAGTTCAGTACCAAGAAGAAGACAAAATGGAGAATCACCCCGATCCCAAAATAACAATTACACAATGTTACAGCAATAACTAGTTACATACACAACAGACACTGTCAGCTCTCAGCAACAAGCAGGCTTTATTGGTTTGTTTTCATTATCATGGAAGACTCACCTCCATGAGAAATTTCAGGACCATAATGTTAAGTGCAGAATTAAAGTTCCCTGTTATACACAGATGTGTATGAATAACATCAGTATGTTGGGTCAGATAACCTGGCTAATATCTTAGCACCAAGTGGAAGGCAAATGAGAGTCTGAAAGGTGACTTTTGTACTATAGTTCCCAGAATTTTCTGTTAAGCAAGGCCCCGGGACCAGCTGAACTGGAGCTGTCTGGCTTTGTTGCAGTTGATTCACAATCTCTTTTACAGTTTTGTTTAGATTAGAATTGATCTCACAGAAATTGTGTATTATTTGAGTGCCAGTGTCCACACTGAATTCTCAATTCAATATAGCTTCACCTGCTTCACAGCCCCTCTTCCTTTGATCCTACTCTCCCTTGCTCTCCTTTTATAGTTCATTGTAAAGTCAGTGGGCTGTTTAAAGTGTTGCATGGCATTAGGGAAAAGGGACAGTTTTCCAAAGTTCTCCACAATGTAACAACATGTGCACACATACAATGTGGAAACACTGTAGTCTGCTGTAGTTTATTCAAGTTGTTTCTATTTCATATAGATCTTAATCTTTTTGGCTGAGCAAAAATGATCTAGCACTAAACTAGTACACCAAAGTAGTGATAAGGTGATCTAGCACTAAATTCAGTAGTTTAATTTTTTTAAAAAAAGATTGCAGTGGGGTGTTTACGTTGTCCAAAACATCATAACCAGCTTAGTATGTTATGAGAATGACACTCAGTCATGCTCCTCTCCTTTTGGAGAATGAAACAAGAGATCACAAGAGAAAAGCCCATTTGAATTTTTCAGCACTTGAAAAAAGTAGAAGCTCCCCCCCCCCCGGTGACAGGGGAAAAAACCCTCTACATTGGGAGCAAAAAGGGCCATATTGATTTCACTTACATTTTGCTTTGAGTGATTAGTTAAAATAAAAGTGAACTCATCTGTTTTAAACTTATGGCAAATTCCACAGCTTTTGTCCATGGAGCTGCAGCCTGAATTAAAGTTTTAGCGGAGACTTGCGACCATTTTTAAGTTATTAAATGGTTATACAGTATGCAAAAGAAACAATGGGTCTTTCATCCTCTCTTGAAAAGGTGAAGTGTTAACCCTTTCCCAACTATCTCTCTGTGCAGATGCAGAACATATCAGGATAATACCTTGAACCTTTACTGTGGATATGAAAAATAAGTGAGATGAAACATTATAGCCCACATCTCCCACCACCCGGAAGTGAATGTGCATCATGGACACTTTAGTCAAGAACACTTTCTAAAATGGATAGCAGTTCTAGGGAGTGAATAACATATGAACCACATGTAAATTGTCACTAGAGGCAACTACTGCAGAGTCCTATGCATCTGCAAAGAGACTTTATGCTGCATGTGCTTAGGAAGCTTTCTACTAAATACAGGGAAAACTCGGAAATTAGAATATCGTGCAAATGTCCATTGATTTCACTTAAAAGGTGAAACAAATATATGAGATAGACTCACTACATGCAAAGCGAGAGATGTCATGCCTTAATTCGTTATAATTGTGATGATCATGGCGTACAGCGTACATGAGATTATGTGATGATTATGGGGTACATGAGATTGGGGGGTTGGGTTGGGGTTTTCATAAATTGTAAGCCATAAGCATCAATATTATAACAAAGTAAGGCTTGAACTATCTCGCTTTGCAAGTAATGAGTCTATCTCATATATTTGTTTCACCTTTTAAGTTGCATTACTGAACTGAATGAACATTTGCACAATATTCTAATTTTCCGAGTTTCACCTGTATGTGCATGTGATTATCTTGATGTTGCTGATGGCAGTGAAGATGAACACAGAACTTGCATTTACTTTCTGAGAGAGAATTGTTTTCCACGCTTAAAGTTTGGGAATGCCCCAAACCATTGATAGCTCATTGTTATACAGGATCACCTGCAGGTTTAACCACAAACGAATGCTTTTCTCATTGATTCTGTCCGGTGAAACCTTTTCCATTTGATGCTATATATTTAAAAGAGTCATGCACATACTGTAGAAGAGGAAGGCACAAGCAAAAGTGGGTGGGGATCCAGAGGTTTTAAGATAGAATGGATGAATGACAGCATACAAGTTGTGGACAGATTTAGAGGCTCTGTTGGGAACCCTGTTTCTACACCCAGATAAACATCTATAAGCTCTGCTTCCCACTTATCTTCTTTCATACAATCCTGTGACTCTTCATTTCAGTCTCCAGAACATTTGCATCTTATATAACATCATTTCGTATTTCGAAATACATGGCAAAGAACTTTCATGACAGATTTAAAGACCCTGAAAATGTCATGGGAGTGTGCTGAAGTACTCACCTAAGACCAAAACTGTTGGAGATCCTTTGCTGCCCGATATGCTACATAGCATGGGAGGATCTAAGTCCAACATCCTTTAGCATTGCATTTTTGCAATCTAAGTCACTCTTCTCTCCCTCCCTCCTTGGTACCATGAGCTTTGGGGTACATTAAGCATATTAACATTCTTTTGCTTAGTGCTGGGAATCCTGCTTAATACAAAGAAACCCAGGAGAAACCTTAACTCCACTGTTTCCAAAAGTTTAAGAAGAGGCTGCAATAAGTTCACTAACAAGCATCAAGTTTTAAAAAGCTATTTTAATTTTTTAAACTCTTTCTTTAAAAACACATACGACAAGTGTACAGCATAAAAGTAATATCTCACTGGTATAGACATGGCGTAATGAAAATCTTAACATACATTCATAAAGCTAGGATTTACATCTTTGGTACCTTTTTTCAAACACATTTCTGCATTTTGCCCCCTATTATGGTTTAGGAAACAAAGAAAACAAGAGATTGGAATATCAATTTTTCTCTTTTCCATTCAAAGAGTAGTCAATTGCTCTGGTAAAAATGTTCCTGTCTCAACCCAAAGATCTGAATGGTGGTCTATCAATAAATGGAGTTCAAGAGATCTCAATTCAAGATATTTCAGCAATAAAAGCTAGATTGGTTGAGTTGACTAAAAGAACATAAAGTCTAGACAAATGACATGAGCCTGTTAAAGAGCAGAACTACAGCAAATGAATATGGTTGGGGGATGGGGGTGGAGGGAATATAGGGTTACCCCTCCTTCAGCCTGGAGGGTTAATTTTTGTTGTTGTTCAGTCGCACAGTAGATTCTGACCCTTTGCGACCCTATGGACCATTGTCATTCTAGGCACCTCTGTAAACCTACTAAAATTAAACCCAGTTAATTTTGAGCACATGCACAGAGGGGAGTTTTTATATTAGAAGGTTTAACCAATGAAAAATAAATGATTTTGAGCAAAGTAATGTCCATATCTTTGACTAATTTAAAAACACACCAGTTAACTCCTCTGCAATACAAAGGGTGCTGCTTCATTAAGAAAACTGCAGAAAGGCACTCAGCAAAATAGTTTTATTACCTACTAGAATAATACATTTAATTAAGTGAGCCAAATCTTGATGTACTCTTTGTAAACAATTTGTTCCTGCCTCTAGAATGGTGAGCTAATTGTTTTCCTAAGTCTGCACTTGCATGCTTAAATGCTGGAGATGATGTACTTGTGAAAACTCTGGAGTTGTGCACTAAAAATCTTCCTCCATTTCCTCCGAAAAGAAAAGAGCTGAAGACATCGAGGTGAACAAGTACAAATACACTTGAACAAAACCAGCTTACAAAAACAAATGTTATCTTAAAAGAAGGAAAGGAAAGGCAGAGCACTAACCAGAAAGAAGACTTTGTATGACAGCAATCCATCTTAATTACTAATTGTAGGTGAATGCTTTAGTGTTTTGTTCTGTTTTACACAACCGTCAGGGAGCAAAAACACAAAACAGAAACTGGTAAGTTAAAAAATAAAGTGTGGGCAGCAACTCTTTGAACAATTATGAGTCAGTGTAGAAGTGTAATTACTATTACTATGTTCAGTGGAACATGTGAGGAAAAGAATAGTGAGCCAGCTATGCCCTCAATATATTACCAGTATAACACAGCAAAACAGCATTATTATTTTTGTCACATACAAGAAACCAATACCAAAAATTATAGTGAGAAACCTTGCTCTCTGATTGGAAATTCAATAGCTACCATGGCTTATTTGGGATCACCAGATCGTTGAGAGACCTATACATCAATCATCTTCTCTAGAAACAAGTTCAGGGCAAGGAAAATACCCACTCTCCTTTATATGTATACTTAGGCTAGCTAACTAATCAATAAACATCTAATTATTTTGCTTGAGTATGCATTACAGATGACAAAAAGCAACAGTCAAAATAATTGGTTGGGTCTGTTTTTAGTTAGTGTAGAGACCCACCAGAATCACACGTCACAACTAACTTAGGTCTAAAATTGATAGCTTCTGGATCCCTCTTTCTGTGTGATTTTCAAATTGAAGGGAACCAGCTTGATCCTGAAATCCATGCTTCCTTTCTTAATTTAGCATATTTTTGGTGTTCACTAGCTTCCAAATGCCAGGCTCTGGCCTGTCCATTTTAGAATGCCGGTGATAACATTATAGTTCAGTGAAGTCAGATAATTTTTAAATGTCAGTTGTGGTCATTTGCCATCATATTGTTTAATTGTATGGCTATCTTCCTATCCTTCAACCTACAAAGGATCATATGTCCACTGGAAGAGCAGATAACCATCTCACACACTACAAATAAAGTCTGCCATGTGTCAGATTACACTCTGTGTGTGTGTGTGTGTGTGTGTGTGTGTGTGTGTGTGTGTGTACGTGTACACACACACACACCTCTACACCCACACACACCCACACACACACACACACATTTTCTTTACTATACTTTCCTCACTAAGTAAAAACAACAGTTAAACAGAAAGAAAAAGATGAAGATTAAAAATTGTATACATATCAATCTCATAAGCATTTCATAATACTGTACTGTAATCTTACAATATTCCTCTGGTACATTCTAGCTACATAGCAGTAGTGACTGGCTGTAGGAAAGTGCATATATTTGAGCTGAAAACACGTCAACAGCTGTAAATTAAAATATTATATGAAAGTAAAAAAAGAATACCTCAGAGGTGAGTCCAAATTTGAAAAATTAAGTTTGAGATATTCTAAAGTTTAGAATGTTTTAGTAAGGATGTATGAATTTCTCTTGACTCACCTCTATCTGCTATATTTTTTAAAAAACATATAGAATAAAACTGAGCAAGCTCCAAAGGGCAGTAATATTAAAAAATAAAGTGGGAGTTTCTCTTTTGAGAAAATTATGGGCCAAAAATATGGTTATAAAATCTACGGCAATTAAAAGTTCTGTCTCTTCTTCTTACTCTACTCTAGTCTTGCCAATGTTGGAATTTAATCTGTTTAGTTGACATTTCTTTCATTAAACTTTGATAAGCTTAAAACCCACTGGACTCTCTGTCATCTATTGACTGCAGCCCAGGACGTCAAATTGGGTATGAGCACTTGATAAACAACAGAAACAGCATTATGGAATATTGTATGGCATATTCTGTAATTGCTGGATTTGTTATTTTCTTAATGATAAATCTCGTTATCATTCAGCTTTGGACTGAAGAAGTAGGTGTCTGGGAAACAGCTGCAAAAGCAGCCTTTGTAGGAAAATTGAACTTCTTAATTCTGCGAAATCTTTAAATGTTTTGGATGGCTCTACTTGAAAGGATAATCGGGCTGCTCCACTGCCTCTGGTTGGTTTCAATTTCTCTTGCCCCAGAGGCAAGTCTTAGATGTGAAACCAAAGTACAGTAAAACCCCATACAATGATTGCATCGCATAGTGATGGAATCGTACAACATTTGCCTTTTAAATTTTTTTGTATCATACAACGATTTTCATTGTTGTACGATACAACTTTTTTTAAAAAGGCAAAAGCTGGGTGGCTTTGGAGTGGCAGCGCTGGGCTGTTTTCCCCCTGGGAAGCGTGTTCTAGAGACACCCTCTAGGTGAAATGGTGACCTGCACCAAGTAAGAAAAAAAATGTTTCTATAACATTTAGGAGTTTATTAAAACGCTATAGACAGTAGTATGATACAAACACTGCAAAAGCATGGTACAGTGATCTTACTCTCACCCTGCCCCCGCCCCCAAATGTCTGTTGTGATTATCTTGCGATAGTGCCTGTTGCCCAAACTCTTGTAGGTAATTTCCACTGGCAATATAAACATTAGCTAATCGCCGTACCAATTACAAAACAAAGAAAAACATGGCATCCTACCAATGGGGAACAGGCAATCCCTACACACTGGCCATGGTTTATAGAATGTCCCTTCTGGCGACCATAACACACTTCCTTTTAGGAGGAGGTTCTTTTGAAAGGTTCCCTGCCTTTATTGCTATTGCTTAATGTAAGCATATAAACAAAACTGATAACAGTTATAAAAAGGAGTGGATACAACAGTGGGAGAGGGAGAGTTGTAGGTCCAGAAGTCTAGTTGTTAAAAAAATGTAACCAGTAGAGTAAATGGGTTGACCAACACAAAAGAACCCTGTATTTATTCATGGAAGACACTAAAAGAGCTGACACAAAATTAAATAAACATTTGCTGAAAAAGAAATGATTGTTGACCACAGTCAGCATACATGGCTAGTGGAGTGAAGCCATCTGTGCCAGAATCACAAGAGGCTTTAGGAACAGTGATGTTGGCTTTGAGACTAAGAAAAGACATCTAGGATTTTGCATCTTAATGGTGTAACAGGAACAGTGGCAGATGTGTGAGTGGCTTTTATATATCTGCTTGTAACCTTCAGCTAACAGCCAGTGGGGAGGACAATCAGAGCCACAACTGCATTGCACAGAAGATGATTCCCTAACTTTCCCCTTAGTGTTTTGGTTCTGATGATCCCCTATGCTACTAGCCCTGAGAGAGCACCACTATTGTTTCCAATGCCAAGTTCCACTCTGATGGGAGGGCAGGTTTGGTCTGAACTGCACAAAGCTGAAAAGACTCCCTTAAAGCATGTCACTTACAACCCTTCTTACTCTCAATTGAAAAAGGGTATCTTGATCCTTAACAATACTGCCATTTAAGAAACGGCCAGCCACCATGATACTTTTCTTTCCTGCATGAGAGTGAAATGACTAGTCCTTTTTTTCCTCACCAGCAGTGTAGTAGCTAAAAGGACAGAGGGATAAGTTTTGTTCCAAAAACAGGATTTGCATCTAAAAAAATTCTTGCTTTTTCATCATTTTTGTATTTTGTATAAAAAACAGCTTCTACAAATATTTCTGAACAAGTCCCAAAATGTAAAAAAAATGTACAAGAACTCTTGCAACCTTGCAAGCGACAATTTTTTTAAAATGTTCTTTCTCTTTGCAGGAATGAAATAAGCAAATATTTTCATCCCAGTGCCCATGTGTGGGTACTCAGTGCTGATCCCTTCCTCACCAGTGGCAGGACTTTCTTCTTCAAATGGCATTAAGTTTGGCCTGGAATAATGCATGCAGGCGGTAGAATCCTGGGCCATAGGACTTTGGAATGCAGTGAAATAACATATTATTTGGATTCCTATTATAGGAAATAAACCAGCACATCAGAGAGATGGCTTAGCAAAGCTCTCTTTAATAGAAGTTTACTGAATGGAAGATATATATTTTTAATGAAAGGGGGACATTATAAACATGGACATGCCTATACGTTTCTGCAATCTGAAGAACCATGGGACAGAAATCTGCAAACTATTCTACCTACTGTGGATTGCTTTTCAAGCACAATGGTTGGTCCACTTGAACAGTAGATCTGACAAGCCTTACTTATCCTCTTGTTTAACCATTTGTTTGATAAAATGGCACCTGAACTTATCAAAAGGAGTAAAGGTAGAAAGGACGATGAAGCAAGAAAAAAAATTATTCAGTATCATTTCAAAAAGTGGATGGGTTTTCTCTGGAATGTGTTGTTCCATCACCATCTTGATCATTCCTTAAAAATGAAAGAGAATCATTTTCTTTATATATCTTGAGTAGCAGGGGTGCCTGGCTTCACCCAGGTGGTCCCAACCTGGCTAGCTGAGTGCCAGTGTTGCCTGGAAACCCACTGGCCAGGGGTGGGCCTGTGATGTGAGCTCGGCGATGACATCACAATCCCCCCTGGTTGGCCTAGCACTGGGGCAGACACAAACCATCCTGTCGAATATACCCCCTTTGCAGATTAATTTAGGGGGCAAACACCCCCCCCCCCATGGGCTTCAGGACCCCAAGAATGACCTGCTCATGTGTGCAAGGTACATGTGTGCCAAATCTCATGGGGTTTGGTCAAGGGGTGCGGCAACCCATTCCGGACACCGAACCCATACGTTTGCTTTATAGGTATAGATATGAAACACAGGTTATGCATCTCCTTTGAAGAAGCATGCCAAGCACTTCCGTCCACTACTAGAGGCAGAATGGTACTACCTCCAACAGATACAGGTAAAAACCAAACAAAGACATTTGTCAAACAGTCAAATTTTTGTGTGGAATGGAGTCCTGGCAGAAGGCGACAGCCATTTTTCATCTTCATGTTGTCCTCAGATAGTTCTTTGTATTGTTTTAAATGGGGATATGCTGAAAAGAACACAAAGCAACACGACAATGGAAGTCCTTCTGTTGCCACAGTCATTAGCTCGCAGTCTCTACTTGCGCTTTATGCCCTTGAGGAATAAATATGCTCCTTTTGGCCCAGATTAGACCATAGAACATCCTTGATATTTGTTTGTACCTGTAAGCCTCAATACCTTTACCATCGTACCATTATACCTGTAGTGCTGGGCCTCCAGTAAAACCACTGGAGAATATAGGAAAGGGAAAGCAAATCTCAGGCTAGATGACTGAGCTTGCTGTTTTCCTGGTCATCATCATAATACAGCTCTAAATAGAAAGTCCTCTGATCGGCCCTTGCAAACTGGCCAGTACTGTGGGCAGGTCACTTCTCTGACTCTTTCTAAGCAGGATTTAAAAACAAAATACACCCTGCCCTTTCTGTACATACATACATACATACATTACTCATTTCATAGGATTAAAAATATGTGATTTGATATTCCAATAACTGAACTATTATTGGTCTCAAAAACAAACTCACAGAATGAAACAAAGAGAAGACAAGCATTCTTGAAAAGGTCCTCTCTTTCTGTTAACAAAACGAGGACCAGCTTTACAGTGGGAAGAGACTAACTTTATCCTCTTCTGCGACAAGGAGTTGAAGCTGTGAAGCAAAGGGCAAGCCTACACGTAGTCTCTTGACTATTCTGGATTGGCATAAGAGGAAATGAATGGAGAATGGTTTCTATGCAAGGCAATGGAATAAAGATTGTCCTTTTTGAAAAAATCACATGGGGAGTCACATAGAATGTGACATTAATTTCATTTATGTTACTGAAGCCTGCCATCTTACTGATAAGTACGCATGTATTCTTGACCACATAGAAGTCTCTTCCATCTTACAATCTGTGGGTTGTGCTTTGGGTTGAAGAGGAAGGAAGAGAGGAAGGATGCTATTACACTATGGTAGAGATGAGAGAGGGGTGTTTCTTATTGGTTCTCCCCAGCACCAGCTCCTGAGCATCACCACAGCATAAAGGCAGATACATTCACACAACCCTAACAATCTGGTTTTAGCTCGGGCACATGCTCTTCTTCGTCTTGCTGAGGGACTAGTGGACTGTCGCAGGATATGGTAGATGATGTGTTGGCTTCATTCAGTGTAGAACTAAAGACAAAAGGGGGAAAACCAGAGCTAAGTTTCAGATCTCAACAGAAATGAATTCATTATGGGAGACATAGCTGGACACCACATGAAAAGACTTGCTGTGAAAAGGTTTGCCAAAAATAATAACAATTACTTGCTAAGAATCTTTATTATCTCCATAATGAAAAAATAATAATACTATAACAAAAAGTACTTGTCTTTGAAGGATGAGATGGTGAATCTGTTGTGTGAGATACAACGGAAAAGGTTCCAAAACCCACTCAAGAGTCCCATTTATTAGGCAGTTCTTCTTTCTATTATGATGCATGTTTAAAGTAGGCTTTTGGGTTTCAAGACGGCTTTCTCTTTATGTTGTAAGCCGTTCTGAGTGGTGCTCGCACCAGGAGGGTGGGGTATAAATAAACCTTCTATTCCATTCTACATGGGAACTTATCCAAATTGGGGGGGAAATACCAAGGAGGTTCTTACCTTGTCCGACTGCTGGAGGCCTCCTGAGGGCTGTCGCTGGCATCTTCTGGTTTAGGATCAGGCAAAGGAATGATGTAGTCATTGTCCAGCCCATTTTGCTCCACAGTGGTATATAGGACAGAACCTGAGCTGGCACTGGTGTCGACAGGAGGACGGGAATTGTTGAGTCCCAAGTTCCTGGGCCTTGTGCGAACAACAGCTGGGTGGTCGCTGTTCAAAAATTCTTCATTGACCTGTTGGTATGTCTGCTCTCACAAAAAGCAGACAGAGCAGGAACATACTGTGAGTGCACAAATGCATCCCAGCTCACAGCATGAACTTTCACCCCAGTCTTGTAGATAAACAGCTGGTTGTTTTAGTAAACATTGCCCAAAATCCTGCTGTGCAGCTTTCCTTATGAAAGAGGAACAGCATTATCATTAGTGGTAGATTGTCACAGATTAAAGACTACTTTTTTCAGTTTTGGGGTGAGTGTGTCTTCATCTCATTGCATGCAAGTCGTACATGTACCAAAACAGAAAATGGAAGTATTTAATTAAGCAACAATCTACTACTTCCTATTGTACAAGCAGACTGCTTCAAAGGTTTTTGGTCACTATGATGATTTTAGTTTTTTAATTGATCAATTGTTTATCTTAAGTAGTGTTGTGACCATTAGTATAATAAGCTTGCAATCTTATATATCAGAGTAAATTTATTTAGTTCAATACTGCTTGCTTTTGAATGGACATGGATTGTTCTGCAAGTGTGCCTGTTTAGAAGTATAGCCTAATAAAGGTTGATGAGGCTTATTTCTAAGTCAATTGCTTTAAGGTATAAGACTTGAATACTATATACCAGAACATTAATTTGTGAGTAAGCACAGATGAATTTACTGAGATTTATTCCCGAGTAGGTCTGTTTAGGATTGATCTGTAAACCTCAAATAAAATTGACCATTGGGAATATGAAAGGAGGCATTATTTTCAAGTGTTTCAATTTCAAACAGTGACATCCACTACAGTATTTGGCTGTGAAACTACAGTTCATTAGCCTTAGTGTGGCCAGCAGCCAAAGCAAGTGTCAGTAAAAATAGAAAACACTTCTGCATATTTAGAGATTCCCTCTCAAAAATCTTGAAGACAGTACTTTACAAGTAGAATGTCACCATTAAGAAGGTCCTCTCACTAGTCACCATCTGTATTTCTTCAGATTGCACTGAACATCTAAAAACAACCTCCTGATTTGGGAGCAGCACAGACAATGACTCTACAGATATACAGGGTTGAATTTAAATACTTTTAATATTGTTCCTAGTTCTCAGTATGGCCAGTGGTAAAGGATAATTAGGCTGCAAACCAGCTATTTGGTGGGCACCAGGATGGAGAAGGCTGGTATAAAAATAATATTCTTTTACCCACAAATCAGTTAAATGACGCCCTGCCTGCAAGTGATAATTTTGGCATAATGTTTGCTGACGATGTGAACCCTGAGATTATCCAGCTGAATGAATGGATGCTGTTTGGTCCAAGGTGATTCTAATAGCATATTCATGACATCGTGCTAAGCAGGGAACAGCAACTCTAAAGCTTCTAAAGAATCTAAATCAGGGGTTCTCAGCCATTTCAAGCTGTGGGCTGAGTCACGTTTCCTCAGACAGCTGAGCAGGCTGGACTGGTGGTTCCCCCCACCATAAACGCCGCTGTAAAACACACCCACAGCTGTTGTAAACACACTTACGACAGCCATAAATGTGGAGGCAGCTGTTTCCACTGCTTCCGGTGGGCCACATGAAATGGTGCCGCGGGCCAAATCCAGCTCACGGGCCTTAGGTTAAGAACCCCTGATCTAAATCAATGAAGAATGTGAGGTCCACGTTAGGAACTGCAAATGACCATGAAGAAACCAGAGTCACACTGGAAAGTACTGTACTGATCAATGATCTCCACTCCACATCACATTTCCTAAGTAATCATCCAACACCCCTCAAATTAGTTTTGGGTTCCTCCCATCTGCCACTCTCACCAAGCTATGGCCTGTTTTCATTTTATAAAGAGGACCTTTCTCCTGCCTGGTGCTTTTCTCCCTACATGTCATCTCAACTGAAGAATACCTTTTTATAGCTGTCTTCCAGCAGGTTTCCCATACGGACTACCAGTTGAGAGAAAGAAGGTCGGATCTCAAATTTCTCTTCCCAGCATTTCTGCATAATTTCATAGCTAGAATGGTATAAAAAGAAAAGACGTTGTTTGGGAAATGCTGTACTGGGAAAAAGATGGTATTTTTTCCAATGTGAGAAAGGCAAACATATATGCTCACATCTCATTAGATGCATGGGTAGGCTTGGACATACGATAGCCATGTTTAATGGCATTATAGAATTGCTCATTCATAGGCAGTTCTGGATAAGGAGTCCCACCTAGGAGAGAAAAAGGTGATCAAGGAAAAAAGAATAATGGGAAAACATCCTTATACTGCATAACCATCACCATCATTATCATCACCATCATTATTTTGGGCTTGTATGCTGCCCACTCGCAATGTGACTCAGGGTGGCTAACAACAATATCACATCCAATCTATACCTATAAGAATGGGGTTGGGCCATGCGTGTCCGGAATGCGTGTCTTCACCCGTCCAGCCCATCCCATGCACACCTACCTTTTGTCTTTGATACCATTGCTGTGAGGATCCGGGAGCCAAGGGTGGGGTGTTTGCCCCACAAATGGCAACCAAAAAACCTCCAAGTCCCAGTGTCCTCTGTGCCATGGCATGCCACAGCCAATCAGGCATGAATGCCTGAGCGTGGAGGAGGCGGGGCAGTTGGCACACGTGGAAAAAAAACCACAGTTGACTTCCACGCCTTTCCTGCCTCATCACCTGGGTTCTCTCCAGCGGCCCTAAAAAGCCACCTCCCCGCACCGCCACCATTCCCGCCACCCCAGCAGAGTTCGCCCGGTAGGTCAGCTGAGGGAGAAGGAGGTGGGGAGGAGAGATCCACAACACCTAGGGTCTCTGCGGCAGCCATAAAAAAGCCACCTCCCCAGCCTGATGTCGAGAGGTCCCCGCCACCAGCCCGCCAGCCCTCTGGCCTAGACACTGCTGGAGAAGAGGGGCGCTGGAGACGTCTCAGTGGGGACAAGGTCGGGTAATCAGGGGTGTTGTTGTTGCGTGAGTGTGTTGTATCAGGTGTGGTGTGTGTGGTTGTGTTATGTGTGTATTGTATGTGTGTGTGTGTGTTGTATGTGTGTGGGGGTGTATTGTGTATTTTGTGTTGGTGGTGGGGTGGTTTGGGTGTGTGTGGCTTATTTGGGAAGAGAGGATTCACTTGAGTAAGCCTTGATGCTGGGGAAGGCTGAGGGCAAGGGAAGAAGGGGACGGTCAGCATCAAGGCTTACTCAAGTGAATCCTCTCTTCCCAACTAAGCCACCACCCCCAAAACCACCCCACCAACAACAAAAAATCAATACCTGCCCGGCAAGGCTGGGCAAAATAGCTAGTACAATATAAAACAAGATTCAATTAGCATACATTAGAGCACAAGATACAATTAGCAGAATACAATTAGCATACAATAATAAAAGTCACCTTAGTCAAAACATCCCAAAACAAGAATTTGACTGCAAGAGTCCAGGCCTCAGAGTCCAAAGTCTAGGTTGGGCAGGGTTGATGTCCGGCCCCACGCCCTAGCGGCCAAGTCTGTGGCCAAGTCCACAGTGCCAGGCAGCGTGGGGGTACGAGACTTTGCCACACCAGGGCATGCCAATCCTGCCACCCCATTCTCAACTCAGAATCATTTCAGCACAGAAATGGACAATTAAAATTGTCTATTAGGGCTGGCTTCCTGTTCAGAAAGAAAGTTCCGTAATGGCAGTGGGCAGAAACAGGATACTGTACCTGGCTGGAGCTAGTTAAGTCTCAAAGCCTTACAGTTTTGGCCTTGCTCTTAGATGGAACACATTTACATGTTTGTAAGATGTCTACTGCTGTCTAGATAACTCAGTGGTTTAGATATCTGGCTGTGAAGCCAGAGGTTGGGAGCTTGATTCCTCACTGTACCTTCTAGGAGAAAAGGCAGCCTGTATATCCAAAGACAAGCTGCAGAGTCCCAGGGCAACCCCCAGAAGAGGAGAATAACAAAACACTTATGTGTATTCTCTATTCAGAAACCCTGGAAAGGTTTGCCATAAGTCTGAATTGACTTGACAGCACATGCTTATTATTAAGGTGTCTATTAAGGCAGGTAGATCTCCCAGAATGGAGAATTATGCTATCTGCAGTCCAGAAAATCCAAAAAGTATCTCACTAAATGCTATTGGTAGTGGCCCCTTCCAGTTTGACACAGGCTGGCTTAAGATAACATATGGTGTGAGAAAGAAGCAGAAGGAAGGGTACTTTATGTACATTATGGGAACCAAACACATTGCTTTTGTTCTGTATGTAAGATATTTTAAAACCAGTATAGATCTAAGAAAGGCTGGGCAATGCTGACCAATGTAACTTACCCAGCGTGAATATTTCCCAGAGAAGGATCCCAAAGGACCACACATCACTTAATGTAGTATACAGGTTGTTGAAGATGCTCTCAGGTGCCATCCATTTCAAAGGCAAGAAGGTCTGTAACAAAAAGACACAGCAGGAACATTTTCAAGCCTTTGATCAGGCAATCTGCAATGAATTGCCCTCCCTTCATGAATAACAATGAGCTTCCCTGTGATTGCGTTGCTGGTAGCTTGGGGAGATTTACCAAGTACTTCTAGTTAGACAGTCATTCCCATCTAGGAATTCCAGTTACTACCTGCCTCTGTCATGTCTCCTAGCAGTCTGAGCAGAAGAGGAGGCAATTGGTTAATTTCACTTTCTCATGCATTTGAATTTCTAAAAACCCATGTTCTTTCTGACTTGAATGTGTAATTGCAAAATTTTAGCAACTTCTTCAAGGAGAAAGAATGTTTATTCATCTGCACTGGCCAAATGCAACAGGTGTCTCAAAAAGCCTGGCTCCATGTCATATACAGTAAGGCTTTATAGGCTAAGACCAATCGATACTTTGAAATGTACCTTGAAACAGCTACTAATTAATTAAGAAATTAATTAATTTCCATCCTTGCTTTTTTCTCCCAATGCAGACTCAGGGAGGCTTATCAAGGATGTAAAAACACAGATTCTAAACTATTGCAAATAGAAAACTTCATTATTAGAAAACAACTAAACATATTAATTAAAAATGGTAAACTAAAGCCTTGATTTTTTAAAAAAGTTCAAACAGTTTTAAAAGATAAAAGAATAATTCTCCCCTTAAAATCCCTTCCTCTTCAGCAGTTTGCCTATTAAAAACCATCCTGTCAGCAGGATAGGAGGGGGAGAGTCAGCTTGGTCCCCCATGGAAGGAAGCTCCACAGCTTGAGAACATCCACTGAAAAGAACCTTTTATGTCTCTGTACCAAGTGTGTACCAAGGGCACCAAGGGACTGTGATGGCTTAGTATTTAAGATGCTGAACATGATGACTGGAAGGTCAGCAGGTCATCAGTTCCAGACCCAAGTGATGCACGATGGAGTGAGCTTCCGTCTCTGTCCCAGCTCCTGCCAACCTAGCTGTTCAAAAGCAAAAAAATTCAAGTAGATAAATAGGGACCACTTTGGTAGGAAGGTAAACAGCGTTCAGCGCACTCCGGTGTCAAGGCATGCCTGCCACATTTCCACGGAAGCATTTGCAAACACAGACAGCGCTGGCTCTTTGGCTATAAACAGAGATGAGCACTGTACCCTAGAGTTGGATATGACTGGCTTTCGAGCAAGGGTGACCTTTACCAAGTGGAGGATGGTAGGACCAAGAGAAAAGACTCTCTTCAAGATCTTAAGGCCTTGGAGACGGGGCTGATATGAGTAGACCCAAGTCCTTTGAGGCTTTATAGATGAAGACCAACAATTCGAATTGTGCCCAGAAATAGGATGGTATCCAGTGAAGGCTGTTGCAACCAGGATTTTCTGTTCTCATTGTAATCAGCTCCAGTCAGGAGTCTACCTGCAACATCCTGGGGAATCTGCTGAAGTGTCCAAGCTTTTTCCAAAGCCATGTAAAGGATGTTATCTTGATCCAATGCAATGTAAATAAGATATGTGTAACTGTGGCCAGATCATAAAGTGGACATTCTGTACCTACATGTCATCTATGTATTAAAAAAAGAAAAGCGTCTTTTTTTGAGGGCGGTGGGGGGGGGGGGGGAGAGGAGCAGCAGCAGTAACAACTGTAATTCTGCATTGACATGGACGAATACAGATTCAGACCTAGACTTCTACCTGGACCTGGAAGGATGAATCTGCCAACTTTGACTCCCCCCATATTTAGATTCCTTTATTCTCAAATCCTGTCTGTTCCAAATATACCAAAATGTGTGCATTTGGGGGAATTCTTAACAAAAATAGTAAACAGCAAAATAAATATCCCTCATCCCTGCCTTTACCATTGAATATAAGGAAATGATAATTACTAAATGTAAGCCTGGAATCATTTTCTAAATAGGCAGTGGAGCCCACTTTTCTGTGTAAAATCATCTCAGGGATGATTCGTGGAAGGAAATGTTTTTGTTTGTTTCTGCCATACTCTTTTATCACTACCCCTTCCCCACCCTGACAATGTTTGAGAAGGAAGAGACTGTATTTTCTAGAATGTTTATGAAATCAGGCACTACATAAATTGGACTAAAGACAGAACACTAGACATTGTCCATCTTGATCTTGAATCAGTTTTTTTAAAAAAAGGATTAAAGGCTATGGATTTAGGCTCACATAACTAGCTACAGCTTACCTTAAGTGCTATAAAATGAGAATACAGTGGTACCTCATACAACAATTTTAATCTGTCACACAGGGCTCATTGTTGTACGAAACAATTGTGATACATGCATCGTATAGCAATTTCCCCTATGGGTTGCATTGTATGTTTTTTTTTTTGCTAAGTGGTTTTTCCCATTGAAAAATTGTTGTACAATTTTTTCCATAGGGAAAATTGTTATGCGAGATGCCATTTCCCCCCCAAACCTAATTGTTATGCGATTTCTTTGCTATATGGGGTGATTGTTGTATGAGGTTCCACTGTATCTCTCTTACCAAGGATGTGTTACCAAATATTTTCAATTCATTCAGGCCAACATATGTTAAGGTTGGAGAGACTGGATAGTGGCTAAGGCATTCTTTGGGTCACCTGAGTCCTACAAAATTGTCAGATGCCATCCAAAAACAGCACTAGGAAGAGAGTGCCTGGGAAGAAATGTTGACCCTGGATCCCGACTATTCCATGGGAAGAGACAGATACAGAGAGGAAAAGAGATTTCAGGGGAAGGAATCAAGGAAAGGATACTTATTAAGGAAAGGATACTAATCCTTAGCTAATGGACCTGCATAGGAACATTCCAGAGGCAATGAACCTATGGGTACAGAAGGCCAGTGGGGCTTTGTGTTGGCAGAGAAGGCAGTGAGGGGAGAGAATCATAGGTCCAAGAGAGATAGGTATGACACTAGAGGAGGAGAGGGAGAGGAAAGGTCACAGGGAACAGACAGTGAATCATGCAAGTCACTATCAGAAGAAACAGATGATATGCCAAGCAAACCAATAGCTAGTTTTGGAAGAGTGTGATGAATAGTCTCTATTTGTTTGATCCAATGAATCAAAGGCACATTGGGTGGCTACTGAAACTTTTTAGAGAGGTTGCCAGGGAAAACAGAAGGGCCTGCCCTGCTGTGGCATTTAATATAGCTGGAAAACAACCAACAAGGTCTCTAAAAAGGTGGTGCTGCGATCTTCTGAATAGCAAGGGTATTCACTCTCTCACAAGCTCTGCTAACAGAAGTGACTGGTCCATCCCTCCTCACAGGACAGTTGGCTCCACTCCAGCCCATGCACTTCCTAACCATCTGTCCACATGCTTTAACATTCATACATTGAGCACAGATATCTAGCTAAGTTGAGCCTGTGTGCATAGACAACCTGTACACATAGCTGTTAAGCCATCTACAGAGTTCTATGCACACAGATTTCACCTCTTAGTTGCCCATTGTAAATGCATAGACATTACTTATTGTGGAGAGGAATCCATGTGAGGCCAGTGCCCATGTCCTTCTTCCATGGAGCCTTCTTTGCAGGCATGCTACGTGGACAAAGGGCACATCTGAGGTTCCAAGAAACTGGAACCACTTATTTAGGCACACTTCTGTATGAACTGGACCAGTTCCAATGAAGGCAAGCTACATGAAGAAATAATGAGGTTAGTGAACATGAAAGGCTCATCAAAGAAAATCCAAAAGGCAGTTAGACGTGTCCCTCTTGCTACCCTCATTTCCTCTTTGTGTCCCCAGCCCCCAGCCTATTCTTATTTGTGACACATGAGACCAGCCTGATTCTGCAGCAGGCTGCTTTTCTATCAGCATTCCCTGAGCTGAGAATGGTCTCATTTGCGCAACCAGCATCAGAAATAATTTCCAGGAAGGATTGCGAATGGCCAGGGTTTCATTTCCTATTCTCAAAAAGAGGCAGATTCAGAGATGCGTGTTAAGTTCTTAGCCCTGAAAGAATGACTCACAACAAGGCTTTGGTTTAGTCTTTGAAAGCTTCAGCCTGTGCATATGAACAAAGTTCACTGCAAAATAAGCAACATGAGCTCTATGAGGATAGCTGTAGAGTGCTTTGAATCTTGTGTATGAGCTGCTGAATGATAGCAGGGAACAAGGATCGCTTGAGGAGAAAAATGCTATTTAGATGCTGGGGATCGCACCAAGTGGTATTTTATGACTCCCCTCCTCCCTTTCATTCCTTTCCACATCAGCCCAAAATTGCCCAGTGTAGACTGGTCCTAGGAAATATGGGTAGGAGAAAGCAGTTAAAGAAATCCACAACTCTTCCAAACCTGTCTCTTTATGCTTACAGGATTAATTCATTATCAGTAATAAAGTTAGGAGAATGACTATGCTACTGTTCTGCAGAAATATTTCAAGTGTAAAGTATTGACAGAACAAAAAATTTGGAGTAGGATGGGTAAAGGAGACTTGGTATTACTTATTCTATGGCAGTGATTCTCAACCTGTGGCCCAAGGGCCGGATGCAGCCTGTGACAGCATTTCATGTGGCCCACCAACACCTCCACCACACTAGGAAGTGCCACATAGTGGAGGAAGAGTAAAATGGCCGTCAGGCCCCCGAAGCTGTCTGAGAGAGCATGACCTGGCATCCAGCTTTAAAAGGTTGAGAACTCTTGTTCTAAGGGTTATGTCCTGGAAGAAGACCCATTCGCCTTAGTATTATTTTTTTGGTCACCTAGTTGGTTCAAGATATTTTTAGCTTCCTGCCACAAAATCACCATTTTCCTTTTAAAAAAAAGACAGAGGCATTTGAAACAGGTTAAAGTCAATGATTTGATGTCACACAGAACTGAGAATGCATCACAATGTACAATGGACATTTTCACAACCGCTTTTTTGCTGCTTATTACCTTCCTTTTCACAAAGGAAGATGCTCCAGGCCATCTCTATTCTGACCTTTATTTCATGGCCATACTACCAATATTGATTCAAATAAATTTCAATATACTGTACTTTTATTTTTCAACACATCCCAGAATTTTACTACAGACTATACTTCTTGAACTATTTGTTTTCTATTGGTTGCTGTGAACATGGCTTTCTTCCTGAGTAATCTTGGCAGACCATCTAAACTACCAGCTAGTAATACTGTATTGTCTTATTCTGGATGCTGACAATTTCCAATGGGACATTCTACATTGGCAATGTTGCCACAGTTTACATCAGGAAGTGCTTTTCTAAAGATGCTCTCATAGTACAGTGCTTTTCTAAAGATGCTCTCATAGTACAAATTGAAAACCAATGAAAAGATTTGTACTTCCCTTATCATATTGTTATCTGTAATTTGAACTTTAGCTTTCACCAAACAAAACTTTTTATTGCCAGTGCACATTGTCAATAAGCAAGCAAGACCTCTATTGGAGAATTGTGTGTCCAAGGAGCATACCTGTCATCCTTCCCGGATTGGCCGGGATTTCCCGATTTTCGGCACCGATTTGCGCCATTTCCCACCCGCAGCTGCCAAAACCCCGGAATTGGCAGCGGGGGGGGGGGGGAGGTACTGCACATCCCTTCTGCGCAAGTCGCGTTCTACACATGCATAGAAGGCTTTTACGCTTGTGTAGAACCCTTTTACGCTTGCGTAGAACCCTTCTATGCATGCGTAGAACGCGACTTGTGCAGAACTGTTGTGCGCAGGTCCCGGATTGTCCAGAGCCATGGTTGACAGGTATGCCAAGGAGCCATATTAGGCAAACTCACAAGGAAATTTGTTTTGATTTTTTCAATGTATGGAGAAGCAAGGAGATTCCGTTGTTAGGTAACTGGCAGGCTGAAATAGCTATCAGTGTATTTTACCAGAGCCTCTCGTTATTGAGAGAAATCAAGTCATTCAGATCAAGAACTATGGCCAGGAACTTTAATGTTGCTGTAGTGAGGGAGACTGTGCCCCTGGGGAAATCTGCATAGCAAGCATGCACGCACACGCACACACACACACATGCATGCAAGCAAGCAAGCAAAAGCTTCCATTTCAATCCACCTGATTTAATATAGGACATTTTCTTTGTGCTGAAATGATTTTCTTACTGTCCATCAACAAGCTAGGTTATGGTGGTAAGCAAGTGGGGGTGTGCATATGCAACAAATGTGTGTTGTGCATCCATCCTGAGAAAAATAAGGCATTCATTTATCTTGTAAAGAACCAGAATTTCAAAACAACAACAACAACAACAAGGCTTGAAGAGGCCTGCATTGACCAGTTAGGATGCAAGGACTCTTTCTGTTATTTATGATTATTTGGGAAATCAGAACAGACAGTGCAACTGCATAAACCATTATGAAGGAATCATCTATCAACTCCCCAAAGGTTCTGGTGCAGAATCAAGAAAATAGATGAGTGTTCTATGCTATGAGAATGACAAGAGCTTCTGAGCAGAATGATCTGTACTGCGGTCATCCTAACTGAACACAGACTCACAGTGATTGGACTGGCATACCAACCAATGTAGGGTTGAGCCAACACAGATGGAAATGGAAGGTAAGGACTAAAGCAATGTTGACTATCAAGAAAAAGACGAAATCTGAAGAAAATGGATTCAGAATTGGGAAGAATTTGCCCACAGTGTTGTGTTCACTGTGTTGTATTTAGAAACAGAGAGAGGATAACTGGGACATATTTCATTCCAGAACCAAGGCAAAATGATTTTATTATGAATAAACTAGCATTTTTTTGCCCAGCAATGCCGGGCAGGTTTATTTTGGGTGTTGGTGGTAGGGCTGGTTTTGGGATGCGCACACACACACTCACCGAAACCGCACGGGGAGAGAAGGGGCTCCCCTTCCTCCCCCCTGTAGCCTCGGTGAGGACACACACGCCAAAAGTGCATGGGGAGAGGAGGGGCTCCCCTTCCTCCCCCGTAGCCTCAGCAAGGACACACATACACACACACACACACACACAGGGGAGCTCCAGATGGTTTTCCCTCCGGGAGATGGAGGCCAACAACGGTGCTCCATTCTTGGCCTCCGTCTCCTGGAGAGAAGCTGTTCATTTTCCTCGGTGGGTGGTGGCCGAAGCCTTTGGCCCTCACTCTCCATGGAAGGCGTTCTCTTCCGTCTGGGAGACGGAGGCCGAGAACATAGCGCTGTTCTTGGGCTCCGTGTCCTGGAGGGAAGCTTTTCACTAGGGAAAAGGGACTCTCTCTTCTCTCCGCACCCCCGGTGAAGTCGCGGTGGGGCCAGCGCTGGGGCCTCCCTCTTCTCTCTGCAACCCTGGCAAAATTGTGGCAGGTAAGGCACCAGAGCCATGGAGAGAAGAGGGCCTCCCTGATTGGTTGAGGGGTGGCGTGGCGTGGAGCACACCGGGCCTTGTAGTTTTTTTTGTTAGTGTTCATGGGGCGCTTGCCCCACTCTCGATGACCGGACCCTTGCGGAGATGCTTGCAGGGTCTAAAGGTAAGTGTGGGCGGTTCGGTATGGGATGGTTGGGCCGGATGTGGCCATTTATGCCGGACATGCATGATGCAACCACCTTCTTATAGGTAAAGATAAGTGAAGAGTCGAGGAAAAACAGGGAAGTGAAGTTGTGCAGCCAAGATGGTAAAGCTAAAAGGACCCTAGGACAACTCCCAGAATAAAGGGACATAGAATGACTGCAGTGGTAGTATCCGATAATCTTATTTTCCAACGAATTCAAATTTCACATCTCTTGGGATAAAAGGCTACTGTTTATGACTTGAAATGTTTCTATGATCTGGATCATGGTGAGAGGTTTTAAGTACTTTTATTTCTCCTTAGAAGAGTCACCAGCTACAGCAATGGCAGATGGTCCACCCAATGGGTTTAAAGAAGCTCACGAAGCTATGGAAGGTGGAAGCTTAGAAGCTTAAGAACAAGAGTGGGTAACTCTGTTGCATTTAGGGTCAGTGGTGGCACATTTAGGGCCCCACACCAACACACCCACCCATCCTGCTATACCACTGAATTTTGGTGACATATTAGGAAAAAAACTATTAACGCAAACATACAAGCTTCTTTAAAAGGGCTTTTTTATTTTGCCCCATAATTTTGAGGGTGTCTGCAGGGTGTCTCGAAAATGTTCTTGATGGCTAAAATGTAGAAGGACAGGCATTGCCCGACCAGGTCTAAAGTAGTACAAATAGAGCTGGAGAACTCAGAGATAGCTAAGTGTTGAGTCAGTTTTGAGAAAACCCCAAATGGATCAAATAGAGAAGCAGAAGTAAATTGATCTCAGAGATTGAGTGATTTTTTAAATTTTTTTTTTAAAAAGAGACAGGGCATAGCAAACACTTTTACCTGGCCATGTAATCTGAAGTTTGAAGATTCTTTCTTCAAAACCAGCCTGGAGATAAATTGTGATCAATGTGTTCAAACCATACCTGTCAAGTATCCTGTATTGGCCAGGATTTCCCATAATTCAGTGCCGCATTTTGTACTTTCCTGCCAGGAACCGCTGCCATCCTGTAATTTGGTGGCGGGGAAAAAGTAGTTACTACACATCCCCTTCTGTGCATGCGCAGAAGCCTACTGCGCATGCACAGAAACCTTCTGCGCATGCATAGAAGGGTTCTGCGCAGAAGCCTTCTGCACAGGTCCCGTATTGTCTGGAGGCGCACTTGACAGGTATGGTTCAAACACTCTGGCAAAGTTTGGTAATTTCTACCACATGGCTTTAGCCAAGTATGACATGATTCAAGCAAGCTAGAGGGACCAGATGAAAAAGAGGGCAGGGTTTATGTACCTTTAACAGTTGCTTACAAGAGAAAATTTCAACACGCACATCTTTTAATGCAAGGTATACTTGCTGAAATATATTATTCCCTACAACAATTAAAGATGCAGGGATCATGCCCTTTTTAAAAATATGGTTATCCTAAAAGAAACACAATTTGTGAATCATGTCCTTTCAATCACTGCAGATTGAAATATCTTTGTGTGAAAGAAAGACACTTAAGAACAACAGAGGTTAGGTAATGTTAAATTCTTTGAAAATAGGTTATTTCCTCTTAATCAGAAAATAATGTTGGAGAGTTATTATTGCGATTCTTCTGGAATTCTGTAGAAGCCTGGGGCCTGCACAGGCACATGCCCATATTTGGAGCTACACAGAACTCACAAAAATAGAACATATTCTTTCAGGATCTAAAAAATAAGGAAATAAACTAAATGTTTAAGCTAAGGCTGCATTAAATTTAGGTTGATTAGATTTAGACTAAAATTCACAACACAGAAGATTCATTAGTTAAATTCAGTGGTTCTCAGTCTATGGCCTGCGGCACCATTCCATGTGGCCCACGCCGCCACTGCTGCCGCCGGAAGCAGAAGTGTTTAGGACAGCTGAAAATGCACCCATGGCTATCGTAAACACATTTACAATAGTTGCGGATGCATTTTACTGCAGTGTTTATGGTGGGGGAATCACCAGTCTGGCCCGCTCAGCTGTCTGAGGGGGCATGGTCCAGCCTGTGGCTTGAAAAGGTTGAGAATCTCTGGTTTAATTGGTTGTGGTCAGCAAGAGATGCTAAAAGAAACAAAAAAGGATTCTTCAGGTATGTACAAAGCAAAGACAGAGAAAAGAAACAGTAGGTCAGCTGCTCAATGAGGATGGGGAAATGGTAACAGATGACAAAGAAGAGGCAGGAGTGCTCAATTCCTATTTCAGCTCAGTTTCCCCACAAAAAGTAGCATACAATCTCCCAGGCAAGAGTGAAGTACAAGGGGCAGGATTGCAGCTTGAGATAGATAAACAAGCAGTCAAGGAATATCTTATTACCTTGAATGAGGTTAAATCCCAGGAATCAGATAAACTTCATCTAAGTATATTGAAGGAACTGGCTGAAAAGATCTCAGAACCACTGTCTACCATTTTCCTGAAATCATGGAAGATGGGTGAAGTGCCAGATGACTGGAAGAGGGCTAATGTTGTCCCTATCTTTAAAAAAGGGTAAAATGGAAGAACAGGGGAACTACAGACCAGTCAGCCTGACATCTATCCCAAGGAAAATTCTGGAACAGATTATAAAGTGGTCACTCTGCAAACAACTAGAAAACAATTCAGTAATAACTAGAAGCCAACATTTTTCGATCGTGTAACTTCCATGGTGGACAGTGGGAATGCTGTTATTGTAATATATCTTGACTTCAGCAAAGCATTTGACCAAGTGCCTCATGATAATTTATTCTGATTAGCAAACTAACTGGGTATGGGCTGAATAGCAAAATTGTCAGGTGGATATACAGGTGGTTACATAAGTGTACTCAGAGAGTTCTTATTAATGGCTCCTTCTCAAGCTGGGAGAGGGTAACAAGTGGAGTACCAGAAGGCTCAATCCTGGGCCCTGTGCTCTTCAACATTTTCATAAATGACTTAGATGAAGGAATGGAGGAAATTCACATCAAATTTGCAGATAACATAAAACTGGGTGGAACAGTTAATACTTTGAAAGACAGGAACACAATTCAAAAATAGGCTTGAACAGTGGGCTGAAACCAACAGAATGAAATTTAACAGGGCCAAGTGCAAAGTTTTACATCTAGGGAACAAAATCCAGATGCACAGTTACAAGATGGGGGATTCTTGGCTTAGTAATATTACAACTGAGAAGGATCTTGGAATTGTTGTAGATCACAGGCTAAATATATGTCAACAGTGTGATGTGGTAACAAAAAAGACCAAAACTGTTTTAGGCTGCATTAACAGAAGTATAGTCTCCAAAACACATGAGGTACTAGTTCCCCTCTATTCAGCACTAGGTAGACAACATCTAGAGTACTGTGTCCAATTCTGGGTACCACACTATAAGAAAGATACAAAAAAAATAGAGCAGGTACAGAGAATGGCAACAATGATGATGATAGGATTGGAAACTAAGCCATATGAGGAAAGAGTGAAGGAAATGGACATGTTTAGCCTTGAGAAAAGGAGACTGAGAGGGGTATGATAGAACTCTTCAAATATCTAAAGGTAAAGGTAAAGGTTTAAAGATAGTAATAAAGAGGAAGGGAAGGATCTGTTCTCCATCATCTTCGAGTGCTGGATGTGTAATAATTGGTCGAAAGTAAAGGAAGCCAGGTATAGGCTGAATATCAGAAAACTCGTCTTAACGGTTAAAGCAATACAAGAGTGGAACCAACTGCCTCGAGAGGTGATGAACATTCAGACACTGGAAGCATTCAAGAGAGAACTGGATCACCACCTGTCTGTTTTGATTCAGATTCCTTCATTGAGCAGGTGGTTGGACCAAATGGCCTTATTGGCACCTTCCAAATCAGTTATTCTATGATTCTATGAAAACTACATGGAGCAGGAGCTACCCAGGTATTATGTCTCTATGGTGAATTATGCTGTTATCAAGAACTGACTGTCCTCTATTCAGTGGTGGGCACCAGCAGGTTCGCACCAGTATGCACGTACTGGTAGTAAAAATGGCTGTCCCTGTACACCTCCCCACCCCGCCCTCCTCCTCCTCCTCCTAGAAGAGGCTTTGGATGGGCTGGCTCCATTTCCCCCTTCATCAGCTGGCTCCATTTCCCCCTTCATCAAAGGCTTTTCTGGGCTGTTTCACCCCAAAGTGCATCCCCAGCCACTCCAGAGTGGTTGGGGAGGTGCATCAGGGTGAAACAGAGCCCTGGAAAAGCCTTGGGCAAAGGGGAAATGGCTTCAGAGGTTCGCTATAGAGTGATGAAAATAGAAGAGGGTTTTATTTTCATAGCTCTATAGCGAAGAGCAGTCACATGGCCAACAGGCCACACCTACCCAGTCACATGGCCATGCCACAGTGTGATAGGAATGTTTTTTATGCCCACCACTGCCTGTATTACTATACACACTATGTCAGACATTGAACCAACAAGCATGTTGGAAGGAGAGACAATGTTTTCTCATAATTTCTTGAACAATTTACTTCTGGATTTTCTTTTGGCCAATTTACCCAGATTTGATCTGAGTAAAACCCAGTTGTGTCAAACAATGAAGATGTACCCTGCTGAAATGAATGAATTATACCGTAGTCTTCACTGTGTATTGTTCTAAGTCAGAATAGTTGTCATTCTGTCATACTAAGGGAGGGGAAAACTGAAGGAAATTAGGCTATTTTCTTAAATTTATTTAGTCCAATATGTATTCCCATATATGGAATGCTTCAGGAATTCATTCAAAATGGAAAAGGGATTTTAATGAAATGAATGAAATTTTATCTATGAAACTTGTTTTTTGTCCAAAAATAGCACCATTTTCCAGCATTGGAGATGTTCAATTGAAATGGCAAAATAAATTTAATTACAATTTTGGTAACTGCAGCGAGATTAATTATAGCAAAATAAATAAATAATAGAAAGTAAGATTTGAGTTTTAACGTATCGAATGATATAACAAAATTTGAAATACAGCTATTAATGCTAAATTGACATGTGTTATTAAGATAAGAAGAGATTGTTAAATCAATTTAAAGATATATGAGGAGAATGTATAGAATTTGTCCAATTTAGGGGAAAAGGTCAGATGTTAACACATGAAACTGTCTTTTTGGTGTTTGGTAATTAATGGGGATAAAGGAGAAGAAAGAGAATTGATACTTTCAAGGCCCTGAAGGTGGTGGTAAGGTCACACAGTTTGTACTATAATTTGTTATTATGTTTTTATATTGTTTTTGTTTTGTTTTTGTTTTTTTATATAATTTTTATTGAGTTTTTAATAAAAAGATACAAAATACTATAAGAGAGAAATTGCAATAACAATACAAAAATTAGAGGAACATAGAAAAATAAGCATATAGGATAGTCATATATAGTAGAAATGATGAGATACCAATATAACATCTTAGATATATTATACCATATTTGATACTCTTTTTTTGTGTACATTGAATTTTGTTTTGTGTTGAGGTATTTTAAAAGTAAATTAAAAGAGAGAAACTTCAAAATGATAAAATTAACATTTTAAAGTTTCAAATTTGTGGAAATATGTTCTCTTTTGGATGAATAAAAAAGACAGGGAGGAATAAACTAGTTCCAAGATCAGAGTATGGAAGTTTAACTACAGCGGTACCTCATACAATGATTTTAATCCATTCCACAGGGCCCGTTGTTGTACAAAACAATTGCTATATGATGCATGCATCGTATAACGATTTTCCCTATGGGATGCATCTAGAGTTGCCATAATTCTCTCCCACCAAACCGGGACAGTACGTGACATCATTGCATTCTTCAAACTGCACATGCGTCAGATGGAGCTGTCAGGGAGACTGCGGCTCTAAGATCCCATGGAATCCCCGTCCAGGGTGGGAGTGTCTCCCCTCCCCAGCGGGCTTCTCAGGGTGCTGCTTTGCCTTCACCACTTTCAAGCAGGATAATTGAAAAAAGGCGGGGAGGCAGTGAATTAACTCTTTGCAAAAATCCCTTGGTGAGGGGTGATCTTGCTTCCTTTGTTGAAATTTAAAAATCCATTTACATGTTTTTCCTTGAACCAGCCAGGTCAGCTTGAATCCGGGAAAATCCTGGAAAACCGGGACATATGGCAACCCTAGATGCATCGTGCAATGATTTTTTTTTTTTGCTAAGTGGTTTTTCCCATTGAAAAATTGTTGTATGATTTTTTCCATAGGGAAAACTGTTATGCAGGATGCCATTTCCCCCCAAAACCTAATTATTATGCGATTTCATTGCTATACAGGCGATTGTTGTATGAGGTTCCACTGTACTTCCAATATTGCTCTCTTATACAGGCAAAGGAATGCTAACCATTCAATAGTCTTGCTACTCACATTGCCTTTGGAAATGTAATTCGAATCCCGCATGATATCTCTAGCCAAGCCAAAGTCACATATCTTCACCAGCTTCCCCTCACAGATCAGAACATTTCTTGCAGCCAGGTCTCGGTGCACGCACTATGAGGCAGGGAGGGGGAAAACATGGTGTATAACCTTTGTGTCTGTGTCAGTATTTGTTCAAGAGTCTTAATTATATTACTCAGCCAAACTGTTCAGAACAAAAACTCTATGTGAAACTTAGTGAGTCCGCTGAGGGTTCAGACAATAGCTTTACAGCAATCTGGAGGCTCTATTGCAGAACTGCTACTGCCTGTGGTTCATACAAATTGTTTATGCTTTTGTCTTGTCATGCTGTGGTCTCTAGTTTTGCAGTGTTTTATAGTTCATCAGCAAAATCAGAAGCAAACCCCTAAAACTACCATCAGCATTGCTGCATGGGGACATGTCTATGGTTTATTTCTCATTTGACTGGAAATAGTTGTTTATTATTCAAAGCAAGTTAAGAAGTGTTATAAGATTACATGAAAATAGGAGTCTATATAACCACTAGTTTGTTCTAAAAAGCAGTAGGGCCTGTCATTCAAGAATATACTTTCTTTCAGTTGTGTTCTCTCCATTAACGAATTGACTAAACAAGGAATGGGCAATTGTGCCTCTCCAGATGTTCTTGGACTGTCAGCATAACTAATGGTGAGAGTTTCCAGGACTTGAAATGCAGCAACATCTGGAGTTTCTGCCTCTTCTAGTCTCTGAGTTCATTGTTCAATAGAATTTCTCACGAGAGATCACACCTTTCTTGCACAAAATTATCTTGCCATTTCAAATTTATCTCCTCTCTTATACATGCCCATTTCCTAATAATAGACATTCATCTTTATGCTTAAACTGTGTTACAAAAATATATACTACTCATGGTGTCACGTTTCAGAATAACCGTACCTTAGGGGAATTTACCCTGGGCATCAACCACAGGTCTTTTGTGTGGCTGATTTCAGCAGTAACTGTGTTTGCAAAAGTGCTTCCCACTCTTCCCACATTTCCTCTTCCCGTAACTATTAGCATTACATGAAAAGTTTTTCTCAAGAATGAACACAAACGATATGGCATCACAGAAGTGATACTGGGCTGTTTACAGATGCTTGAAACCAGCCCTATGAATTGGCTGTTAGACTAGCTTGTGACAGGAAACATTACTTCACAAACCAGTTTGAGAACCCATTCAGATTTTCTAATAGGAAGCCCAATACTAGCCTGTGTAAGCCATGGCTGCAATGTTGTTCATGACTGTGCAGCATGTGTGCATATATTCACGTTGCAACCACTAACAGTGAAAGCTGTTTCTTACATGAAAGGTTTCAATCCCTTGCGTTTTCACCAAAAGTCCTATGGAAATTGCACAGAATGCAAAGGGAAAGTGTATAGTGATTAAGAGGAGTAACTGTCGTGGCTGCATTGCTATTCTGCCATCCCCCATAAGTCCTGCAAGCAAAGTAAACTATGCAATCTATATGTAAATATGTTAATTTGTAATATGAGCACTAGCCTCAAATTCAAAGTTTTCTTAGCACTGAACTTAACTTGAATTTATTTATTGACTAGCATATTTTGCCCGGCGGTGCCGGGCTTTTTAAAATTGTGTTGGATAGTAAAGGGTTTCGTTTTTTTTCTTGAACAAATGGTGCCGGGATGTTTTAAATGGTGTTGAAAGGTTTTGTGATTTTGTGGTTTTAAGGCGCTGTGTCCGCCTGTGGCGGACTTGCGCTCCCAGTGTGTGTTTTATTTTTATTTTTTGTGCTCCGGCTTCCTCATTGCCGGGCTCTTTAAAATGGTTTTGGCAGGTTTTTGTTTTATGTATATGCAAATGAGGCTGGTTTTTAATTTTGGTTTTTTAAATATTTATTTTTGCGCATTTTTTATTTTTTGTTTTGGTTTTTTTTGTTTTTCAAAAGAGGAAAGGATGATAAAATATTTTATAATTATTGTATTTAACCAAATAATGTGTTACTAAGTGTTTTTTTTAACTATTTGCGCTTTGGATAATCATTTTTACAATGTGTAAGTGTTTAGATGTTTTGTTTTGTTTTTTTGAGTGAAAAGTTTTTTCTTTTCTTTTCTTTTTTGGTATTTTTTGTGATTAGTGTGAATATTTTTGAATGTTTTGATAACTTATTTGATTAATTTGGGAATTAATCCTATTATTTTTAATATTTTAGAATGTTTTTTCTCTTGTGGCCTCTGGGTGGGGGTGGTGAGCTTTTCTTCTACTCTACAATTCTTCTCTATTGTCCTCTGGGTGTCGCTTCTTCTTCCGGTGAGTATTTTCATTATTTTCTCAGTTGAGTTCCAGGTGTCATGGAGTGAAGATGTCTCCTGTTAGGCTCTGTGTTGTTGTTGTTGTTTTTTTGGGGGGGTTGCTTTGGTTTTTTGTGGGTGGGGGGTCTGTGTGATGTTTTTGTGTTTACTTTTTGGAATTTTTTTGTGTTTCTTTTTGACTGTTTTTTGACTGTTTTTGGATGTTTTTGTGTGTACTTTTTTTTGGGGGGGGTGTCTTTTTTTTTCATGGGTCAGGCTCAACCCCTGGCCTGTGGAAAGAAAAGGGCGGGGTGGTGGTCTTTTTTTCCACAGGCCAGGCTCAATCCCTGGCCCGTGAAAAGAAAAGGGCAGGGTAGTGGTCTTTTTTTTCCACGGGCCAGGCTCGATCCCTGGCCCGTGGAAAGAAAAGGGCATGGGGGTGTGTGTTCTTTTTTTTTCATGGGCCAGGCTCGATGGCTGGCCCGTCTTAAGTAAGGGCAGTGGCAGCGGGGTTTTTTCCTTTTTTTTTGCACGCCGGCTGGCCCGTCTTAAGTAAGGGCAGCGGCGGCAGGTTTTTTCTTTTCTTTTCTGCGCGCTGGCTGCCTCAGCGTTCTGCGTGCTCATGGCGCGCAGGATGCTGGGGCTTGTAGTTTGGCATGCGCAATTTTGGTTACTGCAGTGGTTTTTTCCTGCGGCTTATTTTTGATTGGCCGCGGCGCATTTCCGAACGTTACTTTTGCCGCACCGCTCAGCCTGATTGGCTCTGGTGTGGCGCGGCGCAAGGAACGTTGGGAATTGAAGTTCCCTTTTTTTGTTTGCATCCGGGGGGCTCCTGCCCCCCTGGCGCAAATTTCAACCTGACAGTTACCAGCGAACCCCATTCGGGCGAGTGCACAGAGGCTCGGACGGGGCTAGTGGGGCCTGGCTAAACATCCTTTGTCACATTCCAATGGTTAACGCACCATTTTATAGGTATAGATTCCCCTGCCAAGTTCATTCTTACATTAAGAACACTCTGCAACACTACTAGAAAAGGTGTAGTTTTTAAAGTTAGCCATGTTAGTCTGTGCAAGCATAACAGACGTGAAACAAAATCAAGCAAGCAAGATAGTAAAGACAGAAATGTGGCACATGAAAGGCTAACTGCTTTATTTTAATGTGAGCTTTCATGTATCAAGTTCAATTCCTCAAATATAAGAGTGAGACTACAATCATGTATAAATGCGCCAAGATAAAGATAAAGATGCTCTTTACAGAACAAAGCTGGATAATTCAGTTCTTTTCCTTTGAAGCCCAGATGTGAAATGCCACATTGTCTCATACAGTTTGAAACTTTTGTTTGTTAATCATGCACTATCTCCTTAATTTGGGACAATTTATAAATGATTATGTAGTCTCATCCTTATGTCTGAGGAAGTAGACTTATTCCATGAAAGCTCACATTAAAATATAGCAGTTAGTCTATAACCATGATGGTGAACCTTGGCACTCCAGATGTTCTTGGACTTCAATTCCCAGAAGCCCAAGCCCCTGTGAATCCACACGAATGGGCTTACTGCAATTTATTCGGCCCTCGTCGCTCCCGGAAGTGGAAATAAATCGCGCCCTTATGGGCGCGTTTTACTTCCGCTTCTGGGAGCGGCAAGGGCGGATGGATGAATCGCAGTAAACCCATTCGTGTGGGTCTATAAGGTGCCACAATGTTCTTGTATACCCTCTTGTTCTAATATTTGTTTGTTTGTTCTGTTTCTTGTCTGAAGAACACACTCTCAGCCTGGAGGAAGGCAGTTTACAGGAATAATTCTGGGCAGCTACATGTTTGATGGCCTATCAACATCAGTCTGTGATGAAGATTAAGGGCACGTACAGTAGTTTAACTTCTCAATTTCAGTGGTGAAAAGTCTAGAAGCATCTTGAATGAGGGAGTGAATATGTCAGGTTTGCCTATATACTTTAAATAGAGAAAAGATTGTCTGTTATAATGGAATGACAGTTTTGTTTCACTGAATTTCTGATTTATTCACCTAGGAATAAAGTAAATATTGTTCCTCATGAGAAAAGAGGAAGCAGGAAAGCCTAAAAGGCAATGCATCAATGTGCCTAATTTTGCAGAAATCAGATGTCCTGTCTATGTTTACAAGAAAGCCAACTGAGGCCTCCCTGTGTTCCTCTACCAGCTTACCTGTCTCTCTTGTTCCACAAATGGAAAACAAGCAGCTTCTTCTCCTCTAAAGTCAGCAATCCCTTGATCTAATTATATAATTTAAAAACACACACATATATTTACATTTTTGGAAGCTAGGAATTCCATCCCATTGGTCACTTGGAAACTGATTCCAACAAGATCTGTGTAGCTGAGGAGAGGAGATTCATTTATCAGTGTCACCCTCTCAGAAGCTAAGAACATAAAACAGAAATGAAAAAGTGTTTGTTATTTGTTTCCTAAAATATAAAACTGTCTATCTCTATACAGAGGAGGAATGATTTAGAAACTCACTTCATCAGACAAGAACAAAGCTTACATTTTATATATGTCTATAATATATGTTTATAATTTCAGGACATTTCTTTGTTGCTTTTTCAGTTTTCAAAAACTCCCAAAGAGATTTACAATAAAAACAAATGTAATAAAACAGTAACTAACAGGATGGTATTATTATTATTATTATTATTATCATAGATAACAAGGTACAATGTATATTTAAGGAATCTTCATTTCTTCACATTGGCCCTTCAGACAATGAAACCATTATGAATTATCACAAGAGGCCATGAACATGTGTGTGGTGGGTGCTGCTTTCTACGACCTCCTTTACCTGTTGGTGAATAGCTGCCCAGCTCATAGGTGGTACCATAGTTAGAAGAATCAATGTCCACATACTTGATTTCACCCTTCATGTCTGACATGGGCACATATTCCAGTGATTCATCCTTACTCATATCCATGTAGCCGCCATCACTTTCCACAGAAAATGATGTATGACTGCAAAGAGAAAGAAAGAGCACTCAAATGACATGTTGTCCTATTAAGATCTAGTGCGGTAAAGATTAGCTGACAGCATAAGGTTGCTGTTATCAAGGTATGCCCAATTGTATCCACAATAGTGGATACAATAGAAAGTGGATAGTGGACACAATAGAAAGTGGATAGTGGACACAGTAGAAAGTAGACACAATAGGAAGTGGATAGTGGATACAATAGAAAGTGGACACAATAGAAAAAGCCTCCTCAAAAACTGTGGATACAATCAGGCGTACCTTGATAACAGCAACCTTGTGCTGTTGGCTAATCTTTCTGTGTTGGCTAATCTTTCTGTGCCGTGGCTCAGTGGTTAAGAAGCTCACCTTGTTAGCTGGAAGGCTGGCAAGTCCGTAGTTCAAGACCTGGGTACTCCATGATGGAATGAGCACCCATCTCTGTCCCAGCTCCTGCCAAGCTAGCAGTTCGAAAGCAAGAAATTGCAAGTAGATAAATAGGGACCACTACAGTGGGAAAATATCTTGGGGGCATGAAAGGAGCCTCATTCAAGCATCCCCTGAGCAGAGTACCTCCAGAAAAATCCTTTCAACCCAGAAAGCACCTTTGTGTGCTTCTGACATGATAAAAAAGGAAAAACTATCAACCATTTGAAGCCTAACCTGAGTAAGACTCAAGTGTGTGCTTTCTAACTTGGAAACCGAAAGGCAAAGGTTGAGATGGTTGTTACATGGCAAAGGAATCGATTACAGCATTGTTCAACACAGAAATACCTTGCCGTGACACTTGACAGGACACTCTCTTTTAAGCAACACTGCCTGAATATCAAAGTTACAGTTAGTATGAGGAACAATATCACCAGGAAACTCACAAACTAGAAATAAGGAACTCAACTATCCACACTGCGTACATCAGCTTTGCCCCAGAGCGTTTCGACGGCAGAGTATGCTGCTCCAGTAAGGAGTGCATCCACACATGTGAAACAAGATGACAGTGCTGTTGATGAAACAATGTGTATAGTGACAGGATGCCTCAAACCTACACCACTTGAGGTTTAAGAGAACTAAGCAAGAGAATGATCCTCGACATCCTCTGAATGGCTATGTGCCTCAAGCCTGCCAGTTGAGGCCCAGTAAGAGCTTTATGGCAAGAATAAACATTCTTGAGGGTATGCAAGAGCAAAATCAAATTAGAAGATGGAGAAATGAGCTCATTGTACAAGGAATAACATAATTTATTAAGATTGATTTCTGCCAAGTATTTCCAGCAGTCTAGGACTCAGGAGGTCTGGGTTCAAATGCCCACTCAACCACAGAGACTCACAGGAGGTATGGAACTGGTAATACTGCTCATTAAATATTTCACCATGCAAACCCTATTAGGATGGCTACAAGACAGCTCTGACTTGGTAATACATAGTAAAGGTAAAGGTCTCCTTTGCTTGAAAGCAAATTGTGTCTGACTCTAGGGGGCAGTGCTCATCTCTGGTTACAACCAAACGTCTGCAGATGCTTCCGTGGTCTTTTTTTTTTTTTGCTTTCCAACTGCTAGGTTGGCAGGAGCTGGACAGACAACAGGCACTCACTCTGTCACATAGCACTCAGGTCTTGAATTGCTGACCTGCTGACCCTCTGGTTGTCAACCTCAGCATCTTAACCACTAAAAGCTAGGAAGCTGGAGCTTCCTTTTGATTTTAAATTAAGAAACTAGGTCAGAGCTAGGCTGTGGAGGCTTTGAGCTTCACCTTTCTCCAGGTAAGTAAAATTTACATGCCTATAAATATGAGACTGTTAGGTAGAACTCCGAGAAAGGAGAATTTTAGAAGGTGGAGTCCAAAAAAATCCAACTGCTACATCCCTGTTTACCTTTCTCTATAACTCATGGCTTTGCATACTTAATTCAAACACCTTGAAAGTTTTGTTAGAACACTCTTTGCATGGTTCAGGCACAGCAAAGGTGTAATCAACCATTCACTTTTATTTCGTACATGTTTCATTTCACGACAATTAATATAGCTGATTAATTTGTAAGCCGATTCATGACTTGCATGACTAGGTACACACAATGCTCGTGTGGAAGTTACTTACAGATAGTTCTCACCTTGAGGTGGTTACAGATATCACCCAATGATGGGAAGAAAATGGGGAGAAAAAGCTTATATGCCTTCATCTTCCATGACCAAAACAGATAACTCAGACAAAGCTGTACTGGTTCTAGATACAGACTCTCTTGTTACTGATAGCAACACAATAAGCCATAGATGTGTAAGACAAAAGTTGATAAGAGGAAAAAGCCAGCACTGTGCTGAATTTGTTATCATGTTATCTTGCTTACAAAGAAGAAAGTATGCCCTTAATCCTTTGGTTTCTGTTTCAGCATTCCAGCAAGGCCGGTGATAGTTATGGGATAGAGTCATGTGCCCTGAGATGAAAGAAGAGTGTAAATTCATAGGTACCTCTGCACCCTATCTTCACTGGGGGCATTCCCATAAACCTCTGATTCCTGTTTGGCTTTCTCACTGCAGCACTGTAGGAAGGTGTGCTTGTTCCTGTGCAGGTAGTCAACCAGATCTCCATAGCGGCAATACTCAGTTATGATGTAGATGGGGCCTGTATTAAAAAAAAGATCAGATAGGGTCAGTGGGGCCTAAGGATAGGTTTCCTTGCATGTGGCTCAAACGCAGGATGACTATATGGCTACTCTGAGGCTGAGTGCTTCTCTAAGCAATTCATGCAATTTTTTGTTTGTAGTCTGCAGTGCTGTAGCCAGACACAGATTTTATCACATGGCTGTGAGAGCAAGACTTCTATGTATATGTCTCTCTGAAAAAGAGGAGAGAGAAAGAACTAATCTGCACCCAGTGTGTGATTCTGCCCCGTTGTGAGGCCAGTCTCTATATCTCCCATCAGCTAGGGAGGCATGCCTCACCGGGACCAGGAGGAGAGCCTTCTCGGTATCCGCCCCGGCTCTATAGAACCTCCTGCCACCAGAAGCCTCCAGGCAGAGTTGCCCCCCTGCAGGAAGGTGTTAAAAACATGGCTTTGCCAGCAGGTGTGGGGGGGCATTCAGCACCACAACCCAACCTTGCTGGCTTATTTAGCCCTGCCCGGGAGTTTTCCTCCTGCCTAGCTGCCCCTCTTTTTAATGGGATCGGGGCTGTTTTTAGGGATGTTTTTAAAATATTTTGGATAGTTTTAATAGTCAATTTTCACTGTATGGCGGTCAGGTTTTTTAACTGATACTGTGAGCCACCTTGGGTCCCCTAGGTGAGAAAGGTGGCCATATAAATCTAATAAATAAATAAATAAAATAATAAAATATATTACTGAACGATTAGAAAAGGGATATATGGGTTTGAAAACATCAGAGGCACTGAAAGTAACAGGATTCCATACAGAAAAGGAGTAGTGCTAGCCAGCTGGAAAATAGATATGTGGGGAAGAGATATTATTTTCCTCAATTTATTTACAATGGCTTGGACAATGACAGATAAACTCTCAGGCAATTTTCTGCAACAGAACAGCAATGGGGATGAATAAAAATGTGCATTAATTGAAGAAATGGTAAAGTGTGAAAGTTTCCAGCTTGCTTCCAAAAGGCAACATTGTTGCTATCATTACTGAAGTTAAGATGAGATTTACTGATTGTAAACTCTCTGTACCAGGTGTGGCCAACCCTTTTATGCCGCAGGCCTGACCATGCCCCCCAGAAGTGGAAGCATTTACAGCTGTCATAAATGCGCCCGCATTTACAACAGCTGTGGCCACGTCTGCGCATGCATGTTTTATGGCTGATGTAAACGTGCCCGCTTCTACTTCTGGCAGAGGTGGAGGTAGCAACAGGCTGGATGGAATGGCATCATGGCCCAGGTCTGGCCCACGGGGCATAGGTTGGGAACCCCTGCTCTGTACAAAGTGAAAAGCTTGGAAGTGCAGCAAGAGGAAGGAAAGGGTATTGCCATCATGACATGGTCCACGGGAAGGGAAGGAAATGAAACCAGTACCTCCTTTGGTGCAGGCACCAAGCAAGTTGACAATGTTCAGATGAGGCCCAAGATGACTCATGATCTTCAGTTCTGACATGAGTGCCTGCTTCTCACTGCTTCGGGCAGTAGCTAGAAAAAATGGTGAAAAAAATAAGGACTAGTCAGAAGTATAAGAAGAAAAGAATGACCTGGACACAGCCACGGTCTTCACAGATGTATTGTTTTTCAAAAAGATATAAAGAAACTCTCCATGCAAAACTAGTGGAAAGAAATCCAGATTACTGATCTAGACATAGGCAAAATCACTCAAGACATGATGATTCACTTAACTTACTTGGGCCACTGCAAGTTTTCCCTTTGTGCTATATAATGGAGTCTGATTATATCACCAAGAATGTTAGTTGTATTATATAAATAATTCCATATCACCTAGGATAGGGGTGCCCAAACTTTTTGGGCTGTGGGCCAGCCACGTGGTTCAGGGGGCTGGTTACTATAGCTTGGTGCCCGGATCCGGCCCTCAATGCTAATTCATCCAGCCCACAAAGTCCTTGTCACTCCCAGAAGCGGAAATAGAATGCACCCATACGGGTGCATTTGACTTCCACTTCTGGAAGCAGTAAGGGCTTCATGGGCTAGATGAATTGGCATGGGGGGGGGGCGATCCCCCCCAGGCTGTTGTTTGGGCACCCCTGACCTAGGATTTATGAGGTTATTAAAAGCTAATGTGGCTGCCTGCATTTTCTCCTTGTGAAATATTTCACTTAATAGGCATCCTTCATATACAGTACAGTGGACCCCTGCCTAACGACAGTTTCGATTAGTGATGCGTTGTTAGCGGCAAAGTCACCATTTGCACAATGACATTTTAGCGTCGTTATGTGAAAATGCCTTGAATCGAGCTTTTCCCATAGGAAGCCACTTTTTTAGCATCGTTGTGCAAGAACTCGTGATTAACGACGATTCACAATTAATGACGCTACTAATGGAACCAAGCTTTGTTGTTAATCAAGGGTCTACTGTATATGTATATATACCATATAATCAAGATCGAATGAAATTAGAGAGATAGATGAAAGAGTGGTGAATAATGAGAAACACACAGTAAAGTAATGGGCACATAAATCAAAAGACAAGCAGTGGGACCATATGCATATGAATGCAAAGCAAAAATTACAAACTCACATTTGAGCATTTTCACAGCAACCCTCATGGTGGACTGCGAGTGGCTGAGGCTATGGGCTATGGCTTCCACCACACGTCCAAAGGCCCCAGAGCCCAGCGTGCGCCCTGGAGTGGAGAAATGCACATGTATGGAAAATGTTTATCTTCTTACATGAGAGACCAACTTGGAAGCATGTGTTATTCCATTGGGGATGACTAAAGTTGGGAGTCTGGCCAAGAGCTGGTTTCCGCCTGACTGATATGGCTGCTTTATAATACTTTTTATCCACATGAAAGAGCCATGCTGTCCACTAGGTGGGGCGCTTGTTTCACAGCTGCACCTTAAATCTCAACTGCTTGTCCAAAGAAGCTCTATGGAACTTTGTAGTGTGATTAGTTTGTTGGTTTTAAATGTCTCACATGATTTTGTTATTTAGCTGTTTATAGTGAGCCTCTGCCAATGCTACCCTAACACTACTTCAGCATTAAGACTGGATTCCTCAGGAGGCTGATTTTGTATATTTTGACAAGGCATCCTTACCTACTGCTAGGCTTTGTGAGAGGCCCATGTAGGATTTTCATCCTTTGGTGCCAAAACAAACTCTTTGGCCTTGATCACTATGCACCTTGACTAGTGTAAAAGGGAGAGGGGAGATTACTTCATGCTTAGCCTTGGACACCAAAATTTCTGAGATAGTCCTAATCAGCATTGACTGTTAGGTCAATTAGTGTTGTTGTTTAATTATTTCTAGCCAATGTTACCCTAAAGATCTGTGGTGTAGTAGTACACAATAGGCAGCCACATTGTTAATTCTGCATGCCCCATTCCCCCAATATATCTTCTCCAATATATGGTTTCTTTCTCTACTTCTAGCCAGTTTGTCTAGAATCCTATATTTTGCTGCGGCAGCAATTTGCCAGTAGAATTTATGCCAAGCGTTTATACAGGCCAAAATCCATAACAGGTTTCCGGCCATTATCACATGTCAGTAATAAAATGTGCCAAGTATTCCCAAGTCTTACACAATTTCAGTCACTCCCTTATTATTTAAAATACGGTAGTGTGTCCTCAAGTCAATCCTGACTTGTGGCAACTCCTTCCACAATTTTCTAGACAGAGAAAACATAGAAGTGGTTTGCCACTTCCTTCTTCTCGAGGCGTTCTGGGACTGTGAAGCTTGCTCTGTCTAGGCCATACAAGCTGGCTCTTCTCACAGGAGGCACAAGGAGAGATTGATCTCTCAGTCTCTGGCTCTGCAGCCAGATACTGAAACCACTGGGCTATCCAACCAGTTAATCACTCACTTACTTATTTAATATTGTTTAAGAATGGTTGGAGGTAAGATAGGAACAGGATTTCTGTCATAGTATCACTTCTACTTACAGTAAAACCCCGGATAACTGCTAAAACTTGGTTCCACAAGTCTTAGTGTTATCCGATTTTTAATGTTATCTGATGCATGCATCGGATAACATTAAAATCCTATGGGATGAATCACATAATGTTAAACCTCCATAGAGATACATTGTAACTGGCAAAGACTTTAGCAAACATTATCCGATACATCCCATAGGGTTTTAACATTATGCGATGCAATTACCCCCCCCCCCCAGATTGCTTAACGTAATGTGGTTTTAGCATTATCTGATGCAAACGTTATCCGAGACATTACTGTATTTATTACTTATTTATTTACTAAAGGCATATTCTGTCCCTCCAATATAACTAAGACTCAAGGGGACTAACAACAATATAACACAGAATAGAACACAAAACTGTAATGAGAATAAAACAAGTAATTTAAAAACAAACAAACTTAACAAAATTATAGAATCCAGCTTCAGCAAATATGTCCTCCTAAAAGCCCAAAGGATATCTAAATAAGGACCATGACAATTTATTTATTTACTACAATTTTATACTGTATATCTGGTATATTTCCCACTCTGACAACTGAGCTATCCTTGGATTTTCGTAAAGGTCTCCCTTGCTTGAAAGCCAGTCATGTTTGACTCTAGGGAATTGGTGCTCATCTGCATTTAAAGCCAAAGAGTCAGCACTGTCTGTGTCTGGAGACATCTCCCTGGTCATGTGATAGGCATGACTAGACACCAAAGTGCATGGAACACTGTTACCTTTCCAGCTGAAGTGGTACCTGTTTATCCACTTGCAATTTCTTGCTTTTGATCTGCTAGGTTAGCAGGAGCTGGGACGTACAACAGAAGCTCACTCTGTCACACAGTACTCAGGTCTCGAACTGCTGACCTGCCAACATTCCAGTCGTCAAGCTCAGAATCCTTACCACGAAACCAACATGGCCCCTTGGATTCTCTTACAAGCTTATGGAGAAGTTTACTGCTACTTTCAAACTTCCGCTACCTAGCTCCAATGCTGTTGACCATTTGAAATTTGAGAGATGGCCACATAAAATTAGCTCATGGATCACCTAAAACTGCAAATTCTCAACTTCTATTTTATACCTTGGTCAGTTCTGCAAAGCTAATTCATGAAGTACACAATTTTCAATGGACCAAAAAAAAAACACCTGTTAGTTAATAAGTGTGAATTATGGTCAACTTTTCTTAAACCAACCCTAATGGATTTCTCCCTCATCCCTGGTGGAAGGGAGCATCGAAGATGGCTCCACTAGAATTCCTCCCTCTGGAAAAGATTCTCAAAATCCACTAGAATTCAATCCCTGCCACTGCAGAACTGTACTGGAAGAACCTACAAACAAGCCATATCTGTGAGCATCTAACATAAAGAAGAATTGTAAGAGTTCTGTCCTTCTCATGCACAGTAGCATTAGTCATTCTTGCTCTAAATCTCTCCCTTAAACCCTCTCCTCACCTAGCACCAACTTGTCCCGAGGAACCTCCCAGCTTGAGTCATAGGGAAGTTGCATGGGGTCAACATAGATATATTCATGCCCATCAGAGCTGACTGACTCAATCACCTTCCAACGTATTTCATAGCGAGGTTTCTAAAGAGAGATTAAAATAACATATTAGAGGCTAGTTGTATTCTGCAGGATGCAAGATACCTGCAATATAACATAAACTTTGAGAGAAGGACTGGTTCTAGAAAGAAAGTCTACTTGTGGTTTCCAGATGGTATGTACTTGCTATCACCAAATAACTGGGCCTGTCTGTGGGATGGATGGTAGCTGCCTTCAGTGGGAGGTCTGACCAAACTGAAGATGGCAACACAACGGTATGAGTGCAAATCACTGTACATAATGTATAATTAAGTCTCACTAAAATAACGAAGCATGAATGAACAACAATTTCAAAATTGTGGTCTATACCTCATCTTTTTTCCCCTACCATAAGACAGCAATCTGAAAGCAGGTATATTGGATTTTATGGTATCAAAAGAAAAGTACTTTCCCAAATTCTGAAAATATTCATGTTTCCCCATAAAACCACCACTTGCTGATTAAAAAAACCACACCTTGGTGTCAAATAAAAATGATCTTAGAACCTGGTGAAGCTGTTATATGTTATATTCTGCTACTTCTTCTAAGAATCTCCCACAATTCTGTAATCTTCTCTGCATTTTCCTGATTTATATTCCAATATAAATTTACATGACTGATTCCAACACTGATTGAAATCCAGCAGCAAATCACACTATAGTTGGTCCACTTCTTCTGTGTCTAGGCCAGACATGAAACTGCCAAAATGAAGGAAAGCACCTTTTGGTGAGTTCATTATGCAATTCCTTTCACCTGACCTAGTAAGTGGGGATCTGGTGAATCTATCCTTAATTCAAATGAGGCAACTCTAATTGCAACATTGTTGACGCAATGGGCACAGTGCTGGGAGGGTTGAGGAGGATGGTGGAGGACAAAAGTGCCTGGTGGGAAGTGGTCCATGGGGTCGCAAAGGGTCGGAATCGACTGTGCGACTGAACAACAACAACAACAAATTTTTAACAGAAGTTGCAGCTCATGTTAGCCCTGATTCAGCGGGCCTTCTATAGGGTGGCAAAGTATGCTATACAACAGGATTTCACCTACCATTTCCATTCCCAGTGTACTGAAGGATATCCTGCATATGTAGAACTAGCAGTGGTTGCCCAGCGCTGCCTGGCTGTTTTATATTGTGTTGGAAGATTAAATTGTGTTAATGTTTTTTTAAAAATTGCTTAGTCTGTAATTTTAATTTTTAAAATGTTTATTTATGTAAATTTTTTTTGGCTTGGCTGTTATTAACTGTGATCTGCTTTTTTTGGGTTTTTTGAGGATTAATAAAAGAACAAAGTATGATATAATTTTTTCAAATTGTTTTATGTAAGCGAATAATGTTTTAGTTTTTTGATTTTTTTAATTAGTTGTACCGTAGGTAATAATTTTAATAATGTAAAAGTAAATGTTTTTTACATTCAATGTTTTTAAAATGTGTTTAGATGTTTTGGATTTTAATTTGAGTTAAAACTCAGCACAGGATTTTTAAAAGTTTCTATTGTATTTTATTGACATATGTTTGTGATTTGTGTTAAAGTGTGTTTTAGTGCAATTTTTGGACTTGTTTTTATTGGTGTGACCTTTTGTGTAAAATTATGAATTTGTGTTATGTTTTTGATTTGTTTTTACTCTTGTGGCCTTTTGTTTGGGGCTGTTGTGTGTCTTTGAATTGTTTTTACTATTGTGGCCAGCAGGTGGTGCTGGTAGGAGTTATTGTATTATGACTGTTTTTTCTCTCCTGGCCTCTGGGTGGAGCTTCTTCTAGTAAGTAGTCTCTTTCTTTATTCATTTGTTTTCCGGTCCTTGTGGAGGTAGGACATCTTTTGATAAGTTTGCTTGTTTTCTTTCTTTTGTGTGTGTGTGCGCGCGCGTGGGGTTGGTGGTTGGAATTTGTATTTTTTGTCTGTTTGTTTTGTTTTTGATTGTGTTTTTGTTTACTTTGTATTGTTTTTTGGTGTTGTTTTTGTTTGTTTTTGTGTATTTTTGGATGTTTTTGACTGTTTTTAGTCATTTTAAAAAAATATTTATTTATTTGGTGGTGGGGAGGGGTGTGTGGTTGTTGGGGGTTAGGAAGGATGGGCTAGGTGGTGGGGAGGGGGCATGGTCATTGGGGTTTAGGAAGGGTGGGCTAGGTGGTGGGGAGGGGGGCGTGGTCATTGGGGGTTAGGAAGGGTGGGCTAGGTGGTGGGGAGGGGGCCGTGGTCATTGGGGGTTAGGAAGGGTGGGCTAGGTGGTGGGGAGGGGGGCGTGGTTGTTGGGGGTTAGGAAGGGTGGGCTAGGTGGTGGGGAGGGGGGCGTGGTCAGTGGGGGTTAGGAAGGGTGGGCTAGGTGGTGGGGAGGGGGCATGGTCGGTGGGGGTTAGGAAGGGTGGGCTAGGTAATGGGGAGGGGGGCTTTATTGTGTTATTGTGCTTTGATTGTGTGGAGTCGTGAAAGTAGATAGGGGTTTCCCCTTTAATATCAGTGGGTGGGGGCTTGCGGCCCCCCTCTCCGCTGGCTCCCCTGGGGTTGGGAGGTTTGGGGGGACAAAAGGGGTATGTCCCCTCAACCCTTCTGGACCCAGGAGACCAGGGAGAGGGGATCGATTCCACCCCCCTCCTTAAAACAACTCTGTTTTTAAAGAGAAGAAAACGCTTGGTTTCTTCTCTTTAAAGACGGAGGTTTTTTTTAGGAGGGGGGAATCGATCCACTCTCCCTGGTCTCCTGGGTCCAGAAGGGTTGGGGGGACATACCCCTTTTGTCCCCCCAAACCTCCCAACCCCATGGGAGCCAGCGGAGAGGAGGATGGCCACCCCCCACCCACTGATATTAAAGGGGAAACTCCAGTTGGGACCTTCAGGCATCATTGGTGAGGGAAAGAAGGGTGGTTGGTGCTTGCATGGCTGTGAGGTGGTGAGTTGTTTTTTTAAATTTTTTGGGCGCCGGCTTCCTCAGCGTTCTGCGCGCTCATGTCGCGCAGGACTCTGGGGCTTGTAGTTATGGGTTTATGATTTGTGGTTGTGGTGTGTTTTTTCCCTGCAGCTCGATTATGATTGGCTATGGCGCATTTCTCAGTGTTCTTTGTGGTCGCGCCTCTCAGCCTGATTGGCTGTGGCGCGGTGCGGCACAAAGAACATTTGGAAATGAAGTTGTTTCCCTTTTTCACATTTGTGGGGCTCTTGCCCCACTGGCACATTTCTCAATCTTGCATTTACCTGCGTACCCAGTTCGGGCGTGTGCACGAATGGTGAGTGCGGGCTAGTAGGGCCTGGCTAAGGAGCTTATGCAAAGTTCCAACGATTAACCCTCAATTTTATAGGTTAAGATAAGACTTGATAATTGCTCAGCCAAGAATTTGCCAATGGTATTCTCTACACACTAGTTTAAGAGAATGGAATTCAGATCTCTTCTAATCTCCCTAAAGATTCTTCATGGACAAAACACACATTTGGAGAAATTTGTTTGTAGAAAAAATGCTCCTTCAACTAATCAAAAAGCTGTAATTAAATGAAAAAATACATTTTGACCCTCAGTGAGACACAGAAAGGAGGTAATCAGCCTTTTACCTTTCGCCACAGGACAACAAGTATCACCATGAAAAGGACCATGAGCACTATCAAGGCCACAATAACTGAGATAATGACCACTTTAAATGGCAAATCTGAAAGAATAAGCACATGCAGTATATTTAAACATCCCACTTGATTTAGAGTCAATGGATATTCAAACACAGTATACTTTACATTTATAGAAACAAATGTACAAACCTGTACAGTTCATCTCATCTCATCCTAAAATTAGTGAGAGAGCATTTTCAGAAGCCTTCTATAGCACCTCTTATTGTCCCCCCCCCCCAAACACATGCCTGATTTAAATAAAGAAAGAGCATTTCTTGGTACATCCCATAGTAGTACTTCTTTTGAACTGGGTCTTATCCCTAAAGAGCAAGTGAAATCAAAAGAAGATAATACGAAAAAGAGAGGGGGGGAGAGACTGTAGACCAAATATTTAAAACTATTTACTTGTTTTCTTTTACTCTTGTTAGACAATATTGGTTTTTTCCTTTCTAAAAAGCTGTAGGTAGTTGCAAAAACTCCCTCTCAATCCCCTTATCACAAGTTGGTATTTACAAGAAATGAAGCAAGGCAAATGAATTTAACTAAGATGGAATTGTTCTCAGAAAAATTGAGACTCTTCAACTACTTTGTCTTGCCCTTGATGATGAGTATGAGCCAGGGCTTTGATTGATAGGATTGTGTTGTGCATCAATGTATATTGTATAAGATGCATGTCACTTTAAGAGCTACCTGAGTACATCACCCAGCTGCAAACACTGAGCATATTTGGATTATAAAGATAGCACTTCAGTTACCACATATTCTGGCCTGCTGGTATGAGTGACAGTTTGCTAAACTCCAGAAGACTTGACTGTCTTTGAATGGCATAACCACGTTGCCAACTTATCTGGAACCAAACTGCAAGGACACACTGGATCCTGATTCCAGATACCCAGCAAGCAGAAGCACTGAGCCAGGAGGTTCAGGTATTTCCTCATGCGAGGACTACAAAACTGGAGGCTGGAGTCTTCATTTGTATCTAAGGTCTACAGTGAGTACATTTTCTCTCTGAGATAACCAAGAGCCCAGCTCTGTATTCGTCTGGACGACTTACCTTGAGAATCACTGTTTACAAAGACTTACGACTGCTGTTTATTGCTTTGCTTTATAGAGAAGAATCTACTGTTTCTGTTTCTGCCTTATGAACTGATAAGTAACATGCTGAAGTAAAAAGCTTTCTTACTTGCAAAGTGCTAATTGTGTCTGACTGTCTGGGTGTAGGTGAAAACACTGTTCGGGCACCTCTGCTGTTGCCAAAAGTCAACTGCTTCACTCTGCTGAATTCACACCCAGACCCCAATACCTAACACTGATGATAACCATTCAGCAAGATCTGAATCTGACCAGCAGTGCCAATCACAGAACTGCTCATGCCAAGGTCTACATAGTCTATCATCCAGGAACCCCTTGACCAAGTTTCCATAAGGAATCCACCCTCATTACATCAGTGACTGTTAACGAGCACAGGCAACATATTTTACAATAGTTGCCTATAAGTGCTAGGTTTAAGACTAACCCGTTAGGACTCTCTCTAAGAGGGACAAGAGGCTTCAGTTAAGCTCCATGCTTTGTCATTACAAACTGTCTACTTGGAATTAATTAATTAATTAATACCACCCATCTAGGATTTTATCCTACTTTGGGTGGTTTACATCTTTAAAGAAATACAGGTATACAAATTTAAATTTTAATAAATGAAGCTGATCTTAGTTGGCTGAGGGGAGAATGTTCTTGAAGGCTTCCTTAAACAGCACTGTTTTAATAAGTTTTTAAAATACATCCTGGGATGGGGCCTGACACAGCTCCACTGGTAAGGATTCTACAGGGTGGGTGCCACCACCGAGAAAGCCCAAGTTCTTATCAGATTCTTCCTAGCCCTCCTCGGTGTTGCCACCTGGAGCTGCATTGTTTGAGAAGATCAGGTGATGTGGGCAGACATTCTTTGGGAGAGATGTTCTGAGAGATAACAACATCCTAAACCATATAGAGATTTGTATGTTAAGGTTAACACTTATGTCTGATACAGAAAGGAATGGGTAGTCCGTGCAGGTTGACCAGAGTTGGGATGATATGTTCAGGTTTCTTCATGTTTTTTTTTTCATGTTTAATTTTTATACCGCTTTACTCGACTCAGCGGGTGACTCAAAGCGATCACAATAATACAATAACACAAGTAAATATAACTCAATACAGTCAATAATACAATAATATCATCGAGTTACAAAATTACAAATCAAGAAAAAATACAATATTAAATACGAAAAACATCAATGAATGGTACCCCTGACTCCCAAGTCCATAACGGGGCCAAGGGAAGAAAACTTGTCCGGCTGAGGAAAAGAAATGTCCCTTCCGTGGCCTCCCCGCAGATTCAAGCCTCGTGGTGAAGACGAGGCTCAGCTGTAATATTAGACCAAGCAGATTGGGCAGACTGTAGTCAAGATATTGCTTCTAAAATTATATATATCTGGGATATTTCCCACTCTGAGTGGTGTACAGACAAATAACATCAACATAATAAAACAAACATAAAATAAACAGCAAAATAAAAAAGCTAATGGCATCTGAGGGTAAGCAGCTCAAACTTGGTCAGTTAACGTATTGGCAATGTCATGATATCCTTAAAGGCTTCCTTAAAAAGGAAAGTTTTAAGTTTTTTTAATTTTCAGGGATGAGGTCTAGTGCAGCTCAATGGGCAATGAATTCCAAATCAACAGTGCCACCACTGAGAAGGCTCTATTTCTAGTCATAGACTTCCTAGCCATTCTTGGGGTCGGCACCTGGAGCTGCGCAAAATGTGATGAACAGGTGATGTTGTTCTGACACAGTAGAGAACAGTGCAATCCTGCTAAGGCTGGGGAACCATGATCAAATTCACTATAGGTGAAGATCAAATTTCTTTGTACCTGTCACCGGCCTGGCTGCTGCATTCTGGACCAGCTGCATTCTCTGTATCACACACAGGGGTAGCCCCATGTAGAAATCAATACGGTAGTCAATCTGTGAGAGTTATGAGAGAATGTCGGTCCAAGTAGGGACACAACTGTGCAATCTGATGAAGTTGAGGAAAGGCGGCTTTAGATACCACCACTATTTAATGTTCAAAGGTAAGTAATGGGTCCATAATGACTGCCGAGTTGTGAAAAATACTGTTTCCTAGAAACCCATTCATATTAATACAATGCAATCATGTACTGCTGGACTCACTATGTGGGATAAGGGTGATATTCTGAGAATCAGTTCCCAAGAGGTTTTGAGAGGCACAGCTTATGAAGACTGGCTCATCTACTCTGTGGAGATACAGCTTGCTTGTCACAATGTAAATCTTCAGGTCATCTCGGTATGTGGAATTTGTCTGCAGCTCCATCTCCTCTGAGGTATTCCCCAGGATCTTGGTAGTTTCCCTACTGCATCTGTTTTAAAAGACAAAGCCAATGCATGCAAGAGAGCCTCATTTAAATGGCATCTTCAGGTCAAGTAAAGACATGCTAGACAACTATAGGTGAAGACATTCATGCTTCACCTGAAGTGTTGAAGCCTAATCCTATGCCTCATTACTTAGAATTGGCCTCGTCAGATTAAAGCTATATGTAATAGGCTGAAAGTAAGGGACTGAAAATCTTTTGTTAGCATTAGAGGCAAAAATACAGCCCAAGACATGGTCTAACAGGATGGGATGTATATACTTGAATCCTGCCAGTGGTCAGATGGGAGATGTTATAAAAATTCCAGACAGGCTACCCAGATTTCCATGGAAGGAAACAGAATATTACTGTGATAAAAATAATCCCTCGTTGCTTGACTCAGGCTCAATGTATATTGCCAGTAAACCAGACATGCATGAGACTGTCACTTAGCATGTTCCCAAAAGAGGGAGTGGAAATTAAAATCAAATACAGTATAGGAAAACAACAACATGATAGAGAGAGGATTCATGGTGTCAGGAAAAGGGAACCATTCCTGTCTATCACATCCCTGGTCACCTCATATAGCTGCTGTTTAAAAATCAAACACAAATTTGCACAAAGAAACATAAATTTGTAGTGAATCCCACAGTTGCAGGTATAATTCCATTTTTCATACTCAGAGCTCCAAAGACAAGGGTTTTTTAATGGTATTTTTAAAACAGTAATAATTGTATAGTTTTCATTATTGTGACCCATATTGAGCCCCCTACAGGGAGAAAGGGAGCTGATATATGTATATAGTCCTCTAGAAATGATCTTCTTACCGTTTGACATCACTGCATGTATACCAGGTAACTTCTGGCTGGGGCATTCCTTCTGTGATGCATGTCACTGTTTGCTCCCCACTACTGGTATTGCTGTTCTCTCGCAAATTAATCACCTTGGCTGGAACTAATTATATTGGAGAAAGGATATGAGGCAAAAGGTAACCGATTAAAGCACTAGAAGAAGATAAATATTTAAGAATTATTTTAACACAATAGTTGGAAATAAACAGTGAATTTTCTGAAGAATTTATGTGACAAATGTTATTCTTTAACTCATGGACTATGAATCACAAGCACATTAGTCTAATTTTGATGGTGAAATATATAAAATGCCTATCTTTGAGATGTTTTATAAAGTAAAGATGTATTATAACTGCATATATAGCAATTTCAGGGCTCAGGCTCAGAGGAAATTTTTGGTATCAGTCAGTACAGGACAGACCAGCATTTGATGCTGGCAATTTCACTACAACACCAGTGTATTGCAGTCACAATTCTGTATACTTCCAACAGCACACTGTAGATACATTTTGTTAAAAAAAAACCTGTGCTCACCATTTATCTGTAAGAAAAAGGACAGCTCCTTTGAATCGTCTTCATTGAATGCTCGGACAGTGTATAAACCTCCCTCACTCTGTTTCACCCTTACAAGGGTTAAAGTAGTTTGATACCTAGTAAAGAGAGTGTTACAAAAATTAGGATACAGAAGAAGATCATCAGCACATCAAGCAGAAAGATTACAAAACCTGCTGCATTCAAAATTGAAGATTTTTGTACCCAAATTAGATTTGCTTATTCTTGTGAAAATCTGGACTTCACAGAGAAGGCTTTTGTTCAGTACATGAAGGTGAAGAGAGGAAAATGCCCTCATTACTACATACAAATAAAAGAAATACACAATGTTGTAGCGCTCTACATGGGGCTGCCCTTGATGACCATTCGGAGGCTGCAGCTGGTCCAGAATGCGGCAGCCCGGGTGGTGATGGGGTGCGGGAGCTGCACTGGTTACCCGTTTGCCTCCGGATGCAATTCAAGGTGCTGGTTTTGACCTTTAAAGCCCTATATGGTAGTGGGCCAGGTTACCTTAGAGACCGCATCACCCTAAGGACGTCTGTCCATCCAACCAGAGCGGACCGGAGGGGCTCTCTAATAGTGCCATCGGCCAGAGGGGCTCGCCTCTCTGGCACAAGGAGGAGAGCTTTCTCTGTGTCCGCACCGGCCCTTTGGAACCTCCTGCCTGTGGAACTGCGTCTCCAGACAGAGTTGTTGCCCTTTAGAAAAGAACTAAAAACCTGGCTGGTGGGCCAAGTTTGGGGTGCAGGTGGAGGGGTGGCTTCCGTTGGGTGGTTAACATAGGGGAGGATGCCTGCCCCACAGTTTCTTCAGTTCCTGCAACCCTCTCTTTTTAGGGGTGGGTTCTTATTGCTGGTTTTTATCTGTTTTTTACCCACTGTTGTGAACTGCCTGGAGTCGGCTTTGGCTGAGTGGGCTGTATAAAAATTTAACAATAAATAAATAAATAAAAACATACAGTGTTTTAACTCATTGATTATGATTTGACGGGCCCTTCTGTCCAGATAGAACATGTATACATATATAGTGGTACCTCGGATAAAGTCTGATTTGGATAAAGTCCGATTCGGGAAAAGTCGTGGTTTTCATGCACACGTGATGCATCGCATAAAGTCCAAAACCACTAAAAATGGATGTTATCCGAGGTATTTGGTATAGGAACCTCAGATAAAGTCCATTTTTGGACATTATCCGATGCATCGCCCGTTTGATTCGGATAAAATCCACAATTGGATAAAGTCCAAACTTGTGGAATGGAGTTTGGACGTCATCCAAGGTTCTACTGTACAAATATGTGCCAGTATACTATTAGAAATCCTGTGAAGATCACCACTTCTGAGTACTCTATATCTAGAAAGCATTGGAAAGATCTTTAATCTGAACTGTCTTGATGGCATGTAATTAAATTACTGTAGCTTTTCTTTACCACTCAGCAGAGGTGTGGGAATGCACAATGAAATCATGGTCATGTGTTGTTATCAAGATACAGTATATGCAAACTAAATGATAAACAGCATAATCAGGAAAGAAATGGAAAAGAAAAATGTAGAGGTGGTCAGATATGATTTAATTTTGTGTGTGATTTTATCTTATCTGATACCGAGAGTTTACCTGGTTTCTGACACATTTCTGCTGCTGATGGCAAATTCACTGTTGCTGCCTGAAGTCAGGGGCTTATTATCCTGAAACCAGCTGATCGTTGGGCTTGGATAGGCCTCAATCTGCACTTGGAAGGTGTGACTTTTATGCAATTCAGCAAACATAGTGTCATTCAGAACAGTGTAGAAGGTCACAAAGCCATGTTCTAGATTTTTAAAAAAAAAGTTGAAAGAGAACAATTAAAGGGAAAGAGAGGGACCCTTTGCTTTGCCAGACTGCCTTGTGGAATATACGGTGGTGGAAGTGTAGGGAAGCTTGTATGGAAGCTGATGGGGGAGAGCTGGCTGAAAGCACTACAGCTAGGATCCTAAATCAGTGTTTCCTAACTTTTGGGTTTTGGACTTCAATTTCCAGAAGTCTAAGTCATTTGCCCAAAGCACTGATCAGCCAATGTACTGACGTGGGCTTCTGGGAATTGAAATCCAAAACCTAAAGGTTGGGGAACACTAGCTTAGGGTATTCTGTGTTAGTCTGGTAAAACAACTAAATCTTGGGACTAGGTCTACGGAGGCAGACCAGCAGTCAAATAATTAAATTAAAAGAAACACACAAAATTATATGCAAACAATTCATGCTTGAAATCCTGTTCACATGACTATCTTGCAGAAGCCTGATGATGTCATAAGCAGGGATGATATTCTTTTTGGAAACTGAACACTTCTTCCTTCTTTCCCTTTTTTGCCATGGTTTCTCGGAAGTCCATTTTATCGTAAGGAAGGCATGGGAGATGATGCAGTGTGTGAGAAAGAAGACTTTAATTACTGAAAATTGCTGGAGGCAGTAATATTATCCCAGCAGTAACATTTTTTGGTATTTAAAGACTTTGTCTTCCCACCCAGCAGAGCCCATGTTTTTCAAATAATAAAAGGGATTTCATGGGAGCCTTGGAACAGAAGCTGGAAGTGCTCAGTTTTCAGAAAAATTGCCCCTGTTAATGAGTTGTCAGTCTTCCATGGGCATAGTTGTATAAACAAGATTTTAACAAATGAAATGAAATAAGTAAAGATTCTCACTCTTATGGGAGCAGAAACTAGTATTTTTTAAATGTATACAAAACTATTCATGGGAAAATTATTCACTGATTTCTCAGAGTGGATCAACAGGAAGCAAGTAATAAAACAAGTTGAATCTGAAAGCAATAGAATTTTAAGTAAAGGTAAAGGTCATCCTTGCTCGAAAGCCAGTCACATCCAACTCTAGGGTTCAGTGTTCATCTCTTTGTATAGCCAAAGAGCCAGTGCTGACTGCATTTTTCAGACATTTCCATGGACATGTGGCAGGCATGACTAGACACGGAGTGCACAGAATGTTGTTTATCTTCCAGCCAAAGTGGTACCTATTTATCTAATTGCGATTTCTTGCTTTTGAACTGCTAGGTTGGCAGGAGCTGGGACAGAGCTGGGAGCTCACTCTGTCATGTAGCACTTGGGTCTCGAACTGCTGAGCTGCCGACCTTCTTGTCGTCAAGCTCAGCGTCTTAGCCACTTGAGCCACTGCAGTCAATAGAATTTTACCAAGGGTATTTTATGCACAGAAATTACTTGTGAGTAGACAATAGAATGAGACAGGCAACTCACTGGGGTTAGAAGCTACACTGGCATCCTCTTAATTGTCCTTTCAGGACGCCCTGCAATTTCAGCTTCTGATATTGGAAATAAACAAAAGATTGGGGACAACATACCAATCACTCTGATAAAGATTTCTTGTGCTTCATTTTGCCCATGATAGGTATCAGTGGCCTCACAGACATACAGGCCTTCATCCTCCAGCTCAGAGTTGTGAATAGTTATCATGGAACTGGTATAGTGGCGTTCGCCTGGCACAAAATGAGTCAATGGTTCCACCTCCCTGCCTATCTGTGGAGGACGACAAAGAAAAAACCAAGCAAATAGCATTTACCAGTTAAGGTGTGAAGGGTTTGTTAAGGTAACTATGTGGGAACATGGCCAAAATGACAAATAGCATTAGGAACACTTTCCCACAAGGACTACCTTGTTTATTTATTTTTAAATGTATATGCCATTCAATAGATGTCTCAAAGACTTCTTCGTCCTATGTGTCTGTTCAGAAATGAATATACTGTACACTGAATCTCACAAGACTTCATCCAACAGAAGCATATAGCCAAGAAGTCTAAAAATGTTCCCAACAAATTAAGCTTCATAACAAATATAATTAATATAAAATGTCTTTAAAGCATGAACAGATTAAAAGATCTAGTAGAATCATAGGGATACAATAATAAACTTCACTATTCATTTACTTCTTATAAGTTTTCTTCCATATGTTGCTGGGATAGCTTTGAGTGTCACCAGAATTTCTAGATGAGCTTCTGCCCTCTGAACACTGTTGGTGATTTATGTGTGGCAAGTAAACCTGAATAACTCACTGCAGAAAATTATGGCTACCTAATATGGTGCTGATTACAATAATAGATGCACAATTGAGTGCATGCTTTCTAAAGGTAACTGGTGCCTTATCAGTTTGCAGTGAGTTATGCAATTTAACTCACTCACTCATAAATCACCCTGAAGATTCTGGACACTGATTTCCTAGTGGATCCAGGACCAGTCTCAGAAAGTCAACATCCTGGAACAGAAAGGAGTCTCGATGTGGTGTCTACTATTCAGAATAGTAAAGGTAAAGGTTTCCCTTGCTCGAAAGCCAGTCGTATCCGACTCTAGGGTGCAGTGCTCATCTCTGTTTCTAAGCCGAAGAGCCAGCGCTGTCTGCTCCTGCAGACGTTTCCGTGGTCATGTGGCAGGCATGACTAGACACCGGAGCGCACGGAACGCTGTTACCTTCCCACCAAAGTGGTCCCTATTTATCTACTTGCAATTTCTTGCTTTCGAACTGCTAGGTTGGCAGGAACTATTCAGAATACAAGAATATTATCATTTTGATGCAAAGAAGACCCCCACACTTTCCAACTTGTCCTTAACCTTTTATATTACTTGACTAATTAAATAAATAAAGAAGGTTCCTGGATTGGTACTCAATGGTTGCATTCTCTGTTCTTCATATGCCCTAAACTAAGGTACCACACTCAATGTTCAGTGAAGTTACTCCCAGAAAAAATGTTTATAGGATTGCAATTGCTTAAAACGGCAAACTGGCATAGACTTAATCAGAAATAAACCCTACTATTATGTATTTATTGCTTATATTTATAGTCTGTCTTTCTTACAAACATTTTAAAAAATTTCTATAAACATAGGCTGAAAAAAATAATTAAAACTGATTATGAGTTTTTAAGTAAAATAGATTGAAATGATAGAACTGGTTTTTAAAATCACAGAACCAGTTAAATGAATTGTTACATTAGGCTGCAGTACTTCCTCCAATTCTTTTTAAATACTCTTGTTTTATTAGGGTTGCAACAAGTGGAAGTTACTTTTAAATAGACATATGAGGTCTGTGCTCTAAATTATTTAGAACATAAGAACAGCCTTGCTGGAACAGGCCACAGCCCATCCAGTCCAGCATTCTGTCTCACACAGTGGCTCACCATTTCCTTCAGGGTATTCCCAAGCAGATGCCTTCACCTTCTTAGGATTCCCTGGAAATGGCATTGAGAGATATCCTGCCTATCTCTCCAACCCGGAGGTTGTCCTTAAGTATCCATAATTATAGCCATTGATACTCTTGTCCTCCATGAACTTGTCTAATCCTTTCTTAAAGCTGTCAAGACTAACAGCTGTCACCACTTCTTCTGGCAGGGAGTTCCATAGACCAGTAATCCTCTGGGTGAAAAAGTACTTTCTCTTATTTGTTTGAGAACTAGTACCCAAAAGTTTCATGGAGTGTCCCCTAGTTCTAGTGTTATGTGATAGGGAAAACAGTTTTTCCTTATCTACTTTGTCCACACCGTACATGATTTTATAAACTTCAATCAGGTCACCTCTTAGACGTCGTCGTTCAAGAGTGAAGAGGCCCAACCGTTGCAGCCTCAGATGGTAAGGAAGGTGTTCCAGTCCCCTAATCATTCTGGTTGCCCTCCTCTGCACTTTTCCCAGCTCCATAATATCCTTCTGGAAGCATGGCGACCAGAACTGTACACAGTATTCCAGATGGGGCCTCACCATAGATTTATAAAGAGGCAAAATGACACTTGCTGACTTATTTTCTATACCCTTCCTAATGATCCCTAGCATTGAGTTTGCTTTTTTCACTGCTGAGGCACACTGGGTTGACACCTTCATTGAGTTGTCCACCAGGACACCAAGGTCCCTTTCCTGGTTTGTCGCAGAGAGTTCAGAACCCATCAGTTTATAAATGTAATTGGGGTTCTTTGCCCCAACATGCATCACTCTGCACTTACTAATGTTGAAACTCATTTGCCACTGTTTTGCCCACTCCCCCAGTGTCGAGAGATCCCTCTGGAGCTCCTCACAATCTCTCACAGTTTTCACTACCCTGTATAATTTAGTGTCGTCAGCAAATTTGGCTACCTTGCTTTTTACTCCTACCTCTAGATCATTTATGAAGAGGTTGAAAAGCAGGGGTCCCAGTACTGAACCTTGGGAGACCCCACTCTTTACTTCCCTCCACTTGGAGAAGTGTCCATTTAGTGCTACCCTCTGTTTCCTGTCCCTTAGCCAGTTGCTGATCCAGGACAAGACCTGTCCCTTTATTCCATGACTGGTAAGTTTATTCTAGAGCCTTTGGTGTGGGACCTTGTCAAAAGCCTTCTGAAAGTCCAGATAAACAATGTCAACTGGATCCCCCTTATCCACATGCTTGTTGACACTCTCAAAAAATTCCAACAGATTAGTGAGGCATGATTTGCCCTTGCAAAAGCCATGTTGGCTCTCCTTTAGCAGCGCCTTCTCTTCTATGTGCCTATTAATTCTATCTTTTAGGATGGTTTCCATCACTTTACCTGGGACACATGTCAAACTGACAGGTCGGTAATTTCCTGGATCACCCCTGGATCCTTTTTTGAAAATTGGTGTTACATTCGCTACCTTCCAGTCATCAGGCACAAAGCCTGATTTGAGGGAAAGATTATATATTTTGGCTAGGAGATCAGCAATTTCATCTTTAAGTTCCCTGAAAACTCGTGGATGGATGCCATCTGGTCCTGGTGATTTGTTAGTGTTTAGTTTAACAAGACATGCAAGGACCTCCTCCCTGGTTATTTATATCTGGCTTAATTCTTCGTTTTTCCTCCCTACGAAGATAGGCTCTGTTTTGGGCATGTGGTCTCTGTCTTCTTCAGTGAATACTGAAGCAAAGAATTCATTGATTGATTTGATTTGATTTATTGAATTTGTATGCTGCTCACTTGACAGTGCGACTCAGGGTGGCTTAAATACACCACAAAGCATCTAATATTACAGTATAATAAAATATACAATACAGATTAGAATATAAACAGTCAATATACATAATAAGACATTATGAAAAAAATCATTGCAACATAATGTTCTCTGCTAGCTCCATGGCCAGGCTTTGGTGGGTGCCTGGAAGTTGGAGACCTCAATGGTGTCCAAAGCTCAACATCCTCAACAGAGACTGGAGCTCAATGGAGCCCAGAGCTCAGCATCCTGCTTAAGCCCTGTGGTCGGCAGTGGCTCCCTGTCCTCTCCCAGCCATGGGAGGGGCCCGGAGTCAGCTGTGGCGATGGTCTCTGGCCGCCCAAGAAGCCCGGCTGCTTTTCTCTTCAATTTCCTGTTAATCCATGTAAATTAAAACTAAGGGAATATCCAGAACTTGTATCGTCAACTGTGGCTACAAATTTATCCAGCCAGGTCTTATTTTCAAACAGGAGAAATTTCTGGGGAATATCCCTTATATGACACATCCACCCACCCACCAAGCTACAAAATTAAACCTGAAAATGTAAGAGGACCAACTGTAGAAAAGGTTTTGTTGCATAGCAGAAGACAGAAACTTTTATACACAGAAAAGATGGTTGGTGTCTCAAGCAAGTTCAAAGGTGGAAAGCTCGGATACACATTCAGTTCACTCAAAGACTTCCAATAAAGCCAAAATTGAAGCTGAACTCTATGTGACTTCCTCCTCCTTTGCCCAACTCCTTTGGGAGGGAGAAGGGAGTCAGCACATCTGTAATCTTTGCTTCTCAAACTCTGGCACCTTCAGCAGAGAGATAAAGTGGGATGGAGCGGAGAGCCAATGGAGTCTTCAACATGGGGTAGCTTAGCGCCATTAACACTCCTTCTCATGTCTTTCTTCCGCAAGACCAATTAATATAAGTAGGACACCTGTTTAATTTCTTATTTATTTCTAACAGCCCACAGTTTAAGCAAAAATGAAATTAAAACAAATTACCCTTCCCCCATTACTTCCCAGATTAACTCAGTTGGCTGACTCAGTTTATTTCTTAGATCTTTACAAACACTAACACACACACACACAAACATTTGCTTACTTTCTGGCCTGGATAGTTCCATGTGTAATTGATCAACTCAATGCCTCTCACAGCACAGGTCACAGTTATACTCTCACCTCGCTTCACAATAGTTTGCACTGCACTGATAGAAATGTTGATGGTAGAATTAGGCGAGGAAGAAACTGCAGAGGAGATAATTTCAAATCAATATAGAAGTAAGCAGAGTTGCAAAAAGATCAATTCACAGGATCAAAAATGTGTCCAAGGTGGGAACCCAATACAATACAGAATACAACTGGCTCCACATTAGGATGTTGCTGTGCAATGGTTTTAGATGCATTATAAATAACTTTAAGACAATGCAAATCAATTTAAAATATGACCATAATAAAATATTCAACAATAAATATTCAACTATCATAAACGCCAGTATACACATCCAGCATAATAAAATGCAGTACTAGACATAAGAATTAAAAACAAGTCAATATGGGAGCTAAAATCACCATTAACATATTCTCATCTTTGTTTCCTCTTTTACTCCTTCGGGTGTGGAGGGAGACTGAAGGTTCTTGTTCTGGCACTTCTAACAGCCTCCACCGGCATTATTTGGTGTTCTTGTAATATTTCTTTGATGTTAATCCCTCCAACTTCCTTTGGGTCTACCTCATGGTCTTTGTCCTTCTTCTCTTTTCACATAAGCCTTGTTTTTGTTGTTCAGTCACACAGTCAATTCCGACCCTTTGTGACCCCATGGACCATTTTCCTCCAGGCAACTCTGTCCTCCACCATTCTCCTCAGCCCACCAAGCTCTGTGCCCATTGTGTCCACAATACCATCTATCCATCTCATCTTTGGATGCCCCCTTCTTCTCTTGCCCTCCACCTTTCCCAGCATCAAGGCCTTCTCAAGTCAGTCCTCCCTTCTCATTTGATGTCCAAAGTACTTTAGCTTCATCTTCACCATTTGTCCCTCCAATGAACAGTCAGGATTGATTTCTTCCAGTATTGACCTATTTGTTCTCTTTGCTGTCCAAGGGACTCTTAGGACTCTCCTCCAACCCCACATCTCAAAGGCATCTATTCTTCTGTGCTCAGCCTTCCTAATGGTCCAGCTCTCACACCCATACATTACCACTGGAAATACCATTGCTTTGACTATGCGAATTTTTGTTTTCAAGGTGATGTCTCTGCTTTTCACTATATTCCCCAGGTTTCTCATAGCTTGTCTCCCCATAATCAGTCGTCTTTTTATTTCATGGCTACAGTCGCCATCTGCAGTGATGTTAGATCCCAGGAAAGTAAAATCTGTCACTGCTTCTACTTCTTCCCCATCTGTTTTCCAGGGACTGATAGGGCCTGTTGCCATTATCTTGGTTTTCTTCATGTTGAGTCTCACTCAGTCCAGCTTTTGCACTCTCTTCCTTCAACCCAATCAAGAGGTTCTTTAGGTCTTCCTCACTTTCTGACATTAGGGTGGTATCGTCAGCATATCTCAAATTGTTGATGTTTCTCCCAGCAATTTTGATCCCATATTGTGATTCCTTCATCCCTGCATTGTGCATTATGTGCTCTGTGTATAGATTGAATAAGCAGGGTGATAAAATGCAGCCTTGTCTTACTCCTTTTCCTATTCCAAACCACTCTGTCACTCCGTGTTCTGTCCTAACTGTTGCTTCTTGGTTCGTGTACAGATTTCTCATGAGGCATATGAGGTGTTCTGGTATTCCCATCTCTTTAATTACTTGCCACATTTTGTTTGGTCCACACAGTCAAAAGCCTTGGTGTAGTTGATAAAACAAAAGTAGACTTGTTTCTGGTATTCTTTTGTTTTCTCCATGATCCAACGTATGTTGGCAATGTGGTCTCTAGTCCCCCTGCCTCTTCTGAACCTGGCCTGCACCACTGGTAGTTCTCTCTCCACATGTTGTTGAAGTCTATCCTGTATTATCTTGGGCATCACCTTGCTGGCATGTGGGATGAGCGTAATTGTTCGGTAATTTGAGCATTCTTTGGCATTGCCTTTTTTTTGGGATTGGAACGCACACTGATCTTTTCCAATCCTGTGGCCACTGTTTTGTTTTCCAAATTTGCTGGCATATTGAATGCAGTAGTTTGATTCCATCATCTTTTAGGGCTTTGAAAAATTCAACTGGGATGCCATCATTTCCACTAGCTTTATTGTTTGCAGTGCTTTTTAGGGCCTTTCTGACTTCACTCTCCAGAATGTCTGGTTCAAGTTCAAATTTCTCATTATTGTTATTATCAGGAGTATTGAGGTCCTTTTTGTAGAGTTCCTCTGTGTACTCTTTCCATCTTTTCTTAATCTCTTCTGCATCAGCTAGCTCCTTTCCATCTTTGTCCCTTATCATGGTCATTTTTGCTTTAAATGTTCCTTTGATTTCCCCAATTTTTTTGAAAAGATCTCTAGTCCTGCCTCTTTTGTTGTTTTCCTCCATTTCTTTGCACTGTTCATTCAGGTAGTTTTCCTTATCTCTCCTTGCTTTTCTTTGAAATTCTGTATTCAGGTGGTTGTATTTTTTCCTTTCTCCTTGGATTTTTGCATTCCTTCTTTCCTCTGCTATTTTAAGAGCCTCATCAGTTTGCTTTCTTACGCTTCTTTTCTTTTGGTATGGTTTCTCTTGCTGCCTCCTGCATGATGTCCCGCGTCTCTGTCCATAATTCTTCTGGTACTCTATCTATCAGGTACAGGACATTAAATCTGTTCATGACCTCCACTGTGTATTCTTTAGGGATGTTGTGTAGTCACATCTGTCTGGTCTAATTGTTTTCCCCATTTTCTTTAGTCTAAGCCTGAATTTTGCAATCAGTAGGTTGTGATCTGAGCCACAGTCTGCTCCAGGTCTTGTTTTTGCTGACTGAATGGAGGTTCTCCATCTTTGACTGCAGAGTATGTAATCAATCTGATTTCGATGCTGGCCATCTGGTGATGTCCATGTGTAAAGTCACCTCTTGTGTTGCTGGAAGAGGGTGTTTGCTATGACTAGTGCATTCTCTTGGCAGAACTCTATCAATCTTTGCCCTGCTTCATTCTGTGTTCCAAGACCAAACTTGCCTGTTATTCCATTTACTTTTTGATTTCCTACTTTGGCATTCCACTCTCCTAAGATAATGTGGACATCATTTCTTGGTGTCTGTTCTATGAGGTGTTGTAGGTCCTCATAGAACTGGTCAACTGTGGCTTCATCTGCACTAGTGGTTGGTGCATAGACTTGGATTACAGTGATATTGAAAGGTTTGCCTTGGATTCTGACTGACATCATTCTATCATTTTTGATATTGTATCCCATTACTGCTTTCCTCACTCTTTTGTTGACAATTATGGCTACTCCATTTTTTCTGACGTTTTCTTGCCCACAGTAGTAGATATGATGGTTTCCAGAGCTGAATTCACCCATCCCTGTCCATTTTAACTCACTGATGCCCAGGATGTCAATGGTTATTCTTTCCATCTCATTTTTAACCACTTCCAGTTTTCCTTGATTCATAGACCTCACATTCCATGTCCTTATGCAGTATTGTTCCCTGCAACACTGTATTTCTCCTCCCCCTTTCGTATCCCTCCCCCTTTTCAGATCTGCTGTGCTGAGCATCCCCTTGTTTTGCCTTTTGTTTTGGTCCATAGGGTTCTCTTGGCAAACTTTGTGGTGTTCCTTGCCTGTCTCTACGCCAGACTCTTCCCATCACACATGTTATCACAGTTTAAACAGTTTTAAAACAAAGTATTACCATGCACAATATCACAGTTTATCACATAGTATCAAAGTAAAAGAACTAATTAATGAAGGGAAAGAAAGTAAAAGTCCACTATATCAAGTCTCTATGTAAGTCAGTTTCTTGTACAGTCACTATGTCAGCTGCTATAAGCCATCTATGTTTAGTCAATTATATTATTTCAGTTCGATTACTTATCCTTTGCATGCATGCAGCAGCTCTCGCCACCCTTTGGTTGCATGGAGTTGGTCAAAGGCGCCGACTCGGGCCTTGCTGTGAGGGTGGTTGTGGATGGTATCTCCTGGGGGTGGTCGGGGGTCTCCGGAGGTGTCCTTCTCTCTGGCCCCAGGTCTTTGGATGGGGAGGGAGGGGCAGGATCTTTTACTCACCTCCCCCTGGGCCTCTCTGGATGTCAAATGGGCAGCAGAGTTGGGCTTCTGTCTTTTTCTTGATGCCTTTTCTTTCTCTCTGGGCCCAGGTCTTTGGATGGGGGGGGGGATCTTTTACTCACCTCCCCCTGGCCTTTCTGGATGACAAATGGCATCAGAGTTGGCTTCTGTCTTTCTCCTGATGCTTTTTCCTTCTCTCTGGCCCCAGGTCTTTGGATGGGGGAGGCGGAGGATCTTTTACTCACCTCCCCCTGGCCTTGTATGTTATAGAATTTCAAGGCATTCTCTCCAAATGGGCAAACCACTTTATTTGTTGTCTCTGTATGTAATTTAAGATGGGTTCTATTCCAATTCTTTCCTTTATGATCTCATTCCTGATTTTATCCCTTATAGTCACACCAGAAGCATTCCTCAGACATCTCATATCCATCGTGACCAACTTTTGTTTATGTTTTGTTGTAAGTGTCCATGTTTGGCACTGGTGGGAATGAATATGCTTTGTATGAAGTATTTCTTTGTGTTGATTGGTTTTGCCTTGTGTACAACTATTAGCATCATGCAGACTAAATTGGAAATTATATTTTTAGCAACAATTTTTAAAAAATATATTATTTTAACTTTTAAAACTGCAGTTAAAATTACTATAGCAGCCAAAATTATATTGCAGATTTATACTGGCAGAAGGGCAATGATGTCACTTTCTGATGTAGATTGCTGCTAATTAACAAGGAACCACTTGGATTCCTCTTTGAATGCCAGTCAAGCAAAATGAATTTTGGCTGACATTTTTCATTATGTTTGCTTGAAACAGTTATTTTCAAAAACCTCCAGGTGATATTTAAAAGTTTCAGAATCAACACCTTAATTTTTAAAGTGATTTCATGTTAACCCATTAATATTGTCACTCAAATTTCCAAAGTCTAAATAACAAGACCTCAAATGCCTCAAGAGGAGATCTTTTCTCAGGAGCCAAAATGACAGCTAGGCAAACTTTGCTAGGAAGAGAATTTTACAGATAAGAAGCCACGTCTCTGTCATGGCCATCTTCCAACATGCAGATTGAGGAGGCGTGCAAAGGAGGATAAAAATCGCCTCATGTTTCCCCATGAGACAATAATCAGACAATTGTTCCAGATACAAAGTAAGCTGAACAGAATGGGAACAGGACCAATTTGAATTCACAAGAATAAGACTCCATCCACAAATGGGTCTAGTATCAATGGTTTGTCCTGTTTTTGGACAAGAGGGCAGGTTAGCTTCATCTGCTATTGGTCCTTTGTCTAACTGAACGTACAGCTAAGCTACTGCACATGGAGAAAGATGGTAGTGTTCCACCCTGAGGATAAATTATATTGCCCTTCCTAGCAGGAGCAAACATTTAGCAAACCTCACCTTGAATGCTGTAGACATAATATGACTCAGAGTCAAACTCCTGTTCATCTATTGTTGCCCTGCAGATGTAGGCTGTATCTTCAAAGTACCCCTTAAAGCCTTGTTGAGGGTGATATGTGCCAGGGACTGGGTCATTATCCCTCTTTTCATAAAGAGTCACCGTAGTATTAGGGTCAGTCACACGGCATGGTATAATGTCTTCACCATGGCCAGTGCTGAAAACAAATGTGTCCTTGTGGGTGTTTGGCAAGAATGGCAAAGAAGGATCTATAGAAAGAAGATGGAGAGAAAACACTTAGTTTTGATGTACATTGATAAAGATAAGACCTAGCAAATATGAACAAAAACATCCATTTCTGACACAGGATCACTACAAAATTAACCTCAAGCTATCTGAGGTTAAATTCTGTAACATCATAAGGTGAGAAACAAAATGACAAATATGACAGAATTAAAAAATATAGTGCTGTTACTAGGATACAATTACTCAGTATGGGGTAGTGGATAGACTGGTGGATCATAACTCTGGAGGCCTGGGTTTGAATCCCTGCTTGGCCATAGAAACTCACTGGGGATATATAGAATGGGTGAAGGTAAAGGTAAAGGTTTCCCTTGCTCGAAAGCCAGTCATATCCGACTCTAGGGTGCAGTGCTCATCTCTGTTTCAAAGCCAAAGAGCCAGCGCTACCTGCTTCTGCAGACGTTTCCGTGATCATGTGGCAGGCATGACTAGACACCGTAGCACATAGAACACTGTTTACCTTCCCACCGAAGTGGTCCCTATTTATCCACTTGCAATTTCTTGCTTTCCAACTGCTAGGTTGGCAGGAGCTGGGACAAAGACGGGAGCTCATTCTGTCATGCAGTACTCGGGAATCAAACTGCTGACCTCCCGCCTTCCAGTCAGCATCTTAGCAACTTGAGCCACTTCAGGGTGAAACCACCCCTTAAATATCTCCTTAAATATCTCAGTTACCTTGAAAACCCTGTTAGGGTCACTAAAAGTCAGTAAAGTACTGACTTGACAGCACATAATAACAAAAACTAGGATACAGCAGAGGGTTTTTTTGTGCTTTGGGCAAGGCTGTTTCCTTTATAATCTGTACAGGAGTTATCACATCAGAATATAAGAGATAGTTGAGTGATTTGTTTCTTGAAGACTAGGTGTGTCCAAAGATAATAAGGGGCTATTGCTTAATCAGGATGGTGAAGAGTTTAGGTTTTTACTATTGTTTGCTATCACTTCCTAAAAATGACAAAGTCTATTTCATTCATGCTCGTAAGCAGGTCTTAACCTGTGGCCTGAAATGGAATGGGGCCACTGACCCAGGTGGATCAGATGCTGCTGCAGCAAGGGGTTGGAGAACAGAGGAACATTGCTATATGTTTATGCTGGTGTCTGCATAAACAAGCAGCAAGCCTGTGGCCTCAGGTGCAGAGGAAGACAAGAGTATCCAAGAGGGCGGTGGAGAAAGCTGCACAGTGGTTACATTAGTATAATTTGTTATACAGCCTACTGCGCTGTAACACTGTATATCTCAATGTCTGCATACATTCAATTAGTAAGTACTTTTAGTGTTGGGAGGGTCAAGCTCCTCCCCATAGGGACTTGCAGTAGCTAACCATGAATGTAAGAGACCAAAGTGGGCTGGCTTCTGGATATGGAGTGGGCAACAGGGATCTTCTCCCAATTATCTTGGGCTAGCCCTGATCAAAATCATGAATCAGCCTGACAGATTTTAAAATCTAATGTGATCCTAAAACAAGAGTAATAAACCTTTTGGCTGGAGAGGTCAGGAGGCCAGAACTTGCCTGCCCCTGTGGCAAGGATTCCAGTCCTCATGTGCAGACACACAACAAACACAAGCATCTTCCCTCCCTTCCACCCTCACCTACCCCACCGACAGTAATATAATTGTCAATACCTGGCACAAAAATATAGATGGCTTTCCCCCCTGGGGCTTCATTGTAGACACAGGAATACTCTCCTGTATAAAAACCAGTCACATTCCGGAGTGTGAGGGTGTTAGTAAAAGTCCCACCCTTTTCTTCCAGGATCGCATCTACTATGATATGTTTGCTATCCTTTTCCCAAGTAATCTCATTCTCTCCTGAGCACACCAGAGTAAAATCGCTGTAGAGATCAAGTGTAACTTCCCGGACATTGGGAGAAATCTCCAGAGAACTGATTTCTGGCAACCCTGGAAAGAAAATATTATTTTAAAAAATGAAACATCAAAGAGACATAAATGCCCCCACAGGTCACAGACAGTGGTGGGATTCAGCAGGTTCACACTAGTTCGCCAGAACCGGTAGCAGAAATTCTGGCTGGCCCCGCCCATCCAAGTTTTGAAATAAAGTAGCCCTAATATGGGTGAAACACAGGGCTTTCCCCCTGGCCACGCCCACCATACCACTGCCACAGAGTAGGTAGTAATTTTTTTTAATCCCACCACTGGTCACAGATATCAGTCGTGGGACCTGCACTCACAAAAGCCTGAACCAGGTTAAGACATGAAAGCAATATGTGTTATATTAAACTGTCACATTGCCCCAAAAGTGAAATCATGGCCATCAAAGGCATATTTACAAAATGATTCAGCTTCTTTCACTAGCTTCCATTTATCTCTCAGGCCAGAACATTCTCATTTTGATCTCCAACACAGTAATATTTTACAAATTAAAGAGGAAAATAGGAAAAAAACAGAGAGAGCGAGAGGGAGGGAGAGGGAGGGGGAGGAAGAGAGTAGCACTTTAAAAACTAATAGAGTTAGAAAGCAACTATTCTATATCTGTCTAGGGATGATTACATGCTGTAAATGTACAGTTCAGAAAATTGGAAAATCCTAGCATTGAACTGGCCACATCCTGTTTTTTCAATACTGACTTTAACTTTTTCATAGTGAATTAAACAGAAATTAAATACAAATAAACAAATGTATATCAGAAGAATGAGTTGGACGTCTCCCCTTCCTTCTTTCCACCTGTGATTTTGAGTTATACACTTTTAAAGGACTGAGAAATCTCTCTCTTTGGCAGAGATCTCTAATATAAGATTTGGATTCGAAAGAGCTAATTTGGTAGGTGATGTGTGAAGGAAGTCTCAACAAAGCTAAGAATAAAATTGCCAGGAAATCTTTGGGAAATGATATGGTGGATAACTATTTCCTGAATTACTTCCTGAAAGCCCATCACTTGTTCCAGATTTCTAGCTTTCCAATGTTACATGAATGAATAAGGACAGGCATGTAGGAAGGATGGGACATTTTTCATTTGTAGTGTAAATTATGTATGCCAGTTTGATATAAGTCCTATGAGTTCAATGGGGCTTACTTGCAGGTTGAATGTTGTCTGGCTGGAGATCCCGCTACGGTAATGGTGTAGATTGTACAGCCAGTGACTCAACGCTGAGTGTTGGGCAGTGGTAAATAACTTGACTCCCTAAAGGGGCCAATTGCTATGGGTGGATGAGCCCCTTTAGGTGAGTTGATGGTCCCCTCAGTGGAGAAAATTCCACTGGAATCCATCATATTGAGCCAAACAGCAAAATGAGTGGCTTCCTCTCTAGCTCAATGCACTTCATTGAGTTCCACTCCACGCAGTCTCTGAAGTGAACCCCAAATATAATAATTTAAAAAGTGCAATGTTACAAAATGGCACCAGGTAAAATATGGCTGCATACAGCCCCAAAATACACACCTAAAACAACATCTGTGTTTTATGTTTTGATTTTAAAACAAACACATTGACTTCCATTTCAACATCTGAACAGACTCTCGCATGTGCTTAAAATATTCCACAGAAAAATATCAACAGACACTCACTACGTTCAGGACTTTTATAAAACACTGTGAATAAAAGAGGTAATTATTGGAGGAATAAAACAGGATGTTAAAAGTTAGCAATGAGAACTTTGAAGGTCTGAGGCAGGTTTTAGGCCTTAAAGAAGCTAGAGTTGTTCCTGTTTATCCACTTGGTGTCAATATCCTGCATCTTTACTTTGCAAAACTGCTGTGTGAAAGGTAACGGAGAGCCTATTTCTCAAACTACCAAAAAAATATTCTCCTCTTGTGTTACAAAACAGTGTAGCAGAAAAATCTATATACAGTAGCTTGTAGGTTACCAGGGTAGACACAGCCAGCCCAACACCAAGGTTTTGTATATAACCTCCTTGTCTTTTGGTGGTGGTCATGAGGGCTGAAAAGTGCCAAATGTCAGCCAACAATTTAAAGCAGGAATTGACAAAGGGCAGTCCTCTAGATATTGTTGCAGATGTTGTGAAAACCATTGTGGTGTAGCGGTTAAGAGTACTGGACCAGGGCTTGTGTGACCTGGTTCAAATCCCCACTTGGCCATGAAACTTTCTGTGTGACACTGGGACAAGTAACAGGCTCTCAGGGTCAACCAAATTAGAAGATGGGGGGAGGAGCTCACTGGACAGTGAACAGCCTTAAAGGAGGATATAGCTGAGGAATTCAACCTCCCCTACGTCACTTGGAGGACCCTAAATAGGCTGAGGGTCAGAGTCCCTAAATGTAAGACCAACATGCTCAAGTGTGGGCTGCTAGTGGACAAAATGCTGTGTGAATGTGGAGAGATACAGAATCCAGCTCATTTACTGGTCTGCCGATTGCTGCCAGAAAAATGCACGCCGATAAGAACTTAAATTTGGCCAACAACAAAACCAAGAAAGTGGCTTCATTTTGGCAGTCGAGGGCTTGATTGGGACATGACAGAAGAAGTATTGTTGTGGGGAGAAAGTGGGGAGAAAGAGAGCCAGTTATGCTACCTTGAGCTAACTCAAGGAAAAGCAGGTTACATATGTGACATGAAATGAAAACAAAATATACAACAGAATGGCCAAATTATCAGAGAAAAATAGCATAGCTTGCGGCACAAAATAGCAGTTGAATTCTTTTGTAGGCTGAAAGTTAGCCTGCTAATGCAGATTCATTAACCTGCTATTAAAAAGGTGGGCAAACAGTCAAAAACCTTGCAACAGACACGTAATGCTCCAAGTCTTTAAGGCAGGGGTGGGGAGTGTAAAGTCCTCTAGATGTTGTCTGACTATTGTTCCCTTCACTGACTGCATTGGGTTAAAGCTGACTAGAGCAGCAGTCTGAAAACATCTGCCCCACATCTACCATGCACAAGCAAACAATCCATGGCCTTCAAGTCTATATAAATGTAATTTTTGTTTATGGGGGCTGCCATACATAAGAGGGTAGTGTGTCTTTTGCTTTCAGTGTCACAAGCTAGGCACAGCTAGGGAAACTGTTGTATAGCAGCCTAGAAACCAATGGCAATATTTTTAATTAAGGTGAGTCTGCTACTGTACTATGTAGCTTAGGAGACATAATTGTTTCCACATATGCTGTTCCATATCCCTGCCTCCCTTTCTCTTCATTTATCCCATGCAGGATGGGAATCCTACATAGAATTAATGCAGACACACTTAAGTGCTCAGCTTAGTGTCCAGAGATTTGCTTACCGATAAGAAAGAGGAGTAAGGAGATGAACATCTTCGAAAATAGCTGTAGCATCATGGGAATCTGATTTATACCAGACCATGCCCTGTTAAGAAGTAAAGCATGATAATTAGAGAGCTGGTAATAGAAGAGTCTTGTATGGTGAGTGACATGAATATCTCTGCAACAAAAGTTCTTTCTTTCCCTTATTATTTCCAAAAATCTCTGCTCCTCATTCTTTAGTCTGGGTGTTTTTACTAATAGTCCTTCAGGTCCTGTTATTTTCCTTGTTATTTCAGGAAACATTTCAGGTACCTGAGACAAACATACGTTATCAGATACTATTCTTGCTATAACAGTAGTTATGGGTTTCAGAAGAGCAGCTGTAGATTCTACACAAGCCCAGAATACATCATTGTCCAAAACAATCTTCTTTGTTTATCCAGTAGAAAACTGTCTTGAATAAAAGTTGCTTGTAGAGCTTCCTTTTCACCCAGGAGACTTTTCAGCATTATCATTATTCCTCCCCATCTGGTAACAGATGGCAGTTTGTGTTCTTGGAGAGTTCTTCCGAGACCCTTTACTTTTCTCCTTTTGAATGCTCATGAATATTTTTTGAACGATGTGATGTTTCTTAACAAATTTGATAATTTTCTTGGCATCTGACTTAAGATCTTCCATTGCCTTTAACTTCATTATGTCATGAAATAGCACACTCAAATGTTTTCATTTGCGGAATTTTTTTGTGATTGTTCCATGCACATTTCATGGCCGCTAAAGGTATTTTTTAGTTTCTTATATATGAAAAACACATTTTATTACATATTAATCTTTACCAAATATGCATTTCTTATACTGTTAATACACATATATTAAAAAAATCTGAATGTAACTTGCAGAAATTACAAAGAAATAGTATTTCCCCAATTTTCTGGGTCCCCCCCAATAAATAAATAAATAAATTCTGGGTTTTTTCCCCCTCCTTTCAAAATTCCTGGGAGTTTTACATCTCTACTCTTCCCTGACCTCAAGTAGCCTGCATGTGCTATCAATATAAGGAACACAGGTCTGGACCAGTGTAGACAAGCCCTTAGAGCAGTGTTTCCCAACCTTTGGTTTTTGGATTCCAGTTGCCAGAAGCTTAAGTCAATTCTCCAAAGCACTGTTCAGCCAATCTACTGATTTAGGCTTCTGGGAATTGAAGTCCAAAAACCAAAGGTTTGGAAAACTGCCTTCAAGTCTGCTTACCCGTCTCATCCTGTTTCTCCACTCTTGTGTGCTCTCTAGGGCATATATAACTAGTGTATCTTCATTTTTTTCAGTCTGGAAAGTAACCGCCATGGTGAATGATAATGGTTATTTGTTTGTTTTTAACTGTGTTTCTTGCTTTATTAAGGGTGTATTGTGGAACTGATGATCCATTTGTCTACATAGCATCTCTTCTGCACAGAGATAAAATCCATAGTATTCTTTTTTCTTTCACCTGGTGAACATTCACAACAATTTAAGGGCCAATTTACTTTACTGGTCATATATAGTGAGTATATGGAAGTGTATATGTGGCTCAAGTAGCTAATACACTAACTGGGAGGCAGAAGGTCAGCAGGACGGAATGAGCTCCCATCTTTGGCCCAGCTCCTGCCAATCTAGCAGTTTGAAAGCAAGCAATTGCAAGTAGATAAATAGGGACCACTTTGGTGGGAAAGGTAACAGTGTTCCATGCGCTCCGGTGTCTAGTCCTGCCTGCCACATGACCACGGATATGTCTGCAGAAGCAGACAGCACTGGCTCTTCGGTTTTGAAACAGAGATGAGCACTGAATCCTAGAGTCGGATACGACTGGCTTTCGAGCAAGGGAAACCTTTACCTTTACCTTTAATATGTGTTAAACCACTGCAACATGTGGGTCGATATCCTATTCAATGTTTATATGTGCTCTGAGTGCCAACTGAAAAAGCTAATGTAGTGATATGATGAAGTGCTAGTCACACAAAGCAGGTTGTACAGTTAAAATGCTGCATGTGGAAACTTTGCAAAGAATACTGGCCATTGTCTGTGGCTCTTTTGTGTACATCGTGACCTATATTCAATACATATATCTTGTATGGGTGAGAATCACTACTATTGCTACTAATTAATATTTATATAATAATTTCATTTTGCAGAAATAATTTAACAAATTGTTGTTGTCAGAACTAATTTATAGGGCTTTCAAGGCAAGTGAAATACTAAAGAATGGTTTAACCAGTTCCACTCCCCCAGTGAGTTTCCATGGTTGAGTGCAGCTTCAAACCCAGGCTGACTGTGCCCTAGTCTATCACTCTAATCGTTACACCACACTGAGTATCCCGAACAAAGTATACGTTCACTGTAAACACCTTTCCTTATTTTTACAAATGAGAAAATAAGCCTGAAAATGGAGACTTTCTTAAGACCGCACTCATTTATGAATTAATATAGTATGGTTTTTGTAACGATGCTGCACTTTGGCTACGTTATTGTGTGGCCTGATATAATTTATATGATTAAATAATATTCATCCATATCAAATAAAATTAGTCATATATAATGTGTTAAAGCTATAAGATTGTAAATAGAAGAGAGAAATTCTTAACTACTATCCATAGGTAAGTGTCCGTAGGAGCTTCTCTCATTTCTGGACCTGTACAAATTAGCTTGATTTCTTTGGTGATTCGTCTTTGAGGTTAAAGCATTGGATTCTCCTGAAGTCTGATTTCTCAACCCTCAAAAACTGCTTAAGTCATCTATCTCTCCTATGTTAACAAGTTTCTAACTCTGACTCCAGGCTCCCTGTAATGTCTGAGAGGGATTTAAAACATGAAGCTACTTCGGAAAATGGTGGTTCTGTCTTGTCTGCTTCCTCCAGCCTTCCATGCAAAGTTAAGTGAAATCAGAGCATGGAAAGTATAAGAAAACCAGAGTTAGTTGGCTGGAGAGTTATGGAAACTTGTCTTTTTTAAAAAGTGTTTCTAAATTCTGAATGAAACTAAATGGACACTGAGAAACTGTAATTAGGAATAGGATTTTCCAGTCTCATGTTTTGACAGGAACCACTCCAGGTCAAATCAGGAGACTCTCAAAGCACTAGAACAGTGATGACGAATCTTATCACTCCAGGTGTTCTTAAACTCCAATTCTCAGAAGCCTTGATCAGCAGGAGTGTTGATCAGGGCTTCTGGTAACTGAAGTCCAAAACACCTTGAGTGCCAAGGTTGGACATCACTGCACTTGGAGGTAGAGCAGCCCTAAGCTCTAAACTCCATGCTGTTCTCATACTACTCTTTCAAATCACTAGAGAATTATCCTCCTGCACCACAAGAATTGTAAGGATTCATTGTGACTCTCAAAGGTATATGGAGGCAGATCTCATGGAGGCAGCCTCCGTCAACACCCATTCGCTATATTTTTCCCAACCAATGTGGGAAACAATCCATTGCACATTCTGTGCAAAAACAACAACAACCCTCAATGGTCATTAGCTTCATTCACACTGCTATGTTGTTCACAGGAAAATGCCTGTAAAAAGGAAATGCACAACTCTGAAGCAACTCTCAAACCTCTGGGTAATTTTATGAGGGCACATGGAAGATGATGAGTTATCTGCTATGTCTGTGAAATCGTCTAAAAATAATTTAGAGCCAGGACATGGTTGAGTCACAACCTCCATGTATGTTGGAAGACTCAAAGAATTGGTCATCCCATAAACATATAAAAATGGTTGAACATATTAACTTTAATACAGGCATCAACCTAATTGCTAATCCAACAAGATGTCATGGGGGGATCGGGATTTTTAAAATGCTTAGGTGAGGTATGACCAAAAAAAAAGTTGGGAACCATTGCTCTAGCCCTTTAGGTAGTTTGGACTTCAACTCCCGTACATCCTAGCTAGGAATTCTGATAATTAAAGTCTAAAATGTCTGCAGGACAAAAGGCTGAGAATTATTTCTTCAGCTGATGACCCCTCAGTTTGTTTTCAAAAATTTATCCCCAAAGCACCACATGATCTTAACCTGGTTAAAAAGAACAATTGGTAACCTGATTCGACAGTCAAGCCATAGTTTTAGTGAACTTTTTTTTTCAAGCAAGCACAAATGTACATTCCACTGGCTTGACAGAGTGCTGGACTAGAGTACAGGAGACCTCAGTTTAAATCCCCATTTTGCCATGCTAACTACCTGCAAGATGGCAACCATAAACTATTCACTTATCTGAAAAAACCTATTAGGATTGCCATAAATCAGAAGCAATTTGATGGGACTTTAATATTATTCTGGTAAATAAAATTAATTTATTATAGATTTTGTTTCACCAATGTTTCAAGCAATAACTAAGAATAGCTAAGTGCAGAGAACTTTTATTCATGAAATTTTATTCTTTTCATTCTTTGAGCTTTTGATACTCACCCAAGTTTTTGGCTTGAAGAGCAGTTAAAATAAAGAAGCAACTATGCATTATCCCTTCACAAAGTAAATCTAGCTTGCCTCTTCTTGCCTCCATGATCAAAATGAAAGATTGTTCTGAATGAATTTCTCAAGAGAACGTGTGGGCATTACTCAGCTGCACAGGAAATCCAAATGTTATTCCTCCAGAAACTGCCCAGCTATGGGGGAAATTTCATTCTACAATGCTGAGACCATACATTTGGTCTAAGCTCAGACCACAGATTTGGTTTGGGGAAAGCAACCACCACCACAATACCCACCCATAGTTCTTCATCACCATTTTTACATCTTGGAAAAGGAGCTTGAATATGTGGCTACTGGTTATTGTCCTATACCAATGATGGTGAACCTTGGCACTCCAGGTATTCTTGAACTTTGATTCCCAGAAGCCCTGATCAGCAGGAGTGCTGACTTGGGCTTCTGGTAATTGAAGCCAAAGAACACCTGGAATGTCAAGGTTTGCCATCACTGTATCTAGGCACTAGTGGTGACTAAACACATCTTGTGCTTGTACCATTATTATTATTTTCAATTCTATCTAATAAGCATTTGTCAATTCTTAACTATTTTTCTGGATGCTGAGCATTCCCTGCTTGACCACACTAGTACGATTATGCAGGTTTTCTAGTTAATAAAACAATCCTATTTAATACTAGCCTTTTTTCTCCTTCCAGTACTCCCTTGCATTTGTTTTTGTTAGTGCACTTCTTCCATTAAGTGACAATCATTGTTTCCCTTTCAATCTTTAAGCAACAATGAAAATAAAATAAAATAAAAATAACATATTTCATAAAAGACAAACAAAGCACAACAAGATTGTATCAGTGGTTTTTTTATCCAGATCAAGCATGATGATAGCGTTGGTGGCGGCAATGATTTTATTTATACTGAAAGCAAACAAATAAACAAATTTATACTTAATGGAACTGAAAAAATGGAGGACATTGAATATAGAAATCTTCCAGCTGAAGTTCCAGAGATTTCTGTGTACATAACTGGAGACAGCTAATTTGACCAGGAATCAGCTGAAAGCCAGCGTGTGCCATCAATTTATTTATTATATTTTACCCTGCCCATCTAGGGGATTTCCCTACTCTCAAGAAAAGGAACAATTAATACCTTCAAATTGACATCATGCAATTTAATTGACTGTTGAAAAGGGACTTCAAAGAAAGTCTGAGAAGAGGCTATCATTTCAGGTTTAAGCTGTGACTTCAAAGGCCATTTGGCTTCTCTACTCAGAGACACGCAAACAAGGCAATAGATTACAGCTCTATGAAAGGAAGAAGTCCTACAAATATTTGTCTATACCAGTGTTTCCCAACCTTTGGATTTTGGGTTTCAATTCCCAGAAACCTAAGTCAATCCCCCAAAGCACTAATAAACCAATGTACTGACTTAGGCTTCTGGGAATTGAAGTCCTCCTGTGGGGCATGGGCCCCATGTTGGGAACCACTGATATACATACAGCTCAGATATATATTCAAGTTGTGAAACTGAATAGGTCATTAAAGTATATAATGGGACTAGTGAGTAAATTAGTTGATTTTGTCTTATTCAGAAGGAGGAGGGATATAGTGCATGAGCCAAGCTTGCCTCTCAGGAAGAATGTTGGCTGATCCTGCTGTCCATCATGCCATTCTTGAAGCTAGACACACAAATAGGGCCAAACGGTACAGATGCAAATTAGAGAAAGAAACCGTTGAGGCAGGAATATCTTTCAAGTCTCTTTTACTGCAAGAATGCAAAGGAGTAAAGAAATAAAATATCATCAAAACAGTTCCGGTATTGCCAGTTTTTCAAAAGAATTTTTCTTCATCAGTATATAATCTTAAGTATTTTTCTGTAGACAAAATAATACACTCTGACAACACATTTTAGTTAGGTTGTGAACCTTAAACCAAGATATCTAAACATAATACATACCAAGAGTGTTTTTTACATGTCTACTAGCTTCAGGGAAGAAAACATCCTATCTTGATGAGCTTAAAGACATCGAGTGATGTATTCATGAGAAATAATTTTCTTTTTCTTTTAAAGATACAGTAAGGAGGCAGAAATGGCTTGATTATGTAACCAAAGTCTTCAGACGGTGAATATAAAATGCTTCTCTCTGCAACAACAATTTATCAATATTGGTTTTAAAAAAAGATTTAGGTTGCACAACTTCAAGAACAACAAACTTGAAATGCTCGTCTGTGTGACCCTCCTTGCATGAATAAAGGTGCTTGTAATACCTGGTTTCTAATTCTGGAAAGGATGCAGCCTTTGTTTCCCAGACAAATTTGCATATGACACAGTTGTAACATTTGTAATGACTGCATATGATATTCTGTGTTAATCCCTGTCTGGCCATGCACTCAGTATGTGTTACTATATTGCCCAGGGATCTGGTCCTTCTAAAACCTATAACTGGTTTATCATTGCATCTTGTTATGTAACCAAGAATATGCCAGTGTTTATGTATAATCTTTTTAATATCATTGGCCAATGGAGTGAATTCCAGAGGCCAATTCATTCTATATTTCCTGGTTATCTTCTTTGTGTGTTTGTCAAAAGTAAGTTTCTGGGTATTATTTGAATCTTATCAAAGGAACGATCGATGATTTGATTGGGTTAGCCTGATGTAATGCCTCCCTGATATTATTAGCTGATTCTAGAAAGTCTCCTTCAGTAGAGGAGTTCCTTTTTGCCCTTCAGAAGAGACTATATGGAATGTTATTTTTTAAATAATGTGGATGGAATGACCCAAATTGGAGATAAACATTTATGTCTGTGGGTTTATGAAAGAGTTTCATGCACAAAGTTCCTTGATCGGAGATATAAACATTGATGTCTAAAAATGATAAGATTTTAAGATCCATTTCAGAAGAAAATTTTAAATTAGGATCCTGATTGTTGAGCCATGTTATAAAGTCTTGTATGATGCAATGTTTATTAAAAATGAAAAAAGGTCATCAATGAATCTCTATACCATAATATGTGCAAAAATGGATTAAATTCAGGGTTCAGAATAACCTTCTTTTCAAAATAAATCATGTACAGGTTGGTTACACTGGGTACTATGCAACTACCCATTGCTATACCTTGTGTTTGAAGATAAAAAGAATCCTGAAACTGGGAAAAACTTATTTTCTAAACAAATGTCCAGCAGATCCAAAAGAAAATGAGCTGGTGGTAGGAGTTGGACTTGTGGTCTCAAGGCATTATTTACAACTATCCTAGTCTCCTCCATAGGGATATTTGTGTAAAGAGCATTAACATCCATGGTCAATAGGCCAGCACCATCCGGTACTTTAAAGCCTTTTAGCTGCAAAATAAAGTCAGCTGAATCCCTAATATAGGAAGGAGTGTCCTTCACAAATGCTTTAATATGGTGGTCCACATATTGAGCAATAGGCTCCAACAAAGAATTAACACATGAAACAATGGGCCTACCTGGAATTGGGTCACCAGGTGCCTTGATTTTATGTACTTTAGGGAGTAGATGGAAAATGGGAACCCTGGGGCTATTATTTAAAAGAAACCAGTATGTTTTTTCATTAATATAATTCAAAGATAAACATTCATTCAGAACTACCCTAATAATGGAGGCAACATGAGGAGTGGGATCACATGTTAAAGGCTTGTGGAATTTCAAATCAGAAAGCTGCCTAATGGCTTCATCAAGATACTGTTGTTTATTTAACAAAATGATCCCACCTCCCTTATCTGCCTGTTTAAACAACAGGGAAGGGTCATTTCCGAAATCCTCCAACAAATTTATGTCATCACTAGACAAATTATAATACCATCTTTTTTATGGGATTCTAACTTCTGTAGAATCTGCATCATGCTCAAATTTCTTGTTCTTGAATTGTTTGAAAGTATCCATGAAAGACTTTAAGTTTTGATTCATCTCCTTAATATTCTGTTCAAACAAAGCTTGAGGAGTGAGTGGTCTGGTGTAAACCCATTTTCAGTGTTTCAATTTCAGCATCAATGGAGGCTATCTCCTTACTGCATTGGTCAATAATCAGAATGATTAAATCAAAGGAACACTTATCCAAAATTGCTGCCCATTTTGCTTTAAATTAATTATTATCCATAAAGAGAGTGGGACCCTTCTGCATCCTGAGACCTCTGGGGATGCGAGAAGCTTTATAATAATCATAGAGAGAGGATGCATGTAGCTTATATCTTGTTAATTTTTTCTCCAAATTGGTCAGTTTTATAAAGTCACTATTGGGTTCATTGATATCGATCCTTAATGAGGTAGTACCGCTCAAAATGCAGTCTCTATCTTCAGTAGTATAAAAAAAGCTAGGGTAGGAAGAGATGTACACCATGCATGCATCTCTCCCAAAAGGTGTAAGTATAGCTAGGCTAGCTAATTTTATTGTTTTCTGGTATCTTCTCCTTGAATGTTCCTAATTATGTCTCTGTACTTTGCTTCATAGTTTAATGATGTGGAATTTCTTGTCCCTTGCATTATTAACTTTTTTCTTTTAATAAAATGCAAAAATGCTTTCAAGCGATTGTTTGGATTTTTGGCTCAGATGATTGTGGTACTTAAATCTAGGTCTTGCCTTGACCAACTACTGCAGACTTTGGTACAATATTTTTTAAAGTGAGTATGGTGGCAGCAATAATCCCTGACTGGTTTATGATACTAGGTTAAAAAATGTTGCTTCCAAATACACTTCACCATATTTATCTAGAAATTAAGTATTGATCCTTGTTCTGAAGATAGCTGATAAAAAGTCATCATTGGTCTTTATCCTTACAACACAAGTGAGGAGTTATTCAATTGTACAGATAAAATGCAGGCAAACAGGAAACAATAGAAACTATAAAATGGCCTCTGGCACCTTAAAATATATATTATTATTATGACATATACTTGTATAGGCAACAGACCACTCAACAAGATATAGGTCTATATATCTTTTAAGGTATGTGATCCTATAATAAAGATTCTCAGCTGATGGATTTTAACATTTGGCAGAACGCTGCATACACTGGCAGAATATGAATTCTGTTTTGTGTGATCATATATTGATAAACTCATATTTTTACAAGATTGGAAAAAGACTCCTGGGCACTGACAAGTGATGGTGTTTAAAAGAACTGAGTGTTGAATTTTAAGTTACCAGTTTTATGCAGTACATTCGAGAGAGAAAGAGATTTATTTCTAGGACCTAAAATAAATATTTAGCTACTCAGATAACCAAAGGCATGGATTTTTCTAGCTTTAATTTGGGAACAAATTCAAACTTCCATCATCAAGTGAAATAACTTTAGTCAAATTAAACTTAAAAACATAGAACACTCTCATATGTTACACACCAAATCCCCACTGATTCAATGGGCCTACTCTACTTGTCACTTATTACTGAATTTCAGCCATTGTTTTTGCAATAATGTGAGAAACAAGAATTGAACATCAAGTCTCTTCCTCATGCCATAGCCCTGCACCGCATCAGCAGCACAATACCCGAAGACAGCGCTGGCAGTATGAATTATAGAAACTGTCCTTTACTGAACTAGTATGTTAGATCTTCTTTGCTTTCCAGATTGTTTGGTCAGCATAACTGGGGAAATGATCAGTCTTTCAGTGATGTTTAGTCATCAGATATTCCCCTTACTCTTTCACTCCAGCTTGAATTAATTGATTTGCCAGCAAGTCCCTGTATGTTTCTGATTTATTCAGCAATTTCCCCCAAAGCCCTGGGATTCTTTCTTTTCTGCTTTCCCAGGTTTTGTTCAAATGAAGAATTTACTTCCTGTTTACTTAGCTGTGGGAATCTTCATATACCATAAGCACCCTAGCTGAATCTTCATTTGCCTTCATGGAAAATAATTCTGGCATAAATAAACATTTTATCATAGAAAAGCTCAGTTTTATTTTACTGCAATTCTATATGTTATCCTCCCAGTTACAACCAGATAAGAACACAAAATCTGCATATTTAAATTGGGAACTAGTATGATAGAAAAAGTATTTCTAATGACCCCCCCCCCCCCAAGGTTTAAAATACTACTGTTAACATTTTCTTTATCAATTTATGAATAGATAAAACAGTAAGTAGACATTGAAGCCAATAGTCAGCCTCAGCATGCACGATAATAAATAAAATCACATTACTGTACTGTATTTAGATTCTCAAGGGGGGGGGGACCACAAACATAATTTGGTTTGAATTTAAATGTTTTGATTGAATCTGTATTCCTGCAACAAAGTAATGAAGACATACAATTCGTCAAAATATGGGCACAGTGATATACCCTCCTTTACCTTCATGCTCATGCAACATAAAGATTTGAGATCCAAACTTCAGTGCCCCAAAGAAGCAAAAATAATTTGCACTGGACTGATAGTGATTAAGTAGCTGTGGACAGGACTGTACTGCAAATCTCCAGACATAGGTGTTGACAGAATCACAACCTATGTTTCATTTCATCTCTTTCATACCACTAGTAATGTGTCATATAGGGAGTGGATAGCTAGCCTGATTATGTTCCTTGTCTACTTGGGTTGGATTTTATTTAAAAGGGTGTATCAATGAGACAATAATTTGAGCAAGAAGAAAGATTGATCTATGGTCACTCCTCTCCCATGGTTCCATGCTCTTGGGAAATACAACTGCAAAGATGTTTTTTTCTTTAAATCAAAGTGTTCTCCCCCTCCCCCACTTTAGGGGCTTTTGTTTACTGACCAGCTGCAAATTAATTTTTGAAGAACCCATGTAGCAGAGTGTACCAGGCTATCTGAAGAACTCTCTCTCTCCATATGAGACTTATTGTACTATACTGTACTTTAAAATTTTCAGGGGAGACCCTCCTATCGGCCCCATTGCCACTGCAGATGTACTCAATGGAAACACAAGAGAGGATCTTCTTTATTGCAACTCCCATTATGGAATGTACTCTTTTGGGAGATTAGGCGGGCTTCCTGTCGCCGTCGTCCCCCCACCCCCTTCTGCTGAAATTCGAAGACCCATCTCTGCAGGCAGACTTTTAACTTTTAACATTTAACGGAGTCCCTGGATGCTATTTCCTTTTTTCAGTTTTATAGTTTGTTTTTGAAGCTAATGTGTTATATTTCAATTGTTATAGTTTATTTGTTCATTATTGATGTTGTTGTTTCCACGTTTATACCAGCTCATAGTGCTAAGCAATCTCTAGGCATGATTCAATCCACAGTTTGCCTCCAACAAGCTGGGTACTCATCTTACCAACCTCAGAGAAATGGAAGACTGAGTCAACCTTGAGTCCATTATGATTGAATTCAGTAGTACAGGTTATCCACGGTTACTGTGGGGGAATCTATTGTATTATTAATGTGTTGTATATTGTTTATTGTGTTCTTAATATCATTTGTTTCTACTCTGTGAGCCACCTTGAGTTTTGTCATGAGGAAAAAGGTGGCATATAAATGAAACTAACTAACTAACTAACTCATTAAACAAATATAAATACATCAACAACTACATTGAAAGCGCGGCGCCAAAATGGCCGCTGCGCTCTTTGAGGCACCCCACCCCACCCGGACTCAGACATCCGGGTAGTTAGGGGGCGTGGCCACTCCTCTATAAAAGGGGTGGCCACGAGGCAGCCGAGCTGCCATTTTAGAACGCGACGGAGCAGAGAAGTTTGCTCCGCTGCGTTTTTCTCCACACTTCGCTTACCTTTAGCTTTCCAATCGGAGTTCCTTTGCTCTTTGCTACTGCGGTACTCAGGGCACAGGATCGTGATTCAGATCCCTGGCCAGGGATCGATTTGGGGGCAGCTTATCTTTGGCTTGGGTGACATGGCTCCCAAGCGCAAGGCTCCGGCTGCCAAGCCGCGCCTGCAGGGGAGGGCTTTGCCTACCCCCTCTTCCTCCGGGGGGCAGCCATCGGGTCGGAGGGCTCGGGTGGCACCCCCGCAGCAGGGCAGTGGGATGGCTTTGCCCACTGCCGCCAATGTCGCTGACCAGGCTTCCGCCTGTCAGCCTGGCACAAGCTTCCAGGCGGGGCTGGCACAGGCTGGCCCCTAGGGGACCCCTGCCCCTGGAGGGCCTTTTCATGGCCCGGGACAGGGTGGCCCATGTGGGCCTGGTGTGGGTTTCCACCCCACCATTCCTCCGTCCCCCCACGGGCCGGAATTTTGGGCATGGCCCTATTCGGGCCCGGGATCCCCATTCGGGTTTCCCCTTCAGCAACTGCCCAGTGGGCCGTCCGGCCCATCCGGCCCACCCTATACAGGGGGCTTAGGCACCGTTGATGCGCTTCTCGCATGCATTTCAGTGCTAGAGGCATCAATGGGCATTGCCCCACCGCCTTCCAATGGGGGCTTAGCCACCGCTTCAATTACGGCCCTTTCGTCGATCCTGGCCAACACGTCGGCAGTGCCTCTCCAGCGGGCCGTCAACAGGATCGAGCTGCTCGAGGCCATCAGGCCAGCCCAAGCTGGCCCCTCGCAGCTCCCCACACGATCGGATTTGCCGGTGGGGACCGGTCAGGTGTGGCCCCAGAGCTCGAGGCCTGTCGCAAGCTGCGCCGCCTGCCATGGGCCGGAACCCCAAGTGGGGGCGGCTCACGGGGGTGCAACTAGTGAGTATCCGGTTCAATTGAGTGCACCAGCGACACTGTCCAGTCACACTGGGGGGGTGCAGTGGCCATGGCCGAGGCAGGTTACTGTGGGTGGGCAGTTGTATCCGCACTGCCCTGTTAACTCATGGTTGCCAAATGGCCCCCCGGTTAGGGCAGGGGTGTCCGCCCTTGTGGGTATGCCAGGTGTTGCAGGGGCTATTCAGGGCCCGCTGCACATACCCTCCATCCAGATGACGGCCCTGCCGACACCTGGTTATTCCTTGCCCCTGGGTGATCATCTATCACAGGCCATGAGGGAAAAGATTTGGCGAGGGGAGTATGTCGATATTTTCTCCCTCTTGAATCGTGAGCCCACCAAGGAAGAGAGGGAGGGACAGGACGACAGGGACAAGGAGTTGTCCCGTCGTCGTAAGCCACCGCGCACCTGGGCCAACTGGTTGCCAGCATACCTCATATATATGGCGGTATACCTGAGGGCCCGGCCTGATTTGGCCATTCCGATGGTGCAATACCTCGACAATATTTATAGGGCGATGGTTGATTTTCCTGGCCCATCGTGGTTGGCTTATGACGAAGAATTCCGGATGAGAGTGGCCCTACATCCTGAGATGAGGTGGGATGAGCCCTGCCAGCAATTGTGGCTCTTGTATATGACTCCCACATGGCCGGCACCTGGTGATAGGTACCATTGCGGCCATGCCGTGCAGCGGGCTGCTGCGACGCAGGTTCCCCGCCAGCCGGTGGGGCAGGGGGTTCCAGCCCGCCTGCTGTGTTGGAGCTTCTCAGCTAGCGGTGTGTGCAACAAGCGTCAGTGTCGTTTCCGACACGAGTGTCCCTCTTGCTCTGGCCCTCACGCCACCTCCGCGTGCCCGCGGGCTGGTGGGTCACGAGGCAGAGGTAGGGGTGGGCAGGGGGCGGTCAGAGCTCCCTCTGACGGTGCTGGCCACACAAAAAGGCCCCCTCCCCAATTAATATCCCTATGCTGGATCGATGGCTTTCCGCTTATCCTAGACGGGATGATGCGAGGTACCTGTTAGAAGGTTTCCAGTTTGGTTTTCGTATACCATTTAGGGGTGTTCGGGGACCGCAGGATGCCCCGAATTTACTTTCTCTGAAGGGTAATGAGGAGGTCGCTGCACAAAGCATAGCTAAGGAAGTGAATGCTGTGAGAGTTGCTGGGCCCTTTACTGAACCACCATTCCCTAACTTGAAGGTCTCTCCTCTGGGGCTAGTCCCGAAAAAGACCCCAGGTGAATTTCGTTTAATTCACCATCTATCTTACCCTGCAGGTTCCTTGGTCAATGATGCGATTCCTGATTACCTTTGCTCAGTCAGGAATACGTCATTTGATCAGGCCCTGCAGATGGTACACTCCTGTGGTCCCGGGGTGCTCCTGGCTAAGTGCCATATCAAATCGGCATTCCGATTACTGCCAGTGCACCCCGCTGACTTTTAGCTGTTGGGTTTTTGTTTCCGAGGAAGGTTCTACGTAGATAAGGCCATGCCTTTTGGCTGTTCTATTTCATGTTCGGCATTCGAACGCTTTAGCACTTTCCTTCAATGGGCCTTTGTTCGCAGGTCAGGGTCCCGGTCTGTAGCCCACTACCTCAATGACTTTTTGTTCGGGGGTGAACAGGGCTCGGACACGTGTACGCGTCTCCTTAATACATTTCAGGCGCTTATGCGGGAACTGGGTGTCCCCTTAGCGCCTGAAAAGACCGAGGGCCCAGCCACCACGCTCACCTTTTTAGGTATCGAAATTGACACTGTCGCACAGGCATCCAGGTTACCCATGGATAAGGTGACTCGGATCTCCGCGGCGATTCTGGCACTGATTGCCAAGCGTAAAGTGTCTCTTCGTGAGCTACAGGTCCTTCATGGCCACCTCAATTTTGCCTGCAGGGTGGTGACCCCGGGCAGAGCTTTTGCCAGGCGTCTGTGTGACGCCATGGCTGGCCTATTAAAACACCACCACAGGGTCCAGCTGACCAGGGGTATACAGGCAGACCTTTCGGTTTGGCTCACATTCCTCCAGGATTTCAACGGGGTCTCTTTTTGGAGATCAGACCTTATGGTCTGCCCTAAATTTCACGTACAGTCGATGCCTCCGGCTCCCTGGGTTATGGGATTTATTTTGAGGGGCAATGGGCATATGGCCGATGGCCTCACGCATGGCAGGGCACGGATCGCCTACACGATCTTACTTTCCTGGAATTTTTCCCATTTTGGGGGCACTAATGCTATGGGGCGATAAGTGGGCCAATTCAGTGGTCCATTTTTGGTGTGACAATGCGGCAGTGGTGCACATTGTTAACGCCCAGACATCCAAATCCCCTAGGGTCATGGCATTGGTTCGTCAATTTGTTTTGAGAACCCTACGCCTCAATGTGCTGTTCAGGGCCAGACATGTGTCAGGCATTAATAACGATATTGCCGATGCTTTATCCCACCTGCAGATCTCCCGGTTCCGTGCCTTGGCTCCAGAAGCAGAGGAATTTCCCTCTCCACTCCCGGCCGAGATTTGGACATTTGGCGAGGAGAGGTGAACCGGGTGATCGGCATGTCCTTGGCACCTCGCACGCGTAAGGCGTACCAACATGCTTTCATACAATTTAGAGCCTTTTGTGGGCGACTACAGTTACCTGAAGCGTGGCCAATACCAGTAGACCAGATTTTACAATACATGGTTTATCTTCATGGTCAGGGGTTGGCTCCCCGTACTATAGCCTCTAGGCTTTCAGCACTGGCATTTATGGCCAAGGCACGGGGCTTCACTGACTGCATGAATGACTTCCGCATACGTCATGTTTTGGAAGGGTGGACACGTGAACGTGGCCACCACCCGGACACACGTCACCCAATTTCACCAGATGTTCTTACCCACCTTGCACGAGGCTGGCATAACTTATGTTATGATAGGTACGAGGTAGCTCTTTTTCATGCAGCTACCACCGTAGCCTTCTTTGGAGTGCTCCGCATCAGTGAGTTGGTACCATTGTCTAAGGCGGATGCGTCTCGTAGGGCACTGGAACTCGACGATGTCTATGTTACACACAAGTGGGCTCAGTTGAGGATACGGTCCTCAAAGGTTGATCAGCACAGCGTAGGCAGTGGAGTCAGACTGCTACGATGTTCCATTGAAGACATCTGTCCGGTTGGTGCCCTACATGAGTTTTTGGCAGTGCGTGGTACGCTCCCTGGCCCGTTTTTCTGCCACCAGGATGGGTCTCCCCTTACTAAATTCCAGTTCAGAAGGTGACCGGTATGGCACTTCACAGTGTTGGCCTCCCTGGGGCTTGTTACGGCACCCATTCATTTAGGATAGGCACTGCGTCCACTGTGGCTGTGTTTGGGTACTCTGAGGCTGATATACGCCGGATGGGCAGATGGGGATCCATGCACTTTGCATTATATGTACGCCCCCTCCATGCATGAGTACCAGTTATGTCATTGTTCCTTTTTCTTCTTTACAAACCCTGTGTGTCCCTGCACACCGGTTGCAGTATGGCTGGTGGGCCACAGTTACGTGCACTGGGCAGCGCAGTATGCTGCAGTGACAGAGTGGGGACCCCATCTCGGGCTACGTGCAGCTGCATGTATGTGATGGTACGGTAAGTGCGGCATGAGATGGCGGGAACTGTTGCCATTCCTGTTTTCCATCAGGGATGCTGGACCGCCTGATGTCCTTGTCCTGCACCTCGGTGGCAATGATCTCGCATAGGTCACTGGCCTCTCTTTAAAATTCACGATTTGCAGTGACCTAGCCTATCTACATTATGTATGGCCGTCCACGCGGCTTCTATGGTCGGACATTGTGCCGTGACAGACTTACAGGGGAGGCATTGACCTCCGTGCCCTTGACCGTGCTCGCCGGTCGGTGAACAGGGCTGTTGCCCGGTTCCTTGCAGACAAGTGCTTGGGGACAGCCATTCGGCATCCTAGGATAGGCTTGCAGGATTACGATCTCTATGCAGGAGATGGGGTCCACCTGTCGGATAGAGGTATGAACCTCTTTCTTGAGGATATGCAAGCAGGCCTGGTGACCGAGCTGACGGTCTTGGGGGGTGGGGTGGGGTGGGTGAGTCATCATGGACGCCTCCCCGTGTGGCGGGTAGCACTGGTAAGGTAAAGATTTATGACCCATAGGTATCCGGCAGGTTCACAATTGACTGGCCAACACGTAGACAGGTACAGGGGAAATAGGTTTGGCAGGTCAAGGGCGAACCAGGCAAGGGGTGATGTCAGGAGCTTCATAGCCTGCATCACCTTGATATTTAACGGATACACGACATAGGGTGGGGTCAGTAGATAGTTTATTGACTCCGGTCAACAATTTGTTTGTGTCAACAAACAAATTGATACAAATAGTTACATGTAGCCAATTGCCATTGCCATTTTGGGAGGAACCTTACCAGTGTTACTACGGCCTGCTTGCCTTAAAGAATTACAATTGGATGATTACACCAATTGAAAGTTATAATTCGGACTAGGGCATTATTCAATAAAAGTGGCCCGATGCCTTTATCCATATACCGGTGTCTGAGTCTTTCTTTGGAGGGTGCGCCTGCAAAGTATAACCAGCTCAGACTTCAATACAGAATGACTTTTACTTGAATCTCTGAGGAAATCTGACTCACTAGCAAAAAAAATTAAGCATAACTTTAAAAATGTAGGTATCACATAATAAAATATGCTGCCACTATAAGTATTGATTTGCTGCTCCTTTTAATTTGTATTTAAATATGTATTTTAGCTTCTGTTCTTTTGCTGAATTATGTTGGTCTTAGACCATAATTAAGATTAATTGATTGGTTTGCTGCTCAAGGTATTTTCCTGGGAAACACACCTCTTATCTTAAATGAATGGGGTACACAGAAAGAGCGTCCTTGAAGATTGTGGCAGTTTTGAACCCCAATCAGAAATACCAGGGGCAATGGTAACCTTGTTGTGCTGGCTAATCAGTCTCACACTAGGTCAGGCAAAAGGAACTACAGTACGGCATGAATTCACCAAAGGATGGCTTCATTTTGGTAGTTTAACATCTGGTCTAGACACGAAAGAAGAAGATCTAAACGGGTAGGACAGAAAACCACAATTTCCCCCTCACAATTGCCATTTCACATCATTCACATGCGTATAAGGCATAAGTAGTGATTTTAAGCTTTTAGAAAGCGGCAGTAATGAAAAGAGGAATAATAGCTTCAAAGAATAATACCTGTAAAAAAAGTTTGCCAAAAAAGGAAAATGCCCTGTCTCCACCATTCATATCTGTAGGGAATATAATGAGGAAACTGATTGTCAACATTAATTGGAAGGTGGCAAAAACCACCATTTAACACTTTTAGACCACCTTTCAATATGAAACTCCCAAGGCAGTATGGCATACATCTGACAATAAAGGTACAACGAAATAGCACAAATATTAGACCAAAAATAAAAATGCAAACACAAGCTGCCATAAAATAAATGAAATCTACTACAGCCATTCTGCAAAACTAAAAATTGTCATGAAAGACCCTGGTTTCCTTAAGTAAAGAATGAAAGCGCAGCGCCAAAATGGCCGCCGTGCTCTTTGCGGCCCCCCCCCCCACCCGGACTCAGACATCCGGGTGAGTTAGGGGGCGTGGCCACCCCTCTATAAAAGGGGTGGCCACGAGGCAGCCGAGCTGCCATTTTAAAAGAGCGACGGAGAGGAGAAGTTTTCTCCGTCACTGTTTGTTCGATTCTTCGGCTGTTTAGCCCTACTCTTTCCCGGCTGGGAAGGAGAAATCTTCCACAGAGCCTTCGGTTTGCTGGCTGCTCTGTCTTTTTTGGCGATTAGGTTGATCCCTGGAAAGGGATCCCCCTCTTTCGTCAGATATGCCTCCCAAACGGAGGGCCTCGGCGACGAAGCCACGGCAAACGGGGAGGACTTTTGGCCCTGCGCAACGCGGGGGGCAGCCCTCAGGTCGGAGGACCAGGGCTGCGCCCACGCGGCAGGGCACTACCCCCACCGATAATGGTGGGGCGATGCAGGCTGCTTGGCCCTCGGCTAGTCAGCCTTCGTCCGGCCCTTCTGGGGCTTCGGCCCTCGGCCCGCAGTTGCCGGCCATGGGCCCGGTCAGCGGGGGTGGGCCCGGTGCTGGTGCACAGCACTTTCCACCTCCGGCCCCTCATGGGCCGGAGTTTTGGGCATGGCCCTATTCGGGCCAAGGCTCTCATGCTGGGGTTCCTGGTCAAATGCCTGCTGGGCCATCCGGCCCACCCAGCCCACTTTATACTGGGGGATCTGTGGCAGTTGATGCATTGCTAACGCGTTTAGCTGTGCTTGAGGCATCTTTAGGGATGGCACACAACCCCATGACTGGTGGCCCTTCACTCGCTGCGGGGGGCCCTTTGGGTCCACCGGCTGCCTCAATGGCCGCCACACTGCAACAAGCGGCCAGACGGGTTGAGCTGCTGGAGACGCTCCAGCCTGTCCCGGCCGGCGTCTCGCAGCTCCCTGTTCGTCCGGAGCTACAGCAGGAGAGTGGTCAGGTGCTGCCTCAGAGCTCGATTCCGGTCGCAAGCTCCGATGCCCGCCGTGGGCCGGAACCCCCAGTGGGGGAGGCTCACGGGGGTGCACCTAGTGAGTATCAGGTTCAAGTTAATGCACCCACATCACAGCCCACTTCCAATGGTGGGGTTCAGTGGCCATGGCCTCGTCATGTCGAGGCGAGTGGGCATCAGTTGCCAGCCTATCACAGTGCCCCTTGGTTCCATACTGCAGCGTTGGGGGTGGGGGTTTCAGCCCCGGGGCAGTGCCGGGCATCGCAGGGACTGTCCAGGTTCCGCTGCGTATGCCCCGGGTACCTAATGTGCCGGTGACGGCCTTGCCGACGGCTGGTTATTCATTGCCCCTTGGTGATCATTTGTCCCAGGTCACGAGGGAAAATATTTGGTGGGGGGAGTACGTGGATATATTCTCCCTATTGAACCGTGAGCCCACTAAGGAGGAGAGAGAGGGACAGGATGACAAAGACAAAGAGCTGTCGCGCCGTCGTAAGCCACCACGCACCTGGGCCAACTGGTTTCCCGCATATCTTATTTATATGGCGGTGTACCTCAGGGCCCGGCCGGACCTGGCCATTCCTATGGTCCAATATTTGGACAATATTTACAGGGCAATGGTGGATTTTCCTGGCCCATCGTGGTTGGCTTACGATGAGGAATTTAGAATGAGGGTGCCCTTGCACCCGGAGATGAGATGGGATGAGCCGTCAGAAATTGTGGCTATTGTACATGACCCCCACGCGTCCAGCGCCTGGGGATAGGTACCATTGTGGCCATGCCGTTCAGCGAGCTGCTCCAACGCAGGCTTCCCGCCAGCTGGCGGGGCAGGGGGTTCCAGCCCGCTTGCTGTGTTGGAGTTTCTTGGCTAGTGGTGTGTGCAATAAGCGGCAGTGCCGATACAAACATGAGTGTCCCTCTTGCGCTGGCCCCCACACCGCCGCCGCCGCGTGTCCGCGGGCCGGCGGGTCACGGGGCAGAGGTAGAGGTGGACAGGGAGCGGGCAGAGCTGCTGCTGCGGGAGCTAGCCAGGCAAAAGGCCCCCTCCCCAGTTAATGTGTATATGTTGGAGCGATGGCTCTCAACTTATCCACGGAGAGAGGACGCGAAGTACCTCCTTGAGGGTTTCCAGTGGGGCTTCCGAATCCCATTCAAAGGAGTGCGGGGACCCCAAGATGCACCCAATTTACTGTCCCTGAAGGGTAGAGAAGAGGTGGCTGCCCTGAGTATCGCTAAGGAGGTTGGGGCCAAGAGGGTGGCAGGCCCCTTTTCTGTGCCACCCTTTACCAACCTGAAGGTCTCCCCTCTGGGGTTGGTACCCAAAAAGGCCCTGGGGGAATTTTGTTTAATCCACCATTTATCATACCCGGCGGGTTATTCTGTCAATGATGCTATCCCTGATGACCTTTGTTCGGTCAGGTATACGTCCTTTGACCAAGCCCTGCGAATGGTGCGCTCTTGTGGTCCTGGTGCCCTCCTGGCGAAATGCAACATTAAATCGGCATTCCGATTGTTGCCAGTGCACCCTGAGGACTTTGAGCTATTGGGTTTTAGATTCCAAGGGAAGTTCTATGTAGATAAGGCGGTGCCTTTTGGCTGTTCTATATCCTGTTCAGCATTTGAACGTTTTAAGAACAGCCTTGCTGGAACAGGCCACAGCCCATCCAGTCCAGCATTCTGTCTCACACAGTGGCTCACCATTTCCTTCAGGGTATTCCCAAGGAGATGCCTTCACCTGCTTAGGATTCCCTGGAAATGGCATTGAGAGATATCCTGCCTATCTCTCCAACCCGGAGGTTGTCCTTAGGTAGCCATAATTATAGCCATTGATAGCCTTGTCCTCCATGAACTTGTCTAATCCTTTCTTAAAGCTGTGAAGACTGACAGCTGTCACCACTTCTTCTGGCAGGGAGTTCCATAGACCAGTAATCCTCTGGGTGAAAAAGTAATTTCTCTTATTTGTTTGAGAACTAGTACCCAAAAGTTTCATGGAGTGTCCCCTAGTTCTAGTGTTGTGCGATAGGGAAAACAGTTTTTCCTTATCTACCTTGTCCACACCGTGCATGATTTTATAAACTTCAAGCACCTTCCTTCAGTGGGCCTTTGTTCGCAGGTCCGGGTCTAGGTCTGTAGCCCATTACCTCGATGACTTTTTGTTCGGGGGTGAACGGGGCTTGGACACGTGCACGCGTCTCCTCACCACATTTCAGACGCTAATGCAGGAACTGGGTGTCCCTTTAGCACCCGAAAAGACCGAGGGCCCATCCACTACCCTCACATTTCTGGGTATTGAAATTGATACGGTCGCACAGGCATCCCGGTTACCCATTGAGAAGGTCACCCAGATCTCCGCGATGATTTTGGCCTTGCTGGCCAAACGTAAGGTGTCACTTCGTGAGCTTCAGGTACTGCATGGCCATCTTAACTTTGCCTGCAGGGTGGTTCCGCCTGGCAGGGCATTTGCTCGGCACCTGTGCGATGCCATGTCTGGCTTGACAAGGCGCCATTATAGGGTCCGGCTAACCCGGGGCATGCGGGCTGACCTTTTGGTTTGGCTCTCATTCCTGCGGGACTTTAACGGGGTATCCTTTTGGAGGTCCGACTTTTTAGTTTCACCTAGGTTTCAAGTCCAGTCGGATGCCTCCGGCTCCCTGGGATATGGGATTTACTTCCAGGGGAGGTGGGCTTATGGCCAATGGCCTCCAGCATGGTGGGGCACAGATCGCCTCCGCGATCTTACATTCCTTGAGTTTTTTCCAATCCTGGGAGCTTTGATGCTATGGGGCAAGGAGTGGGCCGACTCTGTGGTCCACTTTTGGTGTGACAATGCTGCAGTAGTGCACATTGTCAATGCTCAGACCTCTAAATCACCCGGGGTGATGGCTTTAGTTCGCCAATTCGTGTTACGTAGCCTATGCCTCAACGTGCTTTTTAGGGCCAGACATGTACCAGGCATTAATAATGATATTGCTGATGCTTTATCCCGCCTGCAGATCCCCCGGTTCCACGCCTTGGCTCCGGACGCAGAGGAATTCCTCTCTCCACTCCCGGCCGAGATTTGGACATTTGGCAAGGAGAGGTGAACCGGGCGATCAGCATGTCCTTGGCGCCCCACACGCGTAAGGCGTATCATCATGCTTTCGTTCAATTTAATAGCTTTCGTGTGCAACTTCAGTTGCCGGAGGTGTGGCCCATTCCAGTGGAACAGGTTTTACAATTCATGGTTTATTTACACAGTCAGGGCCTCGCTCCCCGCACTATAGCATCCAGGCTGTCAGCATTGGCATTTATTGCCAAGGTGAGGGGTTTTGCTGACAGCATGAACGATTTTCGCATACGGCATGTTTTGGAGGGGTGGACACGGGAACGTGACCGCCGCCCGGACACTCGGCACCCAATTTCCCCAGGGGTGCTCACACACCTTGCACGAGGCTGGCCTAACCTATGTTTTGACAGGTATGAGGCAGCTCTTTTTCATGCGGCTACCACGGTGGCCTTCTTTGGAGCACTCCGCATCAGTGAGTTGGTACTACTGTCTACGGCGGATGCGACTCGTAGGGCACTGGAACTCGACGATGACTATGTTTCTAATGAGTGGGCTCAGTTGAGGATACGGTCCTCAAAAGTTGATCAGCACGGTGTAGGCAGTGGTGTAAGACTGCTACGATGTTCAATGGCAGACATCTGTCCGGTTGGTGCCCTACAAGAGTTCCTTGCACTGCGTGGTATGCGCCCTGGCCCGTTTTTCTGCCACCAAGATGGGTCTCCCCTTACTAAATTTCAATTTTGGAAGGTGACCGGTAAGGCATTATCCAGTGTTGGCCTCCCCGGGGCTCGTTACGGCACCCATTCTTTTAGAATAGGAGCTGCTTCTACTGCAGCTGCATTCGGGTACTCTGGGGCTGAGATACGCCAGATGGGAAGGTGGGGATCGCGGTGTTTTCAGTAATATGTTCACCCACTTCACTTGTGAGTACCAGTAAGTCACTGTCTTCTTCCTTTTTTCTTGACAGATCCTGGGTGTCGTATCACACCGGTGGCAGTATGGCTGGTGGGCCATAGCTATGTGCACAGGGCAGCGCAGTATGCTGCGGCGACAGAGTGGGGACCCCAGCTGGGACTACGTGCGTCCGCATGTCTAAGGTGGTACGGTAAGCGCGGGATGTTGTGGCGGGAACTGTTGCCATTCCTTTTCTCCATTAGGGATGCTGAACTGCCTGATGTCCTTGTACTGCACCTCGGGGGCAATGACCTAGGCCAGGTCACTGGCCTTTCTTTAAAATTCGCGATTTGCAGAGACCTAGCTTATTTGCATTATGTGTGGCCGTTCACAAGGCTGCTATGGTCGGACATCATACCACGTCACGCTTACAGGGGAGGTATTGACCTCCGTGCCCTTGACCGCGCTCGTCGCTCGGTGAACAGGGCAGTTGCCCGGTTCGTGGCTGACAAGGGTTTGGGGTTGGCCATCCGACACCCCACCATTAGTTTACAAAATTACGATCTGTATGCAGGGGATGGGGTCCACCTGTCGGATAGAGGTATGAACCTCTGTTTGGAAGATTTGGAAGCAGGCCTGTTGACCGAGCTGATGGTCTGGGGGGGGGGGGCGGTGAGTCTTCATTGAAGCCTCCCCGTGTGGCGGGTAGCACTGGTAAGGTAAATATTTATGACCCATAGGTATCCGGCAGGTTCGCAATTGACTGGCCAACACTTAGACAGGTACAGGTGTAATAACGTTGACCGGTCAACGCCGAACCAGGCAAGGGGTGATGGCAGGAGCTTGTCAGCATGCATCACCCCGCAATTTGACGGATACACAACAGAGGGTGGGGTCAGTAGATAGTTTATTGACTACGGTCAACAATTTGTTTGTGTCAACAAACAAATTGATACAAAATGGATACATTGTAGCCAATTGCCGTTGGCAATTTTGGGAGGAACCTTACCAGTGTTACTGCGGCCTGCTTGCCTTAAGAATTATAATTGGATGAGTACCAATTGAAAGTTATAATTCGGACTAGGGCATTATTCAATAAAAGCGGCCCAATGCCTTTATCCATATACCGGTGTCTGAGTCTTTCTTTGGGGGATGCGCCTGCAATGTTCTTTTTCCTTTGCCACTGAAATCATGCCCGGCTGCTGACAGCTGAGAGCATACCAAAGCATAGCATCTCCTGTAAGTCCCTCTCTCTGGCCACCACCTGGCTAACCCTGGATAGAAAATGCTTTCCAAAGAGGGACTTTCTTCTTCTTCTTCTTTAAAAACATCACACAAACAATCTTGAAAGAGAGTCTGCATTTCAGAAGAAATACAGGATTAATATTAAGTATTACAGACACTGTGAAAAGAGGAATGAGTAGTATGAACACATTCCTTGACTGCTCTCAAATATGCAGTGTTACTCAATGTTTTGAGAGGATTAAATTGGTTAGTCCTTAGTTCTATCTTACCACACCCAAACAAAATCTACATTGTTTGTTTAGTTCCCCTAGTAAATCCTCTACCACATTAACAACATCTGTAGGTTGCACAAAGAGCACAGGAGAGGCTCAAATATGCTTTTTTAGCTTCACAAACAAAAACAGTTAAACTTCAACTTAAAATCAATAGCAGTGCAAGCAGAAGTAATTGCAGTTATTTTCAGCTGTTGTCATTTGCCTGCATTCATAGTTTGTTTTAATACTGTAACTAAAAGAAGAATGACCATAAATACCATTCCAGTTTAACATCTCATGTTAAGAATTTGCTACATTCATTCATGCTGCAAAATCCTAGGAAGCTGAAGCTGTTTAGAAGCCACACATATTTAGACAATACTGTATGGATATTATTGGGCATGCTATACTGCATACAGTTCCAACTTAGAGTTGGAAGGCTGTCAAACCCCCAGAATGTCTTGGCTACTGGAACAGACTATGTAACTCAAGCTGTTATGCAATCAAAGCTGCCATTTCAAAATCCTAGTACCCAGCCATCTACATGAAATGACAGGGTTGGAAGAAGTTGTGAGGGTCATATCAACTGCAGCCGCATGGAGCTATACTCTGTATAAGACAGTAGTGCAAACTATGCTCCAAGGTAGCAACATCTCTGGGTCTTTTTATCATCTCCCTTTCAAAATCTACCCAATGGGAATGGGTTAAACATGCAATTGCAATAGTAATTACCATGGTACCTCGCTTAAAGAGCATAATGCATTCCACGGGATTGCTCTTTAAGTGAGTTTGTTCTTTAAGCGAAACACCATTGTAAGTGACCAATTGTGACTTCTGGCCGGGGGTGGGGATTGCAAACCCTGATTTAGTTGTTAAGAGAGTTTTTGGTTGGTTTTAGTTGTTAAGCAAGGCGACCATTAAGAGAAAATTCTGCTGTTTAAGTGAGTTAGTCTCTGAGGGAGGTGCTCTTTATGCAAGGTTTTAATGTACACTTATATATGCCAGTTGAGAAAATATACCCTCTTGTTGGTATCACTCCACCTAAGATCAAGAGAAAAGTACCAGCGGATGGTGAGAGAACTAAGCAAGAGAATGACCCTCAACATCCTTTGAATGGATATGAGCATCAAGTCCGCCAGTTTAGATCCATGAAGAGCTTTATGGCAAGAACATAAAGGGTACACAAGAACAAAACCAAATTACAAGATGGAGAAAGGAGTTCACTGGGCAAGGAACAACATTAAAGGAGAACATAGCTCAGGAACTCAACTTCCCCCATGTCACTTGGAGGACCCTGAATAGACTGAGGGTTGGATTCTCTAAATGCAAGACCAACATGCTCAAGTGGAGGCTGCTGGTGGACAACAATACATGCTGTGGAAAAATATAGACTCTGGCTCATTTACTGGTCTGCCGATTACTGCCAGAAACATGCACTAAAGAGGACTTAAGTTTGGGCAACAACAAAGTGAAGAAAGTGGCAGTCCAGGGTTTGATTGGGACACAAACAAAGAAGACCATATATAGCACCCCATAGCGTTTAGTGCACTCTCTGGGCAGGTCACAAGTTAATTAGTATTTTGCCCCAACACACATGGTACTCATTTTACTGACCTCAAAAGGATGGGATGCTAAGTTGACCTTGAGCCTGATTTCAGGATCAAACTCACAACATTTTGGCTGCAGTACAGCAGTTTAACCACTCAGCTTACACAGAGTATAGCTCCATGCAGCTGCAGTTGATATGACCCTCACAGCTTCTTCCAACCCTGTCATTTCATGTAGATGTCTGGGTACTAGATTATGGGGACAGATATGGGGTTTTCTAGTTTCAGCTCCTAGTCCTTACACTGGGAGAGAAAGGGAAAAATAAAATAAGGGAGGAGTCAAATCTCTCTGGGGAAAACTGTCCTTTTATTTTACGTTCCCCTTCTGGAAGAGTTCCACCTACAGAAAACACATTTCTGTCACTTATGAATGCAGCACTTACTGCCCCTTGCTCATACAAAGGCCTTTAATGCATGCACAAAACATTTATGTTTCATTCAAAAGCCATGTGGGTTCCATCAAAGGCTGCATGCTTGACCTTGCCAGATGGAATACAAACAATTACCTTCAAAAATTTGCTGGTAGAGATAGGAAGGCATGTCAGAATGTTAGGGGAAAGTGTCTGTGGATGAGTAAGAGACAGTAAAAGGTTTTAACAATGGCAAATGATGGTTGGGTTAGGCTTGGGAAAAAAGATGATGAGAAGAGGCTGCTATGATGGGGCTGTTTGCCAAACTATTTGGCAAATGCAAAGTCCTCAAGTGTGCAGTGGTAACAATGAGACACACACCAATGAACATCTCTACAGCTGACTGAAATAAAGTCTATATGAGTTTTTCAATATGACTTTTCAACACAGTTACCACATCTTGAAAACAATGAAAAGAAGGACAAATTCAGTGGACTGGGTATGTCTTCAGGATGTCACCTGACTATCTTCCAAAGTACATTTTGTATGGAGAGCTTGTTGTAGGAGCTCATGATGGAAAAAAGAAACAGTTTAAGGAGGCACTGAAGATAACATTGACAGAATTTATTATTAACTGTGTGAATTGGGAAGCTTTCACTCAAACTGAAACATCTTGTGACACATTGTCACACAAGTAGGGTTGCCATAATTCTCTCCCGCCAAACCAGGACAGCCATGTGACATCATTGCATTCTTCAAACTGCGCATGCATCAGATGGGGCTGTCAGGGAGACAGCAGCTCTAAGACCCCATGGAATCCCCATCCAGGGCGGACAGCCTTCGCCAGTTTAAAATAAACTGTAGTCAAGAGATTTTTCCCCATGTGATTCTTCTTGCAAAAGACTATTCTTGATGGTTCTATTTTTATTTTTTGAATAAAATTTCTTGGGCCACTCTTGAAACCACCCTTCCTCCCCCTGAGGTCACCCCAACCCTCCCCTTCACACACACACACCACTGAAACAGACACACCCTCAAACCCCACAGGAGGATCCCTTGGAAGAAAGTTCTAAAGAGGGCCCCAGAACGGCAATGCAGTCCATGGTGCCTCCGTTTCCCTCCAAAAGGAGAAAAGCAGGAGACAGGAAGGGACTTATTTTGTAGGAGGACCTTTGCAATGGACGATTTTTCACTTTCTGCCCACCCTGTTCCCTTCCTCCCTAGGAACACCCACCCTATGCACTTAACCCTTTGCGGTCATGTGAAGAATGAATCCTCCGTCCCAGTGTATGGTGAAAGTATGGCTTCTTAGATATGGGTATTTCTTGTTCCCTCCCGGCATTGAATAATTCACCAACAGGAAAACTCAACCTTTGGATTACGATTCCCACAGAATATCCCATCCAACATGCCTCAACACCAGCTTCACCAATAGCCTGTCACTAAACATCCCTATACATTTAGACCGAATGACTGTCCTCTGCCACATGGATTGGGTTAACCTCATCTCATGGCTTACTCATCAGCTTCAAGGACCTTTCCACATGCATCTGAGTGAGGAAGCTTTACAATACAACCCACCCATCAAAACTAGCGAGTAGAGGAGTGTGCTGCAGCTGGCATGCCCAGCCCATAGTGAAAACCTTGCAGTTTCAATGTAACACACCTCTCAGAAACACACCAACTTTATTGGCCACCAAAGTTCTTCCACCAGAGTGGCAATTATTGTGAGGATTTTTTTTGGTATTTTTTCTAATTGATATTTTTATTTACCCATTTTTCTTCATTCATGTATTTTACTCACATTTCCCCCATGGACTAAAATGCTTTTGCATTTTTCAAATATACAACATTTAACCATGCACTTTTACAGGCATACTGTATAATTTTTATTAAAGGAAAAAGAACTTCTCATTTACTATTTGCTCCTATTGAGAGAGAGAGAGGGAAAAAAACCCACACATGCCTATGATCATTAACAGTGTCACAGACCACAAACTGGATACATTCATAAAAATTCTTGGTTCATGAACATTTCTTTTCCATTCTAGCTAAAAAGACTGGAAAATGGGAAAGTACTGCTCTGTAGTTGAAAAACAAGGGCCTGAATGAGAGTGCTGAGAATTTCGATTTCAATGTGCAAACTGAATTAACAAATATTACCAATCACCAAACTGTGGCTGAAATCCTGTTGCATTGTTACACAGGCAGAAGGCATGACATTTGCTTGCTTTTAGCTGGCAACTAAGGAATTAATTATTTAATTGTGTAGCTAAGAGCAAACAAATGTGTGTAACTCTTGTAGAGTGTGTAGCAAGCCAATAGGCACAATTAAAAGCAGGGACCTTTTAATTTCTGGCTAGAAATGAAAACTCTTAACATCTTTTGTCTTCTGTCTGTGTAAAAATCAACAGGATTTTATCCTGTATTACCAAACTGTATTGTTGTATTAATTGGCTGGATAGCTAGGTATCTGTTCATGGAGAAGAGCCACTATGTAGTTTTGGGCAAGATGCACAGGCCCAGAAGAAGGGCATATATACCACAACTGAATACTCACTATTGTATCTTGAAAATCCTGGAAAGACGTACCAGAAGTCAGAATTGACTTGAATAATTGAATCAATAATGGAAGAAGGTGTACACGGTCCACCAGATGTTCATGTCATCATTTTGGAACCAGCTCTGCTTGGGCCCTAGCCCTGGACCAAAGAGTCACCTATTAATGTGGCTGGTACCTTGTAGTGTACTCTGTGCAACTGCTTTTTCATGATTTTATCAATGCCAAACACACTCAGTTGTTTTTCCAATGCTTTTGGGATTGCTCCCAGTGCTGCTATCACTACTGGTATCACTGTTGCTCTTTTCTCCCAGAGATGTTGTACTTCAGCTCTCAAATCATGATATCTCACAATCTTTTCAAACTTTTTCCTTCCACCCAAATGTTATCTGGGATTGCCACATCAATCAACTTAACCATTTTTTTCCAACCACCATAATGTTCAAGCTTCTTATCTGTTTGGATTTTAAAGTCTCACAAGATCTTAATCATCTTGTCCTCATTCACAACCACCTTTTCAGATCTATCTTCCCACCAGCATTTCCCAGCAGTAAGATCGCACAGACTGACTATAAAGAATGCCATAACTAATTTGCAACAGTGTTACATTGGAATCTGTGCAAGAATTATAGAATACTGTACCATCTTTGAAATTATTATTGTTGTTGTTGTTACAGAGCAGTATCTTGAGCCCTCTTGAAATTCTCTCTTCAGCTTCTTCATACCCCTCTAGAAGTTGCTTCTTGATAATATAATTTAAGCAAGTAAACAGGACTTTTTTCATCATTCACTCAAATACCAGTTATGATAAAATCCAAATAATACAGGATAAACTCTCAAAATGTTGGCCCAGCTCCGACTCCACTCTGTTGTCAGCTATACACTTTCTATTCTTCCGCACTACAACTGTTCCTGGAAGAGTGACAACACAGCAACAGAACTGTTTCTTATAGACAGTCTGCCTCCCGCTTTTCATCCCTGTCATGGGCCTGTGCAATGGGAAATACTTAACAGGCTATCATGGGAAATGGTTTTTCGAAAGAAAGGAAAGAACACGATAATTGTTTATTGTTTTTAAAAAATGGGGAATGTAGGTAGAAGGGGAGGTGAGAGGTCACTTCACTCTGGGATCCAGCTTCTTCTGAATGAGAAACAGGCACATTAGTCTTTGAAAATGCATAAGCAAGAAGATGTGGTAGTTGCTCCTAATGGCTTATATCATTTTTGTACCAACTTAGAAAGAGCAATAAACAGCATTCTTCACATTGCAACTCTACTCAGGTTCAGATCTGCCTACTTAACAATGGCACTAGTAGGATTTCCTTGCTTATATCAGATTGTTATTACATGCCTCCAAGTCATGTCTGACTTAGAGTGACCCCAATAGGATTTTCAAAGTATGCTAGATGTTCAAATAATGGTTTACCATTGCTATGCACACACTCAATGAATGTTCATGTCTTAGTAGGGATTTGGACTCAGGACTCTTGATCTTACTGTGATACTCTATCTACTACACCACACTGGCTTTCACCTACCAAACTTTAAAAGCAAAGCAATCACACTTACTGTATATACTGCCCCATAGCAATTAGTGCTCTCTGTGAGCAATTTGCAAGTTAATTAGCATTTTGCCCCCAATATGTGCAAGTTACTGGTGGATGAATGTGCCACTAGCACCCTGAATATATAATAAACTAGAAAGCACACCTTTTCCTGCCATTTATAATGGCAATTTGCTCAGTTGGGAGTAATCTTGAAATATAGATTAAATAGGATGGCCATTTTAAAAATTACACCTTGGATTAAATCCTATTGCATGACATATTCCTATGGAATGGTGATAACATCACTGGAAGGCAGTGATTTTCAATAAATAAAAATTTCTCACACTATCACATAATTCTGGCTTCTCTTAAATCCTCTCATTGTGTGAAGACTGTGGAGCTGAGAAATAGAAAGAAGAAGTCTTTAATTACTGAAAAATCTGCCCTTTCCTGTAAGGTCATCCTCTTTTTTTATTCCATGGCTCCTCCAGTTTCCAAATGTTGAAATAAATTAAATGGAAGCTGGAAAAGTAGTAGGACAGAAACAAGAAGCTTTTAATTACTGAAAATGGTCCTGCACCCATAACATCATCACCCTTCTGCAGGCACAAAGTGTGCAACAGGATTTCACTTATTTTAACTAACATAAATTGAAGCATAAATATAAAAAGATAGCCAAATTATAATGGATCATTATGCTTCAGTTTATGTTACTATATTAAATATACTACTACTGCTACTAATATTATGTTACCCTAAAGAAGAGTCAGTCTTGTAGCTCCAGAAAAAGTAGAGTTAGCTCCTATGATATGGACTTCAAAATCACCAGTTAGAAACGGTATTTCTATTATCCAGCTTTCTCTAGTTTTTGTTATACAGTGATACCTCATACAACATCCAAACTTGGTTCCACAAGTTTGGACTTTATACGGATTTGGACTTTGTACGAGGCATGAAAAATCCTAGCTGTGATGCCTCATACAACGTCCAAATCCTTGCCGCGATGCCTCTTACAACGTTGTTTCCATAGAGATACATTGTACTGTAACAGCACAGACTTCAGGGCAAAGTCAAGGAAACAGACAGGAAACTGACATAACTTTAAGAAAACATTGTCTAAAGGCTAAAAACATTACAAAAACATGTCAAACAACCCTGATTGTCCAAGAACTTGAAGAATGCTGCAACAATCCAAGGAATGCTTCTAAAAATTCTGATGAAAAATTCAAAAAAATCCAAAATCACGTTCAAAACCACTCCTAAACACTCTTTGCCTTGTGCAAAACCCACAAGAGCAATGCACGCATGTGTCCTGTCTTTTATACTGCCCAGGCACAGTGCAACCAGGGAAAAACTGAATGCCTCATACAAAGTCGAGGTAACTTTTTAAAAGAAATTAGGCGATGTTGTATGAATTCGATGTTGTATGAAGCGGACTTTGTATGAGGTACTACTGTATCTATTTTCAAACTTTATCACATTCACTGATTTATCATCAGAACAATCGGAGATAGAACTATTTCCATTTTCTTCTAACTGAATCAAACTCTCAAAATCAGATAGACTCCAAAAATGTTCATTGATACAGTCAGATGTCCCATTCTACCCTAGGGTTACCACTAAATTATTATCAGGAACAAGACAAAAACATGGGTACAGACTACATTCCTTCACATGATTTAATAATAGTTATCCTGACATTTCACTTTCCCTAATTTCCCTATCCGTCTGCTATGCATAATTAACAAATGTGTGTACCTCAACAGATAAATTATTCAAGAACACTGTTTGCTTTGATGAATAGAATCAAATTTCAATCTGTGTCTTTGTAACAAGTGAGTGGAGATGTGAGCATGTGAGTAACTTTTTAGTTTGGAGAGAGAGAGAACTCTTTTGCAAAATAAATGTAAACAAAGAGCAGATTATTCTGCCCTGAAGTAGGCAAAGAGTGGGCTGATGCTACTCATTTTTTACATTTTGTTATGTGTTTATGTGGCATGCCAGTTTCAACCATTCAATCTCAGTTGTACTTTAAAACTGTGTTCTACAAATTCCTGAAGTATTTAGCATGTAATACTATTATCCATATGGCTAATGTTTTAACTATATAGAGAATTACCCCCACTGTTTTTGCTCTGTACCAGGCAGAGCTTTATAAGGCTAATTTTATTGTTTCTATTTCACTGGCCCTGATTTGTTTAAGGGCAATTTAAACCCACACCAAAGGTCAAAACGGACTCTATTAGTGCTAATACAGTTCTGTGTTCATTAGATCATTCTATTGTTTACACAGATGTTGAAGTGTGCGTTTTAAATTACAGATGGTACATTAATCCTCTCATGAAGAATGTTTTTTGCAATCACCTTTGATGGGTATCTGCATTCCAGTTTCCCCCCTACTAATCCATCAGCATATCAAATTGTGGGCAACTGTTTAGGAAAATTAAAGATGTACAAATAAGAATGCATCCATGGTTTGCGAAAACAATAACATATTTAGTGCGCATATGAGTTTCTTCTATGTAACGACCAGAAAAGTTACTTTGTAATTGATGGAGGGGAAGGGATATGAAACACGAAAGATACTTCCAAACAGTGCTTCCAAGTACCAGGTATATGTATGAAAACATCTTAACAACTTTAAGACAGATGATATGTTTTTTCCTTCCTGGCCAAACCCTGTACTCATCCTTGTTAGCAAAATATCAAATTAACTACAGCATGACTACATTAGGAAAAATCCTACATTTGCATCAGTTTTACCATGTTTGAAATCAATTTAAAGATCAAAGAATACAAGGCACACAGCTGAGGTGCACATTTTCTAGTCGAAATATAGATTATTTTAAACATAATCTGGAGGCCATTTATTTTGGACTGGTTTCTGAATTGCTTTATTCTTTTGATTGTAAGGGTGTGTGAACAAGTTGGTATCTTGGGTTTCCTCTATAGAGATAACAGTATTGGAGCTGCAGGATTCCCTGCATCCCAATTTTCTTTTCATGTTATAATTATAGCACTACTCCAGGCAGATGTATTCCTGTTCATTTACTGTTGATATTGTCATACCATTATAGTATTACAACAGTTAGAATAATTTTTAAAGGTCTAATAATCCAAACTTTAAACCAGAAGCAACGATTTCTGAACAACATGCCAAAACACAGCACACAAAATACAACTCCATCTCAGTTTTAAAAAGAAACAATCGAGAAGCTAGCATGGTCCACTGTATCAATATACAGTACTAAACAGAAAAAACCTGTTCATGCAAGGTTTCACAAAAACCTTTCATCGATTCCACAAAAACTCAGTTTGAAGTCTGAATTATTCAACAGTCAGAATACACCCTAAGATTAGCAGCAACAACTTTTATGATACAAGTCTGAACTTAAAACTACATAAAACTAACACAGCTATTTATCCTATAGAATTCTGCCCCCTCCCCTTCTGATTTTGCTTTTCAACATAAAACTAGGAGAATGCAAGCGTGGCGCCAAAATGGCCGCCGCGCTCTTTGTGGGCCCCCCCCCACCGGACGAAGGCATCCGGGTAGTTAGGGGCGTGGCCAGCACCCTAATAAAAGGGCTGGCCACGAGGCAGCCGAGCTGCCATTTTGCGAAGCGACGGAGCGGAGAAGTTTTTCCCCTCTTACCTCCGTCGCTTGTGTCCTTTCAGGGGAAGCCTTTTGCGGTGCATTTTTTCCTTTCTTTGGCTTCCCAGCTAGACCAGCTATGCCCTCTAAGAAGAAGGCAGCTGCGAACGTGGCTCGATCTGCACGGAGGCGTCAGCTGGGTCGGAGGACCGCGACTGCGCCCGCCCAGCAGCCACCTTTGGCGGAGCCCACCAGGACCGGTGGGATGGGATCGGTGGCCCCTTGGCCTGATGCGCGGCGCGCGCAGGCTGCCCCGGCTGGGGCCTCGGCCCTTGGCCCGCAAACGATGGCCACTGCCCCTGGCATGGTCCGTGCGGCTGGGCCTTCTCCCTGGGGTGCACAGTTCCCCATGGGGGGATCGAGCCATGGGGGGTGGTTGGGTTCCCTGCCTTGGCAGGGCATGCCCACGGCCCCTCAAGGGCCGAGCATGGGCTCTTGGCCGTATCTGGCCCCTGGGGCACAGGGGCCTGGACAGGTGTCCGTTACTTGTTGGCCGGCTGGCCCTTTGCCCCCTGTCGGGGCTGGGGGCTATGTTAACGTGGAGGCCCTTCTGGCCCGCGTAGCGGCCCTCGAGGCATCACTGGCAAGGGCCAACCAAGCGGGGGCGTCTTTTGGGTTCCAGGTTGATCCTTTGGCTGCCGGGCAGCGGCAGGCGATGGGTCGGGTCGAGCTGCCTGAGGCGCGCGGGCCGGTGGCGGCCACTGCCTTGCAGCTCCCCACTCAGCAGGCGCAGCAGACTTGTGCTGATCTGGCCCCGTCGACGAGCTCAGCTTCGGTCGTGAGCTCCGACGCCCCCAGTGGGCCGGAACCCCCGGTGGGGGCGGCCCGTGGGGGTGCATCGGGTGAGTATGCAGTTCAAGCAAGTGCACCCACACAACTGACTTCCCTGGGGGGGGGGGCTTTTCAGTGGCCATAGCCTCGCACGGGTGGTGCGGCGGCGCAGCCGCCTCCGGCCCACACGGCGACTTCATCCCTGACCCAGGGCCCGGGCTGGGGTGGCGCCCCCTATGCGGTAGGGAATGTGTTGGGGGTGTCCGGGTTGGTACAGGCCCCCTTTGCTTTGCCCGCACTTCCCTCTGTGCCGGTGTCGGCATTGCCGACAGCGGGGTATTCCTTGCCCCTAGGGGACCATCTGGCCCAGTCCACCAAGGAAAAGATCTGGAGGGGCGAGTATGTGGACATCTTCTCCCTTCTTAACAGGGAGCCCAACAAGGAAGAGAGGGAAGGGCAGGATGAGAAGGATAAGGAGCAGGCACGTCGTCGTAAGCCGCCACGTACATGGGCAAATTGGTTGCCAGCGTACCTAATTTACATGGCTGTTTACCTCAGGGCCAGGCCGGATCTGGCCATCCCTATGGTCCAGTATTTGGACAACATTTACCGGGCTATGGTCGACTTCCCGGGTCCGTCGTGGCTGGCTTACGAATTCCGCATGAGGATTCCACTGCACCCAGAGATGAGGTGGGACGAGCCCTGCCAGAAGCTGTGGCTTCTGTATATGACCCCCACGCGCCCGGCGCCCGGGGAGAGATATCATTGTGGACATGCGGTCCAACGAGCGGCCCCGGTACAGGTTCCCCGCCAAGTGGCGGGGCAGGGGGTTCCAGCCCGCCTGCTGTGCTGGACCTTCTCGTCCAATGGTTCTTGCAACAGAAAGAATTGCAAGTACAGGCATGAGTGTCCCTCTTGTTCTGGCCCCCATGCTGCCTCCGCCTGTCCCAGGCCGGGAGGATTCAGGGGCAAGGGTAGGGGTGGACAAGGGGCAGGTAGGACTGCCGCTGAGGGAGCGGGTCCACCGAAAGGCCCCCTCCCCAATTAATGTGGACATGCTGGAGCGTTGGCTCGCAGTGTACCCGAGGAGGGCAGACGCAGTGTACCTGCTTCATGGTTTTCAACTGGGGTTTCGTATTCCTTTCACGGGGGATAGGTCACCTCAAGACGCACCCAACCTTTTGTCACTTAGAGGAAGGGAGGAGGTGGCTGCTGCCAGCATTAATAAGGAGGTTGATGCGGGCAGGGTCGCTGGACCTTTTCCCGCGCCCCCGTTCCCCAACCTTAAAGTATCCCCACTGGGACTAGTGCCCAAGAAGTCCCCGGGCGAGTTCCGCCTGATTCATCACTTGTCCTACCCAGCCGGTCGCTCGGTCAATGATGCTATCCCTGATGACCTTTGCTCGGTCAGGTATACATCCTTTGACCAGGCATTGCGCATGGTGCGCTCATGTGGCCCGGGTGCACTGTTAGCTAAGTGCGACATTAAGTCGGCTTTTCATCTCCTGCCGGTGCACCCAGGTGACTTTGAGTTGCTGGGTTTCAAATTTAGGGGTGAATATTATTTCGACAAAGCCATGCTTTTCGGCTGTTCCATATCCTGCTCGGCCTGCGAGCGTTTTAGTACATTCCTGCAGTGGGCATTTGTCCGTAGGTCAGGGTCTCGGTCTGTAGCCCATTACCTGGATGACTTTTTGTTCGGGGGTGAACGGGGCTGGGACACGTGCACACGTCTCCTCAACACATTTCAGACGCTAATGGAGGAACTCGGTGTCCCTTTGGCGCCCGAAAAGACCGAAGGCCCATCTACTAAGCTAGTATTCCTGGGGGTGGAGATTGACACAGTAGCACAGGCGTCCAGGTTGCCAGGGGAAAAGGTGGCCAGGATAGCGGCCCTCATTTCGGGATTGCTGGCTAAGCGCAAGGCATCCCTTCGGGAATTGCAGGTGCTACATGGTCACCTTAACTTCGCTTGCAGGGTGGTCGCACCTGGCAGGGCATTTGCTCGGCGCTTGTGCGACGCCATGTCAGGCTTATCCAGGCCCCATCACAGGGTGAGACTGACACGGGGCATCAGGGCAGATATGCACATATGGCTCCAGTTCCTGAGGGAGTTCAATGGGGTCTCATTTTGGAGGTCTGACCTCCTGGCTTCACCTCGCTTTCAGATACAGTCTGATGCCTCGGGATCCCTGGGTTATGGGATGTACTTCAACGGGAGGTGGGCCTATGGTGGATGGCCACCAGCCTGGTCAGGCACGGGTCGCCTGAGGGATCTCACATATTTGGAATTTTTTCCCATACATACTGGGGGCTCTGATGCTATGGGGTGAGGAGTGGGCCAACTCGGTGGTGCATTTCTGCTGTGACAATGCGGCAGTTGTCCACATTGTCAACTCACAGACTTCTAAATCTCCCAGGGTCATGGAACTAGTGCGCCAGTTTGTATTGCGCAGCCTGCGCCTCAATGTATTGTTCAGGGCCAGGCATGTACCGGGGGTCAATAACGATATTGCTGACGCTTTGTCCCGCCTGCAGATCTCCCGGTCCCGTGCCTTGGCCCCGGACGCGGAGGAATTTCCCTCGCCACTCCCGGAGGAGATATGGACCTTTGGCAAGGAGAGGTGAACTGGGCGATCGGCATGTCGCTGGCGCCACGCACGCATAAGGCGTATCACCATGCGTTAGTTTCCTTTCGGACATTTTGTACCCAATCTCGACTGCCAGATACCTGGCCGATCCCGGTGGCCCACGTCCTTCGTTTCATGGTTTACCTGCATGCCCAGGGCCTTGCACCCCGCACCATAGCATCCAGGTTGTCAGCGCTGGCTTTTATGGCCAAGGTGGGACGTCATGCGGATAGTACCGCTGACTTCCGTGTGAGACACGTTTTGGAGGGGTGGGTGCGGGAACGTGGGCGTAGCCTGGACGACCGCCACCCAATTTCCCCTGGGGTCCTTACCCAACTGGCACGGGGCTGGCATGACCTATGTTTCGATAGGTATGAGGCAGCCCTGTTTCATGCGGCTACAACGGTGGCCTTTTTTGGAGCGCTCCGCATCAGCGAGCTTGTGATGCTGTCTAAGGCGGATGCAAGTCGTAGGGCACTGGAACTCGAAGATGTCTATGTTTGCAATGATTGGGCTCAGTTGAGGATACGCTCCTCTAAAACAGATCAGCACGGCGTAGGCAGTGGTGTAAGACTGCTACGATGTTCCTTGGCAAACATCTGTCCGGTTGGTGCCCTACAAGAGTTCCTTGCACTGCGTGGCACGCACCATGGCCCGTTTTTCTGTCACCAAGATGGGTCTCCCCTCACTAAATTTCAATTTTGGAAGGTGACTGGGAAGGCACTGGCTAGTGTGGGCCTCCCTGGGGCCCGTTACGGCACCCATTCATTTAGAATTGGGGCGGCCTCTACTGCGGCTGCTTATGGGTACTCCGGGGCTGACATACGCAGTATGGGGAGGTGGGGCTCTCAGTGTTTCCAGTTTTATGTTCGCCCGCTCCCGCCGTGAGTACCGGTTTAGTCACCGCATATTTCTTCCTTCCCTGTTTTTCCTTGACAGACCCTGGGTGTCGTATCACACCGGTGACAGTATGGCTGGTGGGCCATAGCTACGTGCACAGGGCAGCGCGTTACGCTGCGGCGACAGATTGGGGACCCCGACTGGGACTGGGTGCATACGCAAGTCTCACATGGTACGGTAAGCCCGGTATGTTGTGGCGGGAGCTCTTGCCATTCCTCTTTTTGCGAAGGAATGCTGACCCGCCTGACATTCTGATCATACACCTTGGGGGTAATGATTTGGGACAGGTCACTGGCTTATCGCTGAAGCATGCGATTTGCGGTGACCTCGCCTACTTACATTACGTATGGCCCGCCACAACCCTTGTTTGGTCAGATATGGTCCCACGGCACGCTTATAGGGGAGGCTTTGACCTTCAGGCCCTGGACCGCGCTAGGCGCATGGTGAACAGGGCTGTGGCCCGATTCCTTTTGACCAAGAGCTGGGGGCGGGTCAGTCATCATCCCGCCATTAGTTTGCAAAATTATGGGCTTTATGCAGGGGATGGGGTCCATCTGTCGCGAGGAGGTATGGACCTCCTGTTGGGTGATTGGCGAGCAGGCCTGTCGACCGAGCTGACGGTCTTGGGGGGAGCGTCGAGCCTTTATTGAAGCCTCTCCAGGTGGCGGGTAGCACTGGTAAGGTAAACATTTATGACCCACAGGTATCCGGCAGGTTCGCAATTGACTGGACAACACTAGATAGGCATAAGTTGTTTAAACGTTGTCCGGTCAACGACGAACCAGGCGATGGGGTGATGGCTACAGCTAGACAGCATGCATCACCCCCTGATTTTACGGATACACGTCAGAGGGTGGGGTCATTAGTTAGATATTGACTACGGTCAACAATTTGTTTGTTGTCAACAAACAAATTGATACAAATAGATACATTGTAACAATTGCCGTTGGCAATTTTGGGTGGTACCTTACCAGTGTTACTTCGGCCTGCTTGCCTTAAGAATTATGATTGGTCAATTACCAATAGAAATTTATAATTCGGACTAGGGCATGAATCAATAAATGTGGCCCAATGCCGTTATCCACTTTCATTTGTGTCTGAGTCCTTTATTGGGGGGTGCGCCTGCAAAGTTCCAATCTGGGAAAAACTGAATGATATCCTATATCATTTCAACCCTTATATACTCTGATGGAACTTTTTAGAGTGCCAGAGTCATATTTTGTTAAAACCAGACCTACAGTGTAGGTATTCTACAACATCATATCACCTGAAGGATTGTGAACAATACCCCCAAGTTTTAGCCACTGGTTCTTTCTTCCAAGTTCTTTATAAAGACAATCAAGAAAGAATCAGGCGCTGAATAGTCTCTCTGCTTTGATTACTAACCTCATTCATCTCAGTGATTAAATTGGTTCCTCTAGTTTAGGATGGCAAACCTTGGCACTCCATTTGTCCTAGAACTTCAGTTCCCAGATGTCCTGATCAGCAGGAATGCTGACTTGGGTGTCTGGTAATTGCAGTCCAAGAACACCTAGCATGCGAAGATTCGCCATCACTGCCTAGTTCCTACAGATATAGAAGTCAGGGGAATAAATGGAAGAAGTTGACAAAACTTTGAACCAAAGTTTCCCAGGTGTATAATACTGGCAATTCCAGCCTCCAGACTGTAATGACTTCTTTTGTGGCTACTGCTGTTATAATTAATTGTCTGGAAAATATAACTTACCAAAAAATTTTATGTAGGAAAGTGAATGAGGGAATCTTGTTAAGTGGGCTTGCAGAATATTTTACTCAACTATATAATGCTATCTTTGATTAATTACTGAGTTAATCAAAGATAGCATTATATAGTTGAGTAAAATATTCTGCAAGCCTATTAAATTAATCAAAGATAGCATTATATAGTTGAATAAAATATTCTGCATGCCCACTTTAAAAAGATTCCCTCATTTACTTTCCTACATATAGTACTGGCAATTCTAGCCTCCAGAGTGCAGCAGATACAGTACAGTAAAATCCCGACTTACATATGCCTCGAGTTACATAAAATTCAACTTACATAATGATTTTGTGCTAAAACCATGTCCTGATTTACACAATTTCCTATGGGTTTGCTTCGAGTTACATAAATATCATTTTTCCTATGGGTTTGCTTTGAGTTACGTAAAAATTCATTTCCCTATGGGTTTGCTTTGATGTACATAAAAATTTCATTTTTCCTATGGGTTTGCTTCAAGTTACATAAAAAAAGATTTAAGCAAAAGCCTATGGAACGGATTTTTTCGTAACTAGGGGTTTTACTGTACTTCTTATTTTGTGGCTACTGCTATTGTAATTATATTGGAAAATATAATTCACCAAAAATATGTTTAGGTATGAAAGTAAATCTTGTTAAGTGGGCTTGTAGACTATTTTACTCAACTATATAAAGATATCTTTGATTAACTTGGTGTTTGACTCGCTAATTTAGCCTCATTCTCATCTAGCTTAAATATCTTTTATTTCTGCAACATTTGCAAGTACCTTATTTCACTGCTTTTTCAAAATGTTGCTGCAAAGTTTTCATAGAGACCTGTTTTTAGACCCAAATGGAGGTTTTAGTCACATCTTCCTCCCAAACAGTGGATTGTTATGGTTAGGGGAAAACATTTTTTTAAGGAGAGGAGTGGAGGTACAAACTTGCAAAATAGTCTGCCTACTGAATATCTCCCATAATGTCAACTAATCAGTAATGAAAGCAAAACTTCTACTTGAACTGTAAAATTACCTTCCTTCCTTATTTTGAAACTAGCATTTTTTGCCCGGCCTTGCCGGGCAGTTTCTTTCTCTGTGTTGGTGGTTGGGGTGTGTGTGTGTGTGTGTGCGCGCATGCGCGTGTGTACACAGGCACACACACACACACACACACACACAGAGGGGGGGTGGAGCTCCGTGTTCGGCCGTTGTCTGTCAGAGAAAGCAAGCCCCTTCTCCAACAGGCAAGGGCCAAATGTGGAATGGGCTCACTTCCCTCCAGGAGGCGAAGGCAGAGAACAGAGTGTTGTTCTCTGCCTTTGCTTCCCATGGAGGGGGAATGAAGGCAGCAGTGCCTTCGCCCCCCCCCCCCCACTTCCCTCGGTGGGAGGGGGATGAAGGCAGCAGTGCCTTCGGCCCCTGCCCCCCATGGAAGATGCTCGCTTCCCTCCGGGAGGTGAAGGCAGAGAATGGATAACCGTTCTTGGCCTTTGTCTCCCTGAGGGAAGCGGCAGGGGTGTGGGGAAAAGATGGGCTCCCCCTATCCTTCCCGCAGCCCCGCCGAAACCGTGGCGAGGCCAGCACCAGCCTTCTTTGCTGGGGTAGTGGGGAGAAGAGGGGCTCTCCCTCCTCCCCGGAGCCCCACTGAAGCCGCGGTGAAGCCAGTGCTGGCCTTTGATGCCGGGGCGGCAAGGATGGCTTCTCTCGGTGGTTTTTTAAGTGCGTGCCAGCTGCCCCACCTCCTCCGCACTCGTGCCCATCAGCCTGATTGGCTGAGGGGTTGCATGGCGTGGAGGATGCTGGGAACCATAGTTCTTTTTGTTGTTCGTGTTTGTGGGGCATTTGCCCCACTCTCTGTTTCCGGACCCTTGCTGTGTTGTTAGTTAGGGCTAAAGGTAAGTGTGGGTGGCTTGGTACAGGATGGTTGGGCCAGGTGTGGCTGCTAATGCCGGACACTCACCACCCATCCACCTTCTTATAGGTATAGATTACATCACAACCCACACGTTTGGCCTTTCTACCACTACCTTCCCTTTCCTATTTTTCTTTAACATAAAATTGAGTCTAAAGAAGAAAGTAAAAAGCTGGCTGACAGTCCTGTAACTTTTCAGTGTGGTCCTAATTCCTACCCAGATCAAAAAGAAGGCACTGGATTTCTACAGGGAAAAACCCCAATTCATTGCCATGCCTTTTCTGTTATTTCTGTAACTATTTTTTTAAAGTGAATGCTAACCCTCTCCTTTTACCACACAGCATAATTTAGCTTAATATTGCCTGATTTTTTTTACTACTAACCTACTGGGTGGGCTTTTAAAATCTAGCCTATGTTCTTAAACAAGGAGGTAGGATCATATTCTCAGCATACCTGTCAAGTGCGGTTCTGGAAAATATGGGACCTGCGCAGAAGCCTTCTGTGCAAAACCCTTCTGAGCATGCACAGAAGGGTTCTGTGCAGAAGGGCATGCACAGTACTACTTTCCTCCGCCGGTCAAATTGCGGGATGGCAGCAGGAAAGTGGAGGAAGCAGTGCAGAAATACAGGAAATCCCGGACAATCTGGGATACTTGACAGGTATGATTCTCAGTCTCACAATGAATTGAGATAAATGCCAAATAATACAAGTGTATTTTCCTCCAATAGAAATAAAGCCAATTTGAAGCAACAGTAACTAGACATTATAATAAGACAATCGTAAAGAATGTTTAGCTAGTTATATGTTCACACTCAAGAGAAGCAATTCTCTCCTTTTTTTTGTGTCCTTATTTTATGAGGTCTCAGCCAGCTTGTACTTCCAGGATTTCCCACAATGCCATGTTAAATGGAGACTCTGCCAAGTAAGAAAAGCACAGCTGTTACAAATTAAGAGAATATAAAATACATTTTATTTCTTCATTCTAAAAAATGGAATTGAGTTATTAAGTGAGATCATATATGCCTACGTGTGATAAGGAAGCACTGTAAGAGTCATAGCATTATTTTGGCATGTACCAATAATTCTCCTTTGATTCCAAAGTTCTAAGTGTTTCACACTTTTCAGCAACAAATGATTCCTTCCACCATTAGCCAAAGTGATTTGTAAAAATCACTCATTTAATCTAAAGATCTGTGTTTGCCATAAGCACCAAACATGCCTCCTGATGTAAACCTGGCCTCTATGTGTCCATTTCTTTCCCATTTAACAATATAAATAAATCAAAGCATTCTTCTCTCCCCCCCCCCCCCCCACCGCCCTTGGCTGGAAACATCCGTTCTTGCAACATCTGTCCTCTGGGGTCTCCAGAGTCCCATGACTCCATGTTTACTCATAGCCCAGATTATCACAAAACAGCCATTTTCCCATCCTCTTGCTGGAGTCAAGAAAAGCGTACACATATGGGACAGCTTTGAAAGTGCATAAACAATTGATGATAAAACACAGGCGTTTGAAATTTAAAACCAAGCTGGGAGCAGCAGTCTCAGTTTGTACATCTGTGGAAACACCAAGTTTCAGGGATACAGTTTTTAGGCAGCTCCACTTCAGAGGGACAACCTGTACACTTTCACACTCTTCCTAGTGTTTCAATAACTATTGCATTTTTCAAATGGCTGGTCAAACCTCCCCCTTCACCAAACAACATAAATTAGCTTAACACTGGTTTAATTTTTACCCCCCCAAAAGTATGTACAGTACCGTATATACTCGAGTATAAGCTGAGTTTTTTTAGCCCCCCAAATAAGCCCCCAAAAGAGGACACGGTTTATACTCAGGTCAATGATCATGAGGGTCCCAAGACCATGCCAGATTGAGATGTGCCGACAATTTAATTAATTTTACCATATTTTCATGTATTTTGATTATTGAAACCCACTAGCAGCTGCTGCATTTCCCACCCTCGGCTTATACTCAGGTCAATCTATTTTCCTGTGTTTCAGATCATAGTAAGGTACCTCAGTTTATATTTGGGTCAGCTCATACTCAAGTATATATGGTAATAAAAAACACAAACATTAGTTGGGACTAATGACATTTTGTCTACAGTATGTGTGGTTGCCCACTCAGGGGGTTAAAGGTAAAAGAGAGGGGACAGTGGGATTCACAACATCTCACATGCTGCCTGTAGTAGACTGGGATGAACTTTTTTGGGCTAGGGTGACTATCTATCTAGCACTAACCAATTGTTCCTTCTTGCCTTTAAATTCAAAGAGAGCCTTGGCTGTGTGTTTCCACTCTCCTTGTTGGTTGGCATCAGTCATTTGTTGCTGTTGATCTGGTTGCTAGTTATGAGTGCTATAAAGAAAGCAGCATGCACACATTTGTAATGCCAGATAACTGTAAGTAAAAGAGGCTTAAAATGTCTTTCTTCTACAAATGTCTCAGAGTGAGTTATTGGGACTTTGAGTGACAGTTAATGAGAAAGGGGTAGATTCTGGGAGACTTGGAATTATTCTCCTCTGTGGATTTCTGCACTTCTACTGCTCAGCTAAAGAGAACTTTATCAGAAATTCGAAACTCTGCAACAGAATTCTGTCAAATAAAAAACCTAATATAATATGTTGTTGTTCAGTCGCACAGTCGATTCTGACCCTTTGCGACCCCATGGACCATTTTCCTCCAGGCACCTCTGTCCTCCACCATCCTCCTCAGCCCGCCCAACTCTGTGCCCATTGCGTCCACAATACCATCTATCCATCTCATCTTTGGACGCCCCCTTCTTCTCTTGCCCTCTACCTTTCCCAGCATCAAGGCCTTCTCAAGTGAGTCCTCCCTTCTCATTTGATGTCCAAAGTACTTTAGCTCCATCTTCACTATTTGTCCCTCCAATGAACAGTCAAGATTGATTTCTTCTAATATTGACCTATTTGTTCTCTTTGCTGTCTAGGGGACTCTCAGGACTCTCCTCCAACACCACATTTCAAAGGCATCTATTCTTCTGCGCTCAGCTTTCCTAATGGTCCAGCTCTCACGCCCATACATTACCACCAGGAATACCATTGCTTTGACTATGCGAATGTTTATTTTCCAGGTGATGTCTGTGCTTTGCCAACATACATTGCCAATATACGTTGGATCATGGAGAAAACAAAGGAATACCAGAAACAAGCATACTTTTGTTTTATTGACTACACCAAGGCTTTTGACTTTGTGGACCACAACAAAATGTGGCAAGTAATTAAAGAGATGGGAATACCAAAACACCTCATATGCCTCATAAGAAATCTGTACATGAACCAAGAAGCAACAGTTAGGACAGAACACGGAATGACAGAGTGGTTTGGAATAGGAAAAGGAGTAAGACAAGGCTGCATTTTATCACCCTGCTTATTCAATCTATACACAGAGCACATAATAAGCAATGCAGGGATAGAGGAATCACAATATGGGATCAAAATTGCTGGGAGAAACATCAACAATTTGAGGTATGCAGACGATACCACCCTAATGGCAGAAAGTGAGGAAGACCTAAAGAACCTCTTGACTGGATTGAAGGAGGAGAGTGCAAAATCTGGCTTGAGACTTAATATCAAGAAAACCAAAATAATGTCAACAAGTCCGATCAGTCCCTGGAAAATAGATGGAGAAGAAGTAGAAGTAGTGACAGATTTTACTTTCCTAGGATCTAAGATCACAGCAGATGGCGACTGTAACCATGAAATAAAAAGACAACAACATAATATAGCAGCATTAATTATAGACCATGGCTGACAGTGAAACAAAGGAAAGAAACATCTTTGTTCCTTGGATTAAGTGTAGTAATGGACTGTGCCAGTTGATAAATAATCTTAGTTGGTGGGTCATATCAGGCCAGCTGCTTCCTGGTAGTAAGGAATTATGGATCAAGCCCACAACCTATCTGTCTTGCCTATTTACTGTCACTTTCTTTTTTGAATTCAGGAGCAACAGAAATATCCAAATAGGCACAGGGATCTCTCTTCTTCACAGAAAAGCCTTCACTCCCTTTATTGGCATAAGGATCTGTAAGCAAGATGGATGGTGTAATAGGGTGAATCAGCCAGAGCTCTTCACTTTGGGGAAAGCCCCTCCCCCCCTGCCCCAATGCCTCATAGAGTCATGGCTTCAGCTTAATCAAAAGCTTATCTTGGGATTCAATATTTCTGACAGAAAGTCATGCAGAGCCAGCCCTGTTATGAAGCACAGTAAAACAACCACCTCGCTCATAAGCTGTTCTTCTTCAGTCCATTGGACATTCCCCTCTGTTGGAAGACAAAGCTCAGCATGCTGGCTTGCTGCCCTGACATTTGATAGAGAACTCTATCCCATCGCCAGTACAGTAATACCACATACAACATCCAAACATGGTTCCACAAGTTAGGACGTTGTATGAATTCCGACTTTGTATGAGGCATGCAAAATCCTAGCCGCAATGCCTCATACAACATCCAAATTATTGCCACCGATGCTTTGTATAATGTCGTTCCCATAGAGATACATTGTAACAGCACAAACTGCAGGGCCAGCTGCCGGTCGAACTCCGTTGGAGGCGGGGAAAGAAAGAACTTGCCCCACTTTGGGCTCATCTCTCGGGCGAGTTCTTTCTTCCCCGCCTCCAATGATGTTCGACGGGCAGTCGGCCAGAGGAAGCGGGGAAGAAAGAACTCGACGGAGAGACAAGCCCCAAGAACAGCGAGTTCTTTCTTTCCACGCCTCCAACGGAGTTCGACTGGCAGCCGGCCGGAGGCGGCGGGGAAGAAAGAACTTGCCCGAGAGATGAGCCCCAAGTGTGGCGAGTTCTTTCTTTCCCCGCCTCCTCCGGCCGGCTGCCGGTTGAACTCTGTGGGGCCTCCAAGCTGCAAATCCAAACTCCTGCAGAAACCCTAATACCTCATACAACATCCGGCGACGTTGTATGAGGCACCTTTCCCCCCAGAATTGGGTGACATTGTATGGATCCAACATTGTATGAAGCAGACGTTGTATGAGGTATTACTGTATTGAAGTTTGATTCAGCTGACAATTCAGTTAACTATATGTAGAATGGAGAAAAACGGCACCATCTTGTTCATCACTGTAGGCAGCAAAATGTCCTGTACTGTCCTGCAGCCATATGCACTATGTTGTTGTAAAGCAAGAGTTTTCAAGCTTTTAAAACCGGGGCCGTGTCATGCTCCCTCAAACAGCTTTAGGGGCGAGGCAGCCATTTTGCCCTTCCTCCACCATATGGCACTTCCTGGTGTGGTCCCACATAAAATGGTGTTGTGGACCACATCCAGCTGACAGGCTGCAGGTTGAGAATCCCTTCTATAAAGAATGACAGGCGACACAAAGGTTTGACTATGCGAGTTAATCCGAATAGTCTTAATAAACAAAATGAAGCAGGAGGTAATAAGCCAAAAAAGAGGCAGAAGTGGACACCCACATGCAGGAAAGGACACGTGCATCTTTATACAGTGAGAAATGCATGTAAACCAGCCCTCACTTTCCAGATGTTCACTGCTCAGTGGAGGGTTTCTGACCTTTCAAAGTGCTTGGCAACTGCTAGCAATGAACAAGTTACAATAGAGGAAATGACTATTGGAAACAATGATGGGTGCTTTTCTACATTATGCATTGCCCAATTGTGTGACTCAGCATTTCTGATCTCAATTATTTTCTTATAACAAAAAGAGACGGCCTCTGAGGTTCGTGAAGTAACAGTATAAGTTGCATACTCAGGGTTTCCTTCCTTGACTCTTCTGCAGATGGGCCTATCCATGACACAGCCTGGATTCACCTCAGAGCCGATTTGTACACAGGAGATGGAGAGAAGGCAGTGTGAGAGCGTAGATGGGCATGTGAATAGACAGAGTAATATGGGGATACATTTATGACCCTGTTCACCACATTTCTTAGAGGAGCACAAAGTATCTCTACTCTAAATTTCCAAAAATGGGTTATATGTTGAAGGAGCAGAAAAGAATTTACTTGTGTTGCTTAGAAGTTTAAAATAATAATAATAATAATAATCTGTTTGGCAAAGTGCCAGTGTTATAAATAAGACACAGAGGACTGATATTCACCCTAGTCATGGCACATGCTTCCTCTGCCCTCATTTTCATGTTCAGGAATGGTTCCTGAGTGAATTTGGGTTCCTTCAGACTAGCAAGAAACCTTGGAACTGTTTATGGGAAAGTATATTTATATATCTAGGAACAGGTACAGAGAATGTTAAATGACACCTTCTCAAGATGAAGCAGGGAGGAAAATTTCTTTTTAGGCAGCAGATTGGAGAAAGCTGAGAGAATATGCATAGGGCACAATCTAACAAGGTTCCTAAGATAAAGACGTCTGCAGGTTGAGCATAAAGTAACAAGAAGTAGTGCTTGCTCTAGATCAATGAGTAGCTAATTATTTCATTTAATGATATTATATTTTCAGTGTTAGAAGGGCATTTCTAGGAATTTCAGCTTCAGGAGCCAAAACAACACCTTCAGTATTATGAAGTTTGACTGGCATGAGAGGCTGGAGAGCAATTTCCTTTTCTTCCTCAGACGATAAAATATCTACTTTCAGATAGAAAAATAGACTTATCTATGGTGATGCAGTGGTTAAACTGCTGTACTGCAACCAAAAGGTTGTCAGTTCAATCCTGACTAGGCGTCAAAGTTGACTTAGCCTTCCATCCTTCCGAGGTTGACAAAATGGGTACCCTGTGTGTTGGGGGCAAGATTCTAATTAACTTGTGAACTACCCAAAGAGTGCACTAAGTGCTATGGAGCAGTATATCAGTCTGATTGCTTTGCTTTATCAGGTTTTTAGGAGGAGTTTTTCCCCATAGGAATAGACTGAGAATGTTTGGTGCTGTAAGAGAAATCTGGAACTGCTAGAAGGTTGCAATCCATCATTCCTTTATTAATTAAAGAAAAATATTTTCCTTAGCGATACATGAAGAAAGAACAAACAAAAAATCCAGTCACAATCCAATATGTTCCTGGTGTGTATACAAGTGCAAAAATTAAATTAAATTACATTTGAGAATTCAACCTCACATGGAAATATGCCACCTGTACACAGTCAGTACACACACAGTCTCTGCTTAAGCTGCCAGTAAATGAGCACCGGGGGGGGGGGCAGCGTCTCTGGATGTGATTCATCCTACACACACACACACACACACACACACACACACACACACACACACACACACACACACACACACACACACACACACACACACACCTGATCATATTCAGAGACTCATTAAATATGCAGGACTATGTTTTTGTTTTTTAGTCAGAGTACATCAGTAGATTAAGAAGACAGCATTTATAAGGCTTCACCTTCTACTCCCTACCATCCTCAAAACTTGCTCACAATTGTGATGTGTTTGCATCATGTCCACAAGCACTGTCTCCAGAATACTACCCTTCCCTCCCACCTGTAGCAGCAGGAATATAGAAGCATCTAGAAAGAATATGGAGGCAGTCTGGTGGCCTGCCCTCCATTTTCAGTTGGCTCTATCCCGCTGGATGAAACAGAGTCAATGAGGCTTCTTCTTCTTCTTCTTCCGTATGAGGCTGTTACTACTTTAATAAATATTTCAGGATTTTTAATGACTGTATGTAGCAAAGGCCATGCAAATCAGCCTGACCCTTTTTGATTCCAGTTCAGAGTATCTTCCTCTGTCATGTGGGTGTCTACTCTTTCAAAGCCAGAAATATCTGAGTTGTGTGTTTTCCTTGTATGACTGTTTATTTCATTCTTCAAAAGGATATTGCATGTGACTCTGGGTGGTGTTATGGTTACATATTAAGCCAGCGTGTGAACTTTGGAAGAGCAGCGGCAACAGCCCCACAATCTTTCTCCATGGCTATACTTAAGCACTTTTTAAAACAAACTTCCAAGTGTAACACTAGATCACTTTATCACTGCACTGCACTGATACATTGGTTTAGTGCTAGATCACCTTCGAATAGAATAAAGAAAGGCAAGTTAAGGATTGCTGAGGTGGGGGGCATGATTCGTGGGTATGTATCAAACTGCATCAGATTGAGGGGCCTGTGTAGACACTGGCAGTAAAACAAATCCAGGATCTTTGTGTAATCACTTACACTAAATATAACCATAAAAGACGTTATAGATCAAGCAACAGTGAAGCTGAATTTCTCTGTCTTGCCTTGATGATGTACTCACTCTCACATTCTACTTTTTTAGTGAGTAGATGAATGGATTAATAGTCTGGTGGCCTATTCCTTATTTACAGCTCTGTTCTATCCTACTCAGTGAAACAGAGCTAATGATTTCTATATGACTTACATAGAAACCAAGCAGACTTTGAAGAGAGGTGACAAAATGAATGGCACTGGTTAGAAGCCCACATTACAGAGAGCCTGTAATTAGAGTTGAAAACACTTAAATGTTGTCTAGGGTCTTTGAAGTCAAAGGCATCCCATGCTTAAATCCTAAAGACCAACTAACCAACCAAAGCACAGCTATGGGTTGTTTTAAAAGAAATGGGTGTGCCTCAACATAGGATTGTCCTGATGTGGAACCTATGCTATGGACCAAAAATTACTGTTAGAACAGAATATATAGAAACAAAAGTTTCCCACAAGTTAAGGATGGATTTTATTTCTCTGTCTACTCACAACTGGTACACAGAACATGTCAAACCGAAAATTAGATTAGATTCAGATGGAGGAATGAAAACTAGAAATATTAATAATCTAAAATATGCAGATAACACCTATTAAAATCTATAATGTTGACGTATTTAAGAGGCTTCAAACCATCAGGCAGAATTGTATAAAATAGTCTGCAGCCTCACTGCAGGAGGTCAATTAAGTGGGCATCACCATAGCCTTCAACGTTGTGAAGATTTTACTAAAGATTTTTAGGTCAAAAGTTGAGGCCATCCAACGGACCTAGACTCCAGTTTTAATACAGTAGATCAGGTTAAGATGTCCAATGAGTCACATCTAACTCATTGTTAAGATAATTCAAAAGAGCCTCCCTCCCCTTTCTTACATGACACAGAAAATATAAATGCTGTTGACTTGACCAAATTGTTAGCAGCCTCATCCTCACCAAAGCCCAGTTCTTTAGATCAGGGATAACAAGAACTGCACAGAGAACTTTCTGCCAGTTCCATAAATCTCCCCATCCTGCCAGGATATGAAAGCCACAAGAAGAAAAAAGATGAAAAGAAGCCAAAAGACATACTAATTTCAAACCTGACATACCTTCAGCCACAAACACACACAGAAACTCCATCTTTCTCACAAAATATCAAGCAGAATACACTCTGCTACATTTTGTAGGAAGCTTCAATCAAATAAATTAGCTACAGTTTGTAGAGAGCATCTGTATCATTTTCTTTATGTGTATAAAAACAGCCTTGAGGATGAGTTTACTACAAACCTGGTCACCAGAGGCAGAATTAGGCAACCCTTCTACTCATTGCTGGTTTAAACTCATTGCCTCGTTCTAAGCTTGTTGGGAGCTAATGCTTTTTAAAGACAGGGGAAAGATGTTTGTATTTTCTGATGTCTTTTTATTAATTGTCCAACTGTTTGTTGGAGTGTCTCTCCCTCAGAACAACTCCCTGCATCACCCGGTCATCACAGCTGGCGCAGCTCCGGGTGCCAACCCCAAAGATGGATCGAAAATCTTTAACTAGAAATAGAGCTTTCTCGGTGGTGGCACTGACACTGTGGAATTCTTTACCAGTAGAGCTGTGCCAGGCTCCATCACTGACTATTTTAAATAAGCAATTAAAAACTTTCTTCTTCAAGGAGGCTTTCCAGGGTGTTGTCCCTTTACAGATAAATTATCAGTCAGGTTGAGTCCCAATGCCCTCAGACATCAATTATTTTATTTTATTTGTTTGTGGCACATTTGTGGGTTGTTTGTCTGACCTGTTGTGTGTTTTGTTGTTATTTCTTTCTGTCTGTTCTGTTCACCACCCAGAGTGGGATACCACCCAAATGGGCGGTATAGAAATATAATAAATAAATAAATTGTGAGATGCCTAGAGTAGTGTCGGACAGTAATTATAGCAGAATACAAATTCAATCAATAAACACAAAACATACAGAAATAGAAAAAGGTATGAAAACATTAAAACCTGGGCATATATGCAGACCCAATATGTATTAATTTTGCTATGTTAATTTTAACTGCAGTGCTTCTGATTTATCCTTGTTTGATTGTTTCTGTTATATTTCGCCATGCGAAGAAGTGGGAAGAGATTAAAATGGCATTTTTTTAAAATGTGGGTGTTATTTTTGCTTTCTTGATATTTATAATTTTATTTAATTTATCTATATATTTTAATTGTAAAGATTTTTTTATTATTATTATCATGTACACTGTCCAGAGTGAGAAAATATCCCAGATGGGTGGGAAATAAATAAACAAATAAATTAAATCAGAAACCACGTTCTTTCAACCTGGGAAATAAGTCTTAGCTGTATGTTGTGTACTCCACGAAGCATAAACTTTGACTCTGTTTATTCAATGTGGAAGTAAAATGGACTCACGCAAGAATGCTACAGGCTTAAATTTGCAAGACTTGAGCAAGCCTCTTATGGATAGGACCTTTGGGACATTGTAGAATTGCCATAAAGCAGAAATGATTTAATGGCATACAACAACTAGAACAACAAACTCCTGTCATTTTTCAAGGAATTTTAGAAAATAAAAGGATCACTTAGGTTGTCTGCATATTTTTGGTCAATCAGATACTCTTTCTATGTTTGCTCTTTGTGTGTGCACTTAATGTTAGAGGGACTGTGGTGGCTCAAGTGGTTAAGATGCTGAACTCGCTGACTGGAAGGTTGGAGTTCAATTCCCAGGCACTGCATGACTGAGTGAGCTCCCGTTTCTGTCCCTGCTCCTGCCAATCTAGCAAGAAATTGCAATTAAATAAATAGGGGCCACTTTGGTTGGTAGGTAAACAGCGTTTTGTGCACTCTGGTGTTGAGCCATGCCTGTCACATGTCCACGGAAACGTCTGCAGACACAAACAGCACTGGCTCTTTGGCTATGAAACAGAGATGAGCACTAAACTCTAGAGTCAGATATGATTGGCGTTTGAGCAAGGATGACCTTTACCTTTATCTTTGTGTCAGAAAATGAAAAGTCACTTATTTTGCAGAGAGACATTTTAATCAAAATGTAAAAAAAATGTTGATGAAGAAATCCTTCGAGAATAAGAAATTTTAAGAGTTACCCTCCACTTCCTTTCTTTAGAAGAGCAAAATCTGACTTCTACTGATGATCATAAGTTGATTGCATCCCATGAGATCTCAAGTTTTCCTTTTGCAACATAAAAAGTACACTTTTGCTACATTATCAATCTCAGACATGGAGAACTTGAATTAAAATCTGAGGTTTTGATATCTGGGGACTGAACAGTTAATTCCCTAGCTTGTCCAACGTGAAAGAATTCTTCTCCTAGCTGCAGCTATGTCTTGGAAAGTGACCAAATTTAGAAGAGAAAAATCTGTAGTTTCTTAGGAAAGGGGGCAACAGAGAGAGAAAGAGAAAGAGAGAGAGAGAGAGAGGCATTTCAAATAAGCAAGTCTTCTGTTTTACAGCTTGTCTAAGACTACTATCGTTACTCCTACTATTACCACTACTAATACCCTTAAATTGTGGTGGCATCCAGTTTACAAAGAAAGAGTATTGCCTTCAGAGAAAGAGGCTCAAGATGGTTTAGTTTCTTCTGGCCCCGATTCAGAGCAAACCACAAGCAAACATACTTTCAGTATAAATAAGACAGTGTGTCTCGCCAGTTAAAGCAATTCAAACATGAATGTAGCAATTTAATTGGTGCCAGTTACTGTGCCTCAGCAGCATTAAGAATTCAGTCACAGCTTCTTAGAATCCTGCATACATAAAGAAAATGAAGGTGCTTCAAACTATTAGATTGTCACTGTTGTCTTCTGGCTATGGTACTAACTACACAAGTGGAAAAAATTAAGGCTTCTCCAAGCACAGAAGCCATGAAATTGTAAGGTGTTACAAGACTCAGCAATTAGTCAAATACCCCTTTGTCTCTTTGTTCAGGATTACCTTCTCTTGGGAACAAAAATTAAGGTTTTAGTTCTTTCGCCTTTATCTATAATCACAGGTCTTGATTCATACCCTTTCCCCATGCATTTTAAACACCAGCATCTAAGATTTGGGTGTGTACCCTTATTTATCAGTACTGTATATATGCCATCATGGCCTAATGATGTGCAAATATATTTTCTAAAATGTTGCTTTAAAATAACTACTTTCAAATGTGGGTGAAAAAACAAGGCAGGTTCAAAAGTATATTTCTCATTGGTTAAAATTATTTTATTCTCTCTGCCCCCACCTCTACTACTTGCAAATCCTATGTTTTCTTTCCTTCACTGTGCCAGACATTGTTGCAACTTCATGCATTTTCAATTTTTAAAAAGCCATCCACAAAATCCATATGCCTGAAATTTAACAGGGATAAGTGCAAAGTTCTACATCTGGGCTGGGGGGAGGGGATGCACAGTTACAAGATGGGGAATACTTGGCTCGTGTTTTAGCTTGCTGAATATGAGCCAACAGTGTGAGGTGGCTGCAAAAAAAAGTGCATAAATGCTACTTTAGGTTGCATTAACAAAAGTATAGTCTCTAAAACCTTTGAGGTGCTAGTCCCCTTCTAATTGGCAATAGTTTGACCATAAATAGAGTACTATGTCCAGTTGTGGAAAACAAGCCCTATGAAGAAAGCTTGACAGAACTGGTCATGTTTAGTCTTAAGAAAAGGAGACTGAGAAGCGGGATATGATAGCACTCTTCAAATACTTGGAAGACAGTCACAAAGAGGGACAGGAACTGTTTTTGATAATCTCAGAATGTAAGACACATAATAACAGGCTGAAACTACAGGAAACTACAGATATAGGCTGAATATCAGGAAAAACATCTTAACTGTTAGAGCAGTACGACAATGGAGCCAATTGCCTAGAAGAGGTGGTGAGCACTCCAACATTGGAGGCATTCAAGAGAGAACTGGACAAGCACCTGTCATATATGCTTTGATTTGGATTCCAGCATTGGGGTGGTGGTGGACTCAATGGTCTCATAGGCTCCTTCCAACTCAGTTCTACCATTTTATGAAAATCACTAATTAAATGCATTTTGTGAAATTTATAATGTACATCATGGACTATGAACACATAAAATGGGTACTCAATACTTTCTGCATCTTATTTCCTCCCAGTTCTATCGTTTACAATTACATCCTGAGTCCAGTTGACTGTATGTATACCTGAACGCATGGGGAGTATTTCATGAACTTAATGAAACACATCACTATCCCAGAAATCACATGCTGTAAATATATATGGAAATCAATATAAGCAACTGATTTTCATATATATTTACAGCATCAGTTGCATATTTGTTCTATTTACCATAATCCATTGCTTCTCTCACAACACATATTTTAGGTTTCTTTTCTTTTAAATTAAGCCTGTGTTTATTTTCCAAAGACCAATCACAAAATAAAGTACAATAAATGCAAGATATGGAAATGTGGGAAACAAACACATTAGTCACCATGATTAAAGCCCATGGGGAAAAACATATTGCAGATTCTCTCTTCCCTTTACATCTTGCAAGAAAAAGCTAGCACAAATTGTGACCTATGCTCCTCCATGCAGAAAATATATTCCAGTCTTAGAGCCACTGAGGAAAAGGTCCTGTTTCAGCTATAACTGTTTTTGACACACATGGAGTAGAAACTAATGGTGAGACCTTATTCATTGAGCAAAACTGAGAGTCCACTACACAAGACTGAATTAAGACATGTTAGGGCCCTGTCGTGTCACCTTTAAGAGATTCCATGGCATTGCCAAAAGTGTATGTTGTTCTAGCAGACTTTTAAAGTTAGATTTTAGTATAAGGCCTCTTCCATAACTTTGTTAGCTTCTTGTATAAACTCAGCCCTGCTAGTATACATCTCTTGAGCATTTTGATTACTATAGGTTACTCACTGATTCTTTTTCAGCATTGCATCTTGAACTGAAATATTAATAGAGGATTTATTTTAAAGTTTAAAACAATATTTAGAATCAAAATGCTCAAAAATTATCAAGTTACACGTAAAGGTTCCTCTTCCAGCTACAGGTTTTTATCAGCAAAGGGGGAAGGGGGAAGGAGGTGTTCTTTGAATTAGCATGACTTTGAGTTAGCAGGCTTAGATTATATGTTGTGGAAAGCACAGAGAACAGAGTTACAGTTTTGAGCCCTACAGAGATATTCAGAAGTGCAGAACTTTAATCATTCCTATTCTGAAAGATTACTCTCAATTCACAAAGAGCTCTCTACAGCTGCTTGAGCAGCTATCTTAGAAATCAGTGTATAGTTCATATGTCTCCTTCCAAAATCTTGATGAAACTATTCTCTCTGTGTTAAGCAAAACAAATCCCCAGCAGCATTTGGCTCTGAGTTCTGCCAGTCCAGAACAATTTCAAAGTTAGAACAATGTGTGCAGCCATTAAAATCAACGATAACATTTCAGATGCTGTAATAAGGGGAAAGGATACAAACCACAATTCCAAGATCACACAGTCATAGCTGGGGCTTGGCTGTTGTAGAACCTGAGGAGGGAGAGAGAAAGAGAAACTTTTAATAGCATTTGGGGCTCCATAAATTTTTGTGTCCTTTCACCCTTGAGTTGGATGGAATGGAAAGATACTATTGAACTGCCATTGCAAAATCTACTCAAAACAAATAGCTTGCTTATCCCTGTGAAGAAAACATGTATGACACTGAACACATAGATGCACAGGGGAAAAGAAAAGTTTGAATCGATCACACAACAGCTGCAGCAATCTCTGCTCTGCAAAGAAAGTTCTGTATGAAAGCACCCCTACCCTGGAATGTTAACAGTCCTGTAACACACATTTGCGTTGTATCCACTTGTTATTAATTAGCCTCGAGAGTAATTAGGTTACACCACAGATTTGCACTCATTCTGATGCACAAGGGTGCAGTGAAAGTGTGTGTGTGTGTGTGTGTGTGTGTGTGTGTGTGTGAGAGAGAGAGAGAGAGAGAGAGCAAAGAGCCAGAGGAAATGTCGGGTAAAAGCCATGTAGAAGGTGAAATTTCAAATCTGGAATGGAAATTACCTTTTTTAAGATGTTCATTTTAAAAATAGTGATATGAGACATAAAACTGATTGATCAGATAGCTAGCAATAGCAATTACACTTCTTCTTTCGTGTCTAGGCCAGACAAGAAACTGCCAAAATGAACCCACCTTTTGGTAAATTCATTCTGCAGTTCCTTTCACCTGACCTAGTGTGAGGATGATTAGCTGGCAATACAAGGTGGCTGTTACCAGGGTATGCCCGATTGTGGTTAAAAAATACCCCCAATTTTTGAGGAGGTTATTTTTTTAATCCCTCATAGCACTTAGTGCACTCTAGGTTCACAAGGTAATGAGCATTTTTTTCCTAACTTGCTGGGATACTCATTTTATTGAGCCCACAAGGATGGAAGGCAGCAGTTCTGGCAGCATGTGAAATTCGGAAAATTAGAATATCGTGCAAATGTTCAGTAATGCAATTTAAAAGGTGAAACAAATATATGAGATAGCCTCATTACATGCAAAACGAGATAGTTCAAGCCTTACTTTGTTATAATATTGATGCATATGGTTTACAGTTTATGAAAACCCCCCAAAAAAACCCCAATCTCATGTACCCCATAATCATCACATAATCTCATATACTCTGTATGCCATGGATCATCACAATTATAATAAATTAAGGCATGACATATCTCGCTTTGCATAATCTATCTCATATATTTGTTTCACCTTTTAAGTGAAATGAATGAACATTTGCATGATATTCTAATTTTCCAAGTTTCACCTGTATTAATAATTTCAATGTTACAGCCTATTTTAAACCCCATTTCACCAGCTACAGATTCTTCTCATGCTTTGTCCTTTGTTCAGTGTTTGCACAATATCACACAGTTTTTCTTGGTTTGGTTATACTGTACTGTTTTGTACAATCACAAGGCCATGTGCTACTACAGCTTTGCATTTTTATTTGTTTTATTGGCTCAGTTTCTTGATATCATATTTTACAGGGACGTAATCTTCATAATCTGTGGTGATATAATCTAATCTTCATAATATGTGGTGGTTCAAGTGGTTAAGACCCTGAACTCACTGAGTGGAAGGTCAGAGTTCGATTCCTGGGTATTGCATGAAGGAGTGAGCTACCGTCTCTGTCCTAGCTCCTACCAACCTAGCAGTTCAAAAGCAAGAAATTGCAAGTAGATAAATAGGGACTACTTTGGTGGGAAGGTAAACAGTGTTCCATGCATGCCTGCCACATGTCCACAGAAATGTCTGCAGACGCAGACAGTATTGGCTCTTTGAGTATAAACAGAGATAAGCACTGAAACCTAGAGTCAGATATGACTGGCTTTTGAGCAAGGGCAACCTTTACCTTAATCTTCAACTTCCAATTTTTGTAGACATGGATTTTTAAGAATGCAAACCACCTTGAGAAAGATGGGATACAAATTTCAAAAAGAATGAATGGATGGATAGATAGGTGAAAGAATGAATGACGAACGCGAACACACATTAGCAATACACTGATACTATCACATAGTAGAAGACAGTGCCAACACAACATGTCATCTGAAAACTGGAAAGCAGTTGACAGCACTAATTACTCTGCTCATAAAATGTTTGGCGGTTCTGAAACAGACTTCAATATGATTTCACTTGAGATGTAGGCAGATAAACATCAGAATAGACAAAGTTGTAGTCAGGGATTGTCAAGACGAAATCAAGCAGAAGCTCAGGGTGGACAAGGAACAGAGAGCCAGAGAGTGTGTGGAGTATAAGCCAACATAGAAAGTGGAATTTCAAGTCAGCAAGAGAAATCTGGGGAAATGAAAGAAAATGCAAGGTAAAATTCATGCAGGAGTCACAACCCAATGCAGAGAACACATGACACAATATTGTGTCTTTTGCTGCCACAACTTCTCTTACACATGCACAAAACAACCAGTAGCATTCTGGTCAACTGTGTAAAATCTCATACTAGAGTAAAGTGTGGTTTAGGATGCACCTGTACTGGGCCTTTTGGTGCAGGCTGGTATAATCTAAATGGGGTCAGATAAAATAGGTTGGAGGAATGATATGCCATTTGAAGCAATCCTTGCATACAAATGGCATATCAACCTCAAGCAAGCTTGTTTCCAGTAATGTAAAGTGACTTAATAAACAAGCCACTTCAGGATATAAGCAAATTTAACACTTCCCCTGCCCCTCTGCAGAGGAGTAGGGAAAGTGAAATACATTTTTGCATCTGCTAGATCATTGCTAATGCACTGAACCAATTACATTTTTAAAAAAAATCCTTTATGTCTAGTGTTAACTAAGAGACTGCCTGGTGCTGCAATTTCAATCACACAAAGAAAAAGAAAATGTTCAAATTAAATCTAAGTGATTCACCACATCAGAGACAATCTAGCAGATGAATGTTGCTGCTGCTGCTGCTGTTGTTGTTTCACTTCCCCTGTCATTCCAAAGAGGAGCAAGGGAAGTGTTTGGTCTGCTGATATCCCGAAGTAGCTCATTTATTAAGCTACTTCACAATACAGTATCAGAAATTCAAACTAGAAGGAGCTTTGGCAGCCTCAATAGCTTTAAGACTTGAATTCAGTCTGTTCCCAGCAATCACATGTGCTAGGAATGGACTAAACAAGACCATACCTACCTGTGCCAAAAAGATAGAAGCCCCTGATTAAGGCACAGAAAGGTGCAAATAGGGGTGGGGGTTAATTGATCAATTGCAGTGATGATTTGTGTGGCTAGCACATAAAAGAGTGGGCCAATCTGCTCCTGCAGCATGCCAAACAGTGGGACAAATGTCCTTCTGGAGATGTTCTTAGCGGTAAGGCTGGGATTCGGCACATTTTAGCCCTTCAGATGCTGGGAGACTGCAACTCCCAGCATTCGCCACCACTGTCCCTGCTGGCTGAGAATGAAAGAAATCCAACAACATTCAGAGGGGATGAATTTCAGATCCATTCCAACATACGGTCTTTGTAAATAATAACTGTGGTGTCGAGGCAATTCGGACTTGTGGTGAGCCTTTTTTAGGCAGATAGTACTCAGAAGTGGTTTCCTATGCCCTTCTTCTGGGCATACCATGGGGCAGTAGAGTTTGTCCAAGACCACCAAATCTGGCTCTTCTGGGATGCACAGTGAGAAACTAAAATGCAAATTTTTGCCTGGATTTAGTGTCTTGCACGGAAGACAAAGAAGGAGTCGCAGGAAGGACTAACACAGGTTTATTCATTGATGGTCAGCATGAACATGTGGCAATGGCGGAGGTACATCTCATTATATACAGTAGCACAATACATTTGAATCTTGCTGCACGGTAGCTCATTGGCCGCTACCGGCGTGACATCGCCCAGGTCACGCCTCTCTTCTGTAGTTCTTCTTCTGTAGTTCTTGATCATGCGGGGAAGTTCCCGCGGCTGTTTGTGATTTGGGGAATGTGAACCATGTGAGGTTGAACGCTCGCAGCTGCCCTCTGTAGGCGGCTTGCTCGCGTTCCTTAACAGCTGAGATACATTGTGATTGTGGACTGGTTACATTCATATATTGTTGTGTCCTAAAGCATGTGCCTTTAAACAATGTACCTATCCATGTGTATCCAATGTAACCTTTCCTTGTGTAACATTGTAACCCCAGCTGCATCTCTGTAACCCTAATAGGACGCAAGCTAGTGACCACTAGATGGCAATAGCGAGCGTCCAAGCTCATTGGTCCAAGACTCACCTAAGAGCAATAGCGCGGGAAGATTCCCCCCTTCACCTTCACCTGGACAAGAAGGGCGTGACCTGAAATGACGTCACGCAGACAGTAGCCAATAGACTGTCAAGGAGCCACATTCAAATGTATAGCCACTGTATATATTGAGCTGCTCGTCCGCCATTACCACATGTTCCCTCTGACCAGCATGTAATAAAGTTGTGTTAAGCCAGCTCTTCGGCTGCCCTGGTGTCTTTGGTCCCATACACAAAATATATTTAAAGTAACATTGTACATGAATACATAACATCCCTTCCCCCTAGGATGGGACGAAGTCCCTCAACCATTGTGGCTTGCCGCATGTGCGCCTTGGGTGTGCGGCCGCTTGACTTAACACAGGGGAGCCGGAGGCTCCTGGTTCCGCAGAATCCTGCCCTGCAATGGAAAGGGGGGACTCATTAGTGGCTCGGTGTGGCGTCTGCGGTAACCTTGCATTGGGGGACAGGAATGGAATGAACAGTTGGGAAGTGAATCCCTGCCTACCGCTTGAGGAGTTTGGGGACCCCCCCAGTACGAATCTCGGGACCGACGAAGAGGCCCTCGTGGCCTCGCCACCCCCCGTTACCTGTCCGGGAGTTCTAGAGACTGTGGTGGGCGGACTCGCCCCTATTGCCTGTCTTGGGGGTGTTGGTCTCCGGGGAGCTGGGGCTATGGTATACTCTAAAACAAAAGGGCTAGGGGGACTGGAAGTACCAGGGGCTGAACTGAAACCCCTCTTCTCGCTAGGACGGGTGGGGGACCACTCCGCTACACCCCCCTGGTACTGCAACTCATAATCATCGTCAAACTGATCCCTCTCTTTGAAAGTATCCTCCTCTGTGGTCGGGAACCCAGGATATGTATTTGTGTCCGCGGGTTCCGCCGTGTCTCCCCCTTGGGTAATGCGGGTGGGGGAGGACCCTAACGCTGATTCCCCCTCACCGGTGACCCGCCTTCTGAGTTGGTCGGCGTGCCTTCTCCAGAGCAGACCTGAGCTAGTCTCGACCCTGTAGGATACCGGCCCCGTTTGCTCGACGATTGTCCCTGGTACCCACGCTGGCCCCGAGGCCGCGTAGTTCCTGCAGTGCACCGGGTCCCCTATCGAAAAACTTTTAGAGCTCTCTCCCCCTATGCTTATATTTCTCCCTTCATCCTCCACCCTGGACGGGTCCATCCGGTCAAAAAGTGTCACCGGACGCCTCCTCATGAGGAGTTCGGCTGGGGAAAAACCTGAAGCTAAGGGGGTTGTCCTGTAGCAGATGAGGAACTGGCACAGATGCAGGTTCAACTCACCGGGACCCATGCGCCACAGTGCGTCTTTCGTAGTGCGCACTTGGCGCTCTACCTGACCGTTTGTGGCTGGGTGGAACGGGGCAGCGGTTATGTGCCTGACGGCGTTCCTCTCCATAAACGTCTTGAACTCTGCCGACGTGAAGGTACTAGCGTTATCGCTCACAAGGACGTCTGGCAGGCCGAAGCAGGCAAAGAGCTTGCGCAACTGTTTAATGGTTGCGGCAGAGGAAGTGCTGTTCATGGGAATTACCTCCAACCACTTGGAGTAGGAGTCGACTACCAGTAGGAACATGGACCCGCGAAAGGGGCCAGCGAAGTCGACATGAATCCGGGACCATGGCCCGCGGGCCGTATCCCATTCCCTATGGGGTAACCGGGACTCCTCGGGCCGAGAGCTCTGGCAGCTCTCACACGTGCCCACTAAGCGTTCTATGTCCCCATCTATCTGGGGCCACCAAAAGAAACTCCTGGCCAGAGCCTTGGAGCGCACGATCCCGGGGTGGCTGGTGTGCAGTAGCCTTAGCATCTTGGCCCTCAGCTTCTCTGGGATAACTACCCGCTGGCCCCAGAGTAAGCAGCCCCTCTCCAGGGAAAGCTCTACTCTGCACCTGAAAAATGGCTTGAACTGTTCCTCGGGGGGAGAAGTGGGCCACCCTTTCCTAACCCAGGAACTAACTTGGGCCAGCATCTTGTCGGCCGCCATGGCCTTGGCGAGGTCGGCCGGGACAATTGGGGGTGAGTCGAGGGACTCAATCAGCAGGACTTGGTGTTCCTGCTCCACCTCGCATGCAGGGTCCCCTAAACTAGGGAGGGGGGATCGGGACAGGGCGTCCGCATGGGAGATCTCCTTCCCTGGGCGATAGACCAGCTCATACTGGTAGGCGTTGAGGAAAATGGCCCAACGCAGCATCCTGGGGGATAATATTTGCGGGGTGGGTTTGCCGGTAGTGAAGATCCCCAAAAGCGGCTTGTGATCCGTCACCACTGTAAACTCGCGGCCGTATAGGAAATCGTGGAACTTCTTTGTTCCCGTGATTATGGCTAGGGCCTCCCTATCTGTTTGCGCGTAATTGCGCTCTGCCTTCGAGAGGGACCTTGAGTAGTACGCTACCGGGGCTTCCCTCCCGCTTTCCAACACGTGGCACAGGACCGCCTCCACCCCCACCGGGGATGCATCACAGACTAATACCACTGGCTTTTTTGGATCGAAGTGGGTCAGGACAGCATCCGAAGATAGGAGTGACTTGAGCTCCTTGAATGCCCTCTCCTGCTTGTCCCCCCACCGCCAAACCGCATCCTTCTTAAGTAACGCGTGCAGTGGCTCCGCGACTGATGCCTTTCGAGGCAGGAAGGAGTGATAGAAATTGAGGAGCCCTAGAAATGACTGCAGCTCCGGTTTCGCGGTGGGGCGAGGGGCGTCTCTCACGGCCGCAACCTTGGACTCGGAGGGTTTGATTCCGTCCGGGGTTACCTTAAACCCTAGAAACTCTACCTCCCTTGCGAAGAATACGCACTTGTCCCTCCTCAATCGCAGTCCTGCCCTCTCGAACACTGAGAGGACCCCATCTAGCCTCTTTGCTAACTCTAATTCGCTCCCCGCTGTTATCAACACGTCGTCGAAGTATGGGAGGATGCCTGGAAGCCCCTTTAAAAGGCGTTCCACGAGGGACTGGAAAATTCTGGGGGCCGAATTCACGCCAAACTGAAGGCGCGTTACCTTAAACGCCCCCTTGTGCGTTACGATCGTTTGCGCGGCGGCAGCAGCCGGGGTTACAGAGAGCTGCTGGTACACCTGGGCCAGATCTAGCTTGGCAAAACACCTCCCCCCATGTAATGTGGCCAGGAAGTGGCTGACCACGGGCACCGGGTATGCATTTGGCCGAATGGCCTTATTTATCGTACATTTATAGTCCGCGCAGATCCTGACCTCCCCATTTGACTTGAGGGCTGTAACAATCGGCGTTTCCCACTCCGCCGAGTCAACTGGAACCAAAATCCCCTGCCCCACCAATTTGTCCAGTTCCACCTCAATCTTGTCCTTGAGGGCGAAGGGCACTCTCCTTGGCTTGAGGCGGATGGGCCGGATTTCTGGGTCCAGCTCAAAGGAAACCGGGGGGCCCTTGTATTTCCCGAGCCCCTTCTTGAAAAATTCCGGGTGTGCGTCGCACACATCCCGCATTGGGTCAGTCTCGATGGCGTTAATGCCGGACAGTTCGATCCCCAGGGGAGCAAACCACTGCGTTCCCAAAAGGCAGCACCTCCCCCCTTTGAGGACCACTAGGGGCAGTTTCTCGGAGTAGTCCTTGAACTTCACCTTGAAGTTCCCCACCCCAACACCGGGATCCCATTTCCCTGCACGTCCCGTAGATTGGATCTCATGGCCCGCAGTTTGGGCCGCTTCTCTGGGGGAATGCGCATAAACTCTTTTTGGGACAGGATGGAATAAGATGACCCCGAGTCTATCTCCATCCTCACTGGGACCCCCTGCAACAGTACCTCTATGAAAAACCGCCGGTGCTCTAGGCCCACGCGGTTCACGCCTTCCTCGCTGTAGCCGGCTGAGACCTTCCTGGTGCCGGCCGCCTTTCGTTGGTGCGTCTGGGGATGGCTGGAACTGCCCTTGTCCTCGACTCGCCCGCGCCTGCATACTCGGGCGATGTGTCCTTTTCGGCCTCAGTTGTGCCACTCGGCCTTTCGGAACGGGCACCTCGTGCGGTCGTGGGCCGCCCCACAACCGTCGCAGCGGCGTTCCTGCCGTTCACGGGTCTGCCGCTTTTCACCTCGCTTCTTGATCCTCTGGACGTCGTCGTCTTCGCTGGAGTAGGGGTCCGCGGTAGTGGACGACTCCTCGGACGACGTTGGTGCGCCGGTGGGCGGCTTGGGGGCCCACCAGGCCGTCTTCGCTGGTGTCCGCCGGGCCGCCTGTACTGGTGACTTGGCCCTCTCGGACGTGGCGCCTCGGGACTTGAACAGCCGGACTCTGCTCCTGGCCTCCTCGGCTGCTTGGGCCTCCCGCAGTACCTCGTTGAACGTGAGCCGATGGTCGCGGGTCATGAGCCTCCTCTGAAGCTCCTCGTCCCTCAAACCACACAGCATGCGGTCACGGAGGTCGTCCCACTGGCAATGCACCGCTGCAAGCCTGAGGGCCGCCGCGTAGGCGGACACGGATTCGCCTGGTCGCTGGTCTCGCCTGTGGAACGCGACCCGGGCTGGGAAGATTGAGACGGGCGGCTGGAAATGCTCACGCAGTCTCTCCAGGATATGGTTGATGGGCACCTCGTCCACCTTCCGGAGGGCCACCAGGGTCATCAGGATCCGCAGCGTGGCCGGCCCCACCTGAGCCAGGAAGTGGGAGCGCATCTTCGCGACGTCGTCGACGCCTGCAGCTTCCATGGCATGCCGGAACTGGCACTCGTAGAGCTCCCATTGTTCAGGCTCGCTGACATCGAACTGGTACGGCTTGACCTTGGGATGCGCCATCAATCCCACCTTCGTCGCCAATTTAGTGTCTTGCACGGAAGACAAAGAAGGAGTCGCAGGAAGGACTAACACAGGTTTATTCATTGATGGTCAGCATGAACATGTGGCAATGGCGGAGGTACATCTCATTATATACAGTAGCACAATACATTTGAATCTTGCTGCACGGTAGCTCATTGGCCGCTACCGGCGTGACATCGCCCAGGTCACGCCTCTCTTCTGTAGTTCTTCTTCTGTAGTTCTTGATCATGCGGGGAAGTTCCCGCGGCTGTTTGTGATTTGGGGAATGTGAACCATGTGAGGTTGAACGCTCGCAGCTGCCCTCTGTGGGCGGCTTGCTCGCGTTCCTTAACAGCTGAGATACATTGTGATTGTGGACTGGTTACATTCATATATTTAAAGTAACATTGTACATGCATACATAACACTGGATAAGATTTTTATGCAGCCAACTATGGGCTTTTTTAGGACCTGATAGCTACCAATTGGTTAGTGTAGTCACTGAACCTCTACAGCTTGGCCTCCTAAGAAAACACTGTGCTATAAGTCTTGACTAGATGAAGTGGCCAGGTGCCCCTTTTCATACAAAGAACTGCAGCATTCTAAGTCCTGTCCAAGTGAATGTCTGCTTTCCTATACAGTATGTCTAACACTGGACATGCAGGAAATGTGAGTGGATTATTATTGATTTTATAAACAAAAAATCTATATATAAAACACACACAAAGCCTTACAAACACCATTATAATACACATATTAATCATCTTAAATGAAATAACATTTTGCCCACCGCCACCCCAATTTGGACCTACTTAACCAATTTTTTATTCCATTAATTACATTCCATTCATTTTCTACTAGTCTTCATCTTTTCCCTTTTATTAATACAAACTTCATAAAATCTCCTCAAATCTCTTCAAAAGAATTTATTTATTTATTTTTTATTTTATTAATCACATTTGTATATGCCGCCCACTCAGGCAGAACCCGACTCAGGGCGGCATTACAACACTCTAAAAAATACATAAAAAACATTACAAAATCTTATAAAACCCACCCAATAAAACCCACATCCACCCCCTTTTTTAAAAACCCATATCCCACTCACCCAACCCACCCACCGCACAAGAAGGACGAAGAGAAAGTTCTTATAAAAACCAGCCGGCGGGGACCGTAGTCCCGTTCGGGCCCCACACCTGCCCTGCCAGCCAGGTCTTCACTCCTTTCCTGAAGGGCAGCAGTTCTCTTTGAAGTCTTAGTTCTGCTGGTAGGAGGTTCCAGAGGGTTGGTGCGGACACGGAGAAGGCCCTCCTTCGGGTGCTAGATAAATGTGCACCCCTCGTTGATGGCACCATTAGAGAGCCTCTCCGGTCCGCTCTGGTTGGACGGGCAGTCACTCTTGGGACGATGCGGTCTCTAAGGTATCCTGGCCCCCTGCCATATAGGGCTTTAAAGGTCAAAACCAGCACCTTAAATTGCACCCGGAGACAAACTGGTAACCAGTGCAGCTCCCGAAGCAGCGGTGAGGCATGGGCATATCGCCCACACCCCATCACCACCCGGGCCGCCGCATTCTGGACCAGCTGCAGCCTCCGAATGGTCGTCAAGGGCAGCCCCATGTAGAGCGCGTTGCAATAATCTAGTCGGGAAGTAACCAGAGCATGAGTGACCATAAGCAAGGAGCCCCGGTCCAGGAGCGTGCGCAATTGGCGAATCACCCGAAGTTGGGCAAAAGCCCCCCTGGCCACAGCCGCCACTTGTTCTTCTAGCAGCAGCCGTGAGTCCAGAAGGACCCCCAAATTGCGCACTGGGTCTGTCTGGGGCAAAACAGCCCCATCCAGTACCAAAGATGGTAGCTCCTTGGATAACATGGGGCCCCTTATCCACAGCCACTCTGTCTTGCTGGGATTCAGCCGAAGCCCATTGGCCCCCATCCAGACCCCAACGGCTTCCAGGCATCCGGATAGGATTTCAACAGCATCACTGGGGTCCCCACGGGCCGAGATGTACAACTGAGTATCATCCGCGTACTGATGGTACCGCACCCCGTGGGAACGAATGATCTCACCCAGCGGCTTCATGTAGATGTTAAATAAGAGAGGAGAGAGCACAGATCCCTGCGGCACCCCGAACTTGAGAAGCCTAGGGCTGGACCTCTCACTCTCTAACCACACCGACTGGGTACGGCCCTCCAGAAAAGAGGAAAACCAGGACAACACAGTGCCCTGGATCCCCAGTCCTTTGAGCCGTTCCAGCAGGATACCGTGGTCGACGGTATCGAAGGCCGCTGAGAGGTCAAGAAGAGCAAGGACGGATGGACAACCCCCGTCCCGCTCCCGCCAGAGATCATCCATCAGTGCGACCAATGCCGTCTCCGTTCCATATCCGGGCCTGAATCCCGATTGAAAAGGGTCTAGATAATCCGCTTCCTCCAGGACACCCTGCAGCTGGCGCGCCACCGCCTTCTCCAAAACCTTACCCAGAAAGGGCAGGTTGGAAACCGGCCTGTAGTTGTTAAGGACAGCTGGGTCGAGGGACATTTTCTTCAGGAGGGGGCGCACCAAGGCATGTTTTAACTGTGCCGGAAATACCCCCTCCCGTAAAGAAGCATTTATTATCCCCCCAACCCAGCCCCCTGTTACCCCCCTGGATGCTTTCACCAACCAGGTGGGACAGGGGTCCAGAGGACATGTAGTGGCACGAACATCTGCAAGGAGCCTGTCCACTTCATCAGGGACAACAGGCTCAAACCGATCCCAGATCGTACAGCAAGACTGTGCTCCGGCACCCCCCCGACCCTCCCCATCCACGCCAGGATTCAATCCTGAACGAATCCGATCGATTTTCTCCACCAGATGGTCAGCAAAGTCCTCAGCCGAACCCTGCCAACCGGGCGCCGATCTCCCTCTACCGAGGAGCGACCTGGTCACCCGGAACAGGGCGGCTGGGCGATTATCAGCGGAGGCAATAAGGGCGGTGAAGTATTGCCGCCTCACCACCCCCATCGCCACTAGGTAGGCCCTAATAGCGGCTCTAGCTAGTGTCCAATCGGAGTCATCCTGGGTCTTCACCCAGCGGCGCTCTAGGCGTCTCTTTGCCCGTTTGAGTTCCCGTAGTTCCTCTGTGAACCACGGAGATGACCTAACCCCACGGGCGCGGAGAGGCCGCAGTGGCGCGATTTCATCCAAGGCAGCTATTGTCGACCTATTCCACAGGTCGACGAGTGCCTCGGGTGAATCGTGTAGCCGATCCAGAGGAACATCCCCCAGTTCCCTCTGGAAACCATCTGGATCCATTAGTTGCCGAGGGCGGACCATTTTAATAGGCCCTGCCTCCCTACGATGAATTGTCGCCCCCAGGAAGTCAAGAGTCACCAGGTAGTGATCCGACCATGGCACAGGTGAGATGGCTAAATCCTGTAATCTCAGGTCACTCTGCCACTGCTCCGACAGAAAAACTAAGTCTGGCATGTGGCCGCTGCCCCTGGGAATTAATTTTCTTCAAACCTTTTTCAACTATAATCTCATCCGTCAGCTTATCATTAATTGCTGAATTCCAACATTCTTTATACCATTCCATTATTTGAAAATCATAATCCACTTTGCAAATTTTTTACAATAGCAAAGCAATCACACTTATATACCGCTCCATAGCGCTTAGTGCACTCTCTGGGCAGTTCACAAGTTAATTAGCATTTTGCCCCCAACATGCTGGGCATTCCTTTTACCAACTTTGGAAGGATGGAAAGCTGAATCAACCTTGTGCCCTGGCCAGGATTAAACTCACAACCTTTTGATTGCAGTGCAACAGTTTAACCATGGTTTAATCTTGCTGCTGTGGATGCTGTTTTTTTTATGTCATAAAAATATTAATCTAAAGGCAAGTCACAGCTTGAGATGCCACTGCCTTAACAACAACCTCAAATGCTTATGAAGGCAGCCTGTTTTGTGCGTGTGTGCGTGTGTTCGCATAGTGGCCTTTCTAATAATAAAATGAAAATATAGTAAGTGGATTTGTTTGGAAGTGAATCCTGTTAAACTGCATATTCTTCTGGCACCAATCAGCAAAGGAGGAGAAAAAATACTCTGTCTAAAAGTGCTCTTAGTACCAGTAGATGGCATTACAGATAGATGATATTCTATCTAGCATAAACTATTCTGCATGATATAGCCCCGTGATGGTGAACCTTGGCACTCCAGATGTTCTTGGACTTCAATTCCCAGAAGCTGAAGCACCCTGTGAATCCACACGAATGGGTTTACTGCGATTCATCCGGCCCATGCTGCCCTCATTCCTCCCGGAAGCAGAAGTAAAACATGCCCGAGAGCAGCACGGGCTGGATGAATCACAGTAAACCCATTCATGTGGATTCACAGGGTGCTTGGGCTTCTGAGAATTGAAGTCCAAGAACATCTGGAGTGCCAAGGTTCGCCATCACGGATATAGTCTTATGTGACATGAACTCTCTTTATTTTTATTAATCTGAGAGCAGAGGACTTCACAATATTATTAAAATTGACTTCCATATCACAGTGTAAAGCAAACATTCAAGAGATCCAATCAAGTAGCAGTAGCTACTCTGACTACATAACATTTCTATTCAAATAATGCTAGGAATAAACTGTGACAATCAGATCATTAATCAGCTTCAATTTTAAAAACTCACGTCTGAACTGCTCACTGAAATAAATGAGATCAAGTTACAGGAAGAATCTGTCTACATCATTTCTTTAAATTCTTTAAACTACTGGTGAAAACATAGAGTGGAGAAAGCTGACTGCTAAAGCATGTGGTGACATAAGAATATACCAAAGGGGTGTGGAGAACCAGGCTAATTATCTACAGAAGGTTCTCCACCTCAGTATGTTTCGTGTTCAGGGAATGAAGAAGCAGACGAGTGAAGTAGTGAAATTCAGCTCTTTATTAGTGGGGTTTGAACACATTTTGGATGGGGCAAAACTCGGATTTATATATACTATAAACAGTAACAGTAACAATAATACAACAAGCCCATTGGCTAACAGAGTGTGCACATTTTTCGATCCACTTATTTGCATAAGAATAGATACATGAGAAAAGATACATTCTGCTCCTGTCAGAAAACACAGTTAACATACATAACACTATGGGAGATCTGTTGCTGCCTTTTTCTAGACGCTCAGTACACACCAGATACACAATCTCAGCATTCATTACAACAGTTTTGTAAGCTTGGCCAATATTACTGCTGAGATATTACAGAGTGAAGGCAGAATACTGTATACTGATTTGGCTTTTCTAAGACCATCCGGGGATGTGGTGGCTTAGTGGTTAAGATGCTGAGCTTGACAATTGAAAGATCAGAAGGTCAGCAGTTCAAGACCCAAGTGCTGCACTATGGAGTGAGTGTCCATTTTCTGTCCCAGCTCCTGCCCACCTAGCAGCTCAAAAAGCAAGAAATTGCAAGTAGATAAATAGGTACCACTTTGGCGGGAAAGGTAACAGCATCCTGTGCTCTCTGGCATCTAGTTACGCCTGACACATGATCACAAAAATGTATCCAGCTGGGGCCAGTACTATGCCAGCAGCATCTCCTTGACTAATTTGGTTCCAAACAAACAAAAATTCAAAGAATAATAGAAATAGCTGATGGCTAAAATCCTGTTGCACAGTTCTTGTGTACAACGAAAATGGCATCAACAGCAGTGGCAAATCACCACCTATTAAAGGCTCCCTTTGGTAATTTTGGGTTTGTCTTACTGAGCAGTGTGTCAAAGTCATAATAACATTCATGAAAAAGCATTGGTATGAATCCATTTAGCACTATAAAGGATCTGCATGCAAGGATACATGGTCAGTGTTAGAGCGCATGTGTTGTTTACATGAAACCCAGTTTCTATCCCTAACATCTGCTTTGCAAGGAGCACAATCAGGTAGCTGGTGACAGCAATGGGAAAAGGTACTTTTTGAACTACAGCATCTGGATGATGCTGTCTGTGGGATTTTGGGAACTGTAGATCAAAACAAATGAAAACTGTTTACCTGAACCCTTGGACAGTCACTGGACAGAAAATACTAGTTTAGCTGGGACAAGTAACATGCCCTCATCTTTTAGGACAGCATCCTCTGTTCCTTATAGATACTGAAGTGGTTAGACCTTTTTGTCCAATTATCAGAAGTTCCATAAAAGCGGCATGTACCAGTTCCTCAGGCTGCAGTGGCTCAAGTGGATAAGAAGCTGAGTGGGAAGCGGAAGGTCAGCAGTTCGATTCCCGAGTACTGCACGACGGAATGAGCTCCCGTCTTTGTCCCAGCTCCTGCCAACCTAGCAGTTCGAAAGTAAGAAATTGCAAGTAGATAAATGTGCTCCGCTGTCTAGTCATGCCTGCCACATGACCACACAAACGTCTGCAGAAGCAGACAGCGCTGGCTCTTCGGCTTTGAAACAGAGGAGCACTGCACCCTAGAGTCGGATACAACCCTTTACCTTTACCTTTACCTTTTACCAGTTCCTTTGGGTCATTCCAAAAGTTTGAGAAAACTATTGGCACACCCTTGCAGTAAACAAGAGACTTTGGCTTTTTCTTTTCTAGTGCCTTCAAGATGCCGGGAACAATTCAGTTGTTTGAACATTCTTCTTTTGCTTCTCCGAGAAACATTTTGGAGAAGGTGACAACATCCCAATTGTTTTCAACTGCTACTTTCTGGCGTAAGAATCAACTTTCTTTGGCAAGTCACCGCAGACAAATCCTGAGCCATCAAGGCTCCTGAATCAACATAGGCAGGCGATGCCAATCATCCTCAAGAAAGCATGGGACCGAGACAAGAGGCTCTCTAGCGCAGGGGTGACCAAACTTTTCAGGCTGCGGGCCGGTCATGTGGCTTAGGCTCACTATGGTCCACGGGCTGGATCGGGCCCCTGATGCCAATTTATCCAGCCTGCAGAGCCCTCGTCGCTCCCGGAAGCAGAAGTAAAACACCGCCATACGGGGAGCGATGAGGGCTCGATGAATTGGTGTCAGGGGCCGGATCCGGCCCACAGGCCGTAGTTTGAGCACCCCTGCTCTAGCACAAAAAAAGCATGCCTGCAAAAGAAGACTGGCTGAAGTTCTGCCTTTTGGGAAACTGACTGACAGGGGAAAAGCAACAGCCCTTTGCGAGCCGCTCTCTCCGTCCACATCTGGATTTGTTAAAGCGGTTTCCACTGGCAGCTTGCTTCCGAGGCTGGACAAGCGGAGAGGAGGAAGAAGGATAACGGATGATTAGTTCAGAGGAAGACAGCTTGGGGCTTACCTTCCTTCGCCGGGGTGGGAACGGAGCCCGGGTTATGTCGCCCGTCGGTTCCCAGAACCTGAGGAGAAATTTCCCCCCCAGCCCACTTTTGCTTGTATCTTTCTTGGGAAGTTTCTCCCAGTGGCTTCGCGTCCACGGACGGCCACAGCTTCAGCCGAGCGTCCGCAGCCCTTTCCAAAACGTGAGGAAGGGACGGTGTGCGCTGGGAAGAAGCCCAGACTAGAGAGAGGCGGGAATCCAAGGCAGGCAGGCAGGCGGGCGGGCGGGGTGGGGGGGCGAGGCGGTTGTGGAAGTTGCGTCCCGCTGCCCAGCGAGCCCCGCCGCCTCCTTCTCGAGGGGTTTATATCTTCTTCCCCTCTCCAAAAGCGAGATAAAAGGCTGAGCTGCTTTCTGGCGGCTCTAAAACATTTGGTGGGGAGGGGGAGAGAAAAATGTGAACGCATATTTGTGTGCTTTTTTTAAAAAAAATACTTCTTTGAAACTTTTGGCTCAGCTAAGCTTTGAGCTGGATGGGAGAAAGACTGAAAGAGAGATCCCTGGTGGCGGGGTGGTTAAAGTGCTGTTCTGCAACCTAAAGGTTGTAAGTTCGATCACGATCAGGGCTCAAGGCTCAGCCTTCCATCTTTCTGAGGTCGGTAAATCGAGGCCCCAACGTGTTAGGGTGGGTGGGTGGGTGGGTATGCTAGTTACTTTGTGAACCTCCCAGAGAGTCAACTAAGCGCTAGGTAAAGGTAAAGGTTTCCCTTGCTCGAAAGCCAGTCCTATCTGACTCTAGGGTTCAGTGCTCATCTCTGCTTATATCCAAAGAGCCAGCGCTGTCTGCTTCTGCAGACGTTTCCGTGGTCATGTGGCAGGCATGACTAGACACCAGGGCGCACGGAACGCTGTTTACCTTCCCACCGAAGTGGTCCCTATTTATCTACTTGCAATTTCTTGCTTTCGAACTGCTAGGTTGGCAGGAGCTGGGACAAAGACGGGAACTCATTCCGTCCTGCTACGGGGCGGTATATCAGTGTGATTGCTAAAAGCAGCAGGAGTGGTCGCTTCTTCTTTTTCCTTCCCTTGAACGTACAGACACACGCATAATAACGCAGCCCTACACACAAACAGCATTCCATGTGCACTCCGGTGTCTAGGCGTGCCTGCCACATGTCCACGGAAACGTCTGCAAACGCAGGCAGCGCTGGCTCTTCGGCTATAAACAGAGATGAGCACTGAACCCTAGAGTCGGATACGACCGGTTTTCCAGCAAGAGTGACCTTTACCTTACACACCACCCAGACCCAGACCATAGGAAGCCGAAAACAACCTGTAGACCCAACAAACACAAAACTCAAGGAATGCGGCCGGCGGGGGAGGGGGGCGGGAGGTGGCAAGAAGAACTTCACTTTGGGAAATTAGGCGGGAGACGGTGAGGGATGTGTCTCCCTTCTCAAGCTTTCAGTCTGCCAACCAAAGAGAAGGCAAAGGAAAACATTGGGAGCCAAAAGCCTGTTTGTGCGTGAGGTGCTGGTGGTTGGTGTTACGGTTTCCCACGTCTTCATTCAAGACTGCTGTGGCGTGTGAGAGAAAGGGAGTGTGTGTGTGTGTGTGTGTGTGTGAGAGAGAGAGAGAGAGAGAGAGAAAGGGTGTGTGTGTGTGTGTGTTGCTCCAAGCCTCCCTCCCGATTCTCCCCTTTCTCAGGATATATGAGGGGATGTTTAGAAAAGCTGCTGCCCACGCCAGGCGCTGACTCATGCTTTTATTAAAGTGGGGGGAGGGGGGGAGGCCCGAGCCTTCAACCGTCGCCACATATTAAAAATCACGGCCCGCTCCTCCTCTCACCCCCCCCCCCACCGGCCCCCTTGGCGCAAAGGCGGGGTCTGGAGTGGGTTCCCGGCAGGAGGAGACGGACCCGGCGGGAGGGAAGCGCCCAGCAGGCCCCCTTATCCGAAACCCGAGATAAGGTTGAGCAAAAGGGGCTGCTTTGTTTGCTGGCCGGACTCGCTGCTTTATCAACAACTTCCAAAAGAGGCTTTTCGAACAATAGAGTTGTGGGACGGTTCTCAGGAGGAGGACTCATGCATGCCACACGGGGGGTGTGTGTCCGTGTGAGCGCGTGACCTTCCTTCCCATCAAGAGCAGATGACTGCGTGTCCACTAGGCACCAGTGGGTTCCTCCTGCTGCGCAAACCACGGAGATCCTACCTTTTTCTGCAAGGGAGACACAAAAAATGATACGGCCGCCCTTTTGCTTAGGCGAGAGGTGCCCAAACTACGGCCCAGGGGGGTGGATGTGGCCCCTGATGCCAATTCATCTGGCCGGGGAAGCCCTCGTCGCTCCTGGAAGCAGAAGTCAAACGCACCCATAGACAAAGCGACAAAGGCTTCGTGGGTGGATGAATTGGCATTGGCGGCCGCATCCAGCCCCCTGGCCATAGTGACCAGCTCCCTGAACCACATGACTGGCCCGTGGCCTGAAAGGTTTGGGCACCCCTAGCTTAGGCATTTGTGCCAACTTTCCCGCTGGAGGGATTTTCTCCTACCTGAAGATTCATAGGAGCTTTCTGACTAGGGGGAGGGCATCTTTTGGCTCTCCAGGTCCTGTGGGACTTGTCAGACCTGCCACGGGCTGAACTTGTCATTCTGACAGGAACTGCAGGCCAGCAACCCTTGGGGAGTGGCAAATTGCTCCCTAGCCTCCCTGCCTGGTTTGTATTACTCAAGGCAACCCTGAGACTTGGTATGTTCATCGAAGGCCCCTTCAGACATTGCAGTTCAGTTTGAACTGCAAACAGGAATCCTTTAATGTAGCAACAGGAAATGGAGTACCTATTGTCATATCACAGGTACAGTAATACCTCATACAAAGTCCGCTTCGTACAACATCAAATTCATACAACATCGCCTAATTCCTTGAAAAAAGCTGCCTCATACAAAGTCACTGCAACTTTGTATGAGGCATTGGGGTTTTTCCCCAGAATGGTTTGTCCCCTAAAATCAGGGTTGTTTGACATGTTTTTGTAATGTATTTAGCCTTTAGACAATGATTTCTTCAAGTTCTGTCAGTTTCCTGTCTGTTTCCTTGACTTTGCCCTGAAGTCTGTGCTGTTACAGTACAATGTATCTCTATGGAGATACATTGTATGAGGCATCGCGTTGTATGAGGCATCGCGTCAAGGATTTGGACATTGTATGAGGCATCACAGATAGGATTTTGCATGCCTCATACAAAGTCCAAATCCATATAAAGTCCAAACTTGTGGAACCAAGTTTGGACGTTGTATGAGGTATCACTGTATTACATTTCCCATGAAACATAATACAGTACATGAACAATCCTATGGAAGAGAAGAGGAGGACATTGTTGACTTTAAGAGCCATCTTTGTCAAATTTATATGGAGGAATACCAAAATCACAACAAGGCAACACCTTTCTGTATTAGGACAAAACAAAATGACATAAAATAATGATACCAGAGAATAAACAAAACAAAAACGCTGTAGCACTTTGAAAATTAACTGTTCTATTTTAATGTTAACTTTCATGGTTCAAGTCCACTTCATCAGACAAGGGAGTGAGACTTCATGGTATCAATGTATACACATCAGGTACAGAGTGGTTGGTTGAAACACAGACTAACATGGCTACTATTCCATAAAACAGGGGTGGCCAACGTTTTTATGCTGTGGGCCTTACCATGCTCCCAGACAGTTGAGTGAGCTGGAACATGCCCCTCGGAAGTGGAAACGGGTGCATTTATGGCTGTCATAAATGTGCCCGTGTCTGGTATATACAACAGCCGTGGGATGCGTTTGTGCAAGTGCATTTTATGGCTGACTTAAACATGCCCGCTTCCATTTACATGTGCGGTGGAGGTGGTGATGGGCTGGATGGAATGGCATTGCAGGCCAGGTCTGCCCCATGGAGAACTTTCAGTTCACCATTTCAGGACTGCAGTGGCACAGTGTTTAAGAAGCTTGCCTTATTAGCTGAAAGATCAACAAGTTGGCAGTTCAAGACCCAAGTACTGCATGACAGAATGAGCCCCAGATTCTGCCAACCTAGCTATTTGAAAGCAAGAAATTGCAAGTAGATAAATAGGGAGCATTTTGGTGGAGAAAGATCTTGGGGACATGAAAGCAAAAATCTTTTCAACCTAGTAAGCACCTTTGTGTGCTTCTGACACAATAAAAAAAGTTCACCATTTGTATTGCAGTGAGTAATGAAATGTCTGTTGGAAGCTAGATTTAGCTTCTATAAATTGCAGATTTGGCATCCTGTATCCTTGATTTCACATTAGAGAGGCAGGCAAGTGTGAAAAATGTATTTACTGTTTGGAAAGTTTCTTGCAGTTTTGTTTCTGGCATTCTAACCATGTCACTATGCCAGGGGCAACCAACCTTTTTTTATTCGGGGGCTGGGTCACGCTCCCTCAGACAGTTGAGGGGGCTGGACTGGTGGTCCTCTGCCTTTTACGGCTGCCATAAACATGTCCACGGCTGATTTCAGTGGCAGCAATGGTTGGAGCAAGAGCAGGGGCCAGATTATTTGACGCCATGGGCTGTAGGTTGCCTACCCCTGCACTATGTGTTTGTAATGTTGATCAGATGAGTTGCTTATTGATTAAAACTATTTGGGGACTTTTAAAGTTGTTTTTTAAGAGAATGTCTGTGCTCACTTCCTTCATGGGAGAGAAGCCAAATGATTTCCCTCCAACAAGCACTTCTGCTTAGGGAATGAGCATTGCATTCTGTGGCTAAAATATGTGACAAAGGTTTGCCTAGGTAACAGGATCATTACAGAATGGCAGAGCTAGGAAGCAATGAATTAGAAGTGACTTAGGCCACCTACACTGGCCCTCCAGCTCCTGTCAAGGAGGCTCAGTGAGGAATTGAACTCCCAACCTTTGCAACCAGTTACCTAAACCACTGAGCTAGCCAACAGTTACATTTTATGATTCATGAATTCTGAGTCTGAGTCTCTTCAGTGTTGACTCTAATGAGTCTGTTTCAAACATCTAGTCACCAAAGCAAACAGTAAGGCTTTCAATTGCAAAGAGACTGAAATTATTTGGTCATACCCACACCAGATGTATGTAAGGGCATTCAAGAAGTTAACATTCTCTAATAACCTTGTCTTGTCATTGTTATTATCATTCTTGGCTACAAAGATTGTTCAACAAGCTGATCTTCTCTCAGCCATTTAACACTTGATTTGGTCTGGAACTTTGCCAAAGATGGACCATAAATGCCTCTGGCAAGTCACGTTAGGCTGCTTTAGCTCTATGAGTGGGTACGACAGACTTGTTACAGGGCTTGTATTAGCTTCAGAAGCAGATGCTGAACTCAGTTGAACTTAAGTATTTTCATGGGTATGACAAGACCCAAAATACCTCAGGGACAGAATGTCTGAAGAGAGAAGAAAACAAGAATCAATCAGGATTTCCCAGGAGGTTCTGTAAAAGATCTTAGTGTTTTTTAGTATTTGGATTGGAAGATTGCAAATAAATAGCAGGGGGAAAGAGAGCAGCAGCTTAAAAGGAATAATAGCTTCCTACTAAGATCATGTGTGTAATACACACATGGATTGTTACCAGTAGTAACAGACATGCTAATAATAGACTTGGAGCCGGACATGAAAGCACTGCCAAATCATCTGTGCACAAATGTTTTCTCTTCATGTCTATCTGCGACACTGTATGCAAAGAAATAGTAGTGTATATACATATATTAATGTAGAGTGACCAGTACACTTCTCAAAAAGTACTGGTTTGCATGTACTCTGCTGCTATTATTGCTGCTGCTCTGATGAATGTTGCACATACTGTATATAGTTGCCACAGGTTAATCTTTGTATGTCCACATTGGCATAGAAACTATGGTTGTAGTGCTTGGGAGAGTGGCTTCTTTCTACTTGGATGGATCAGAAGCCAATCTACATCAACTTTGGTTACCAAATTCAAGATCAGCTTCAGCAATCCCAAGGTTCATACCTTCCATGGACTGCCATGGGAAATGCAGAAATGGCTATAACCTTGTATTTTCTCGAAGTAGGATGACCTTCAAAGTGACCTACTAGCTTACAAGGAAGAAACCACATCTGCCTAGTTGATTGAGACAAATACTGAAATAACCCTACTACCAGGAAATATAGGAAAGGACTTCTTTTTCTTCTTTTTACTCAAATTCCCATCCAATGTGTGAAATCAAACTGCTCAGCAAAGCCCCTGAGAAATGATACTAGCCATACTACCAATCTGTAAGGCTCTGTACTTTTGCCTAGATCAGTGGTGGTGAACCCATGGCATGTGTGCCAGAGGGGGAACTCCCAGCCCTCTCAATTTGCATGCACAGCTGTCACCACAACACAGAGTCCACCCCGCCCCTCTGCCTAGCAGCCCAATGGGAGTGCTTCCTCCCTCCCCCAGCACAGAGGTCACCCCACCCTTCTGCCCAGCAGCCCAATGGGAGTGCTTCCTCCCTCCCCACAGCACAGAGTTCACCCCACCCCTCTGTCTGAGCACTCGGTCTCTAAAAGGTTCACCATCTAGATCAGTGTTATGTATGTACAATGTTGCTTTAAGAAATGTATGAATGTAACCTGACCATAATTACAATGTAACCCAGCTGTTAAAGGAACACGAGTAAGCTGCCCATAGAGGGCAGCTGCGAGCATTCAACTCACATGGTTCACATTCCCCAAATCACCGGCAGCCGCGGGAACTTTCCCGCACCATCACTACCTGCAGATGATGGGCGTGACTTGGAACGACGTCACGTCGGTAGCAGCCAATGAGCTACCGTGCAGCAAGATTCAAATGTATTGTGCTACTGTATATAATGTGATGTACCTCCGCCATTACCACATGTTCATCCTGATCATCACCCAATAAACCTGCGTTTAGCCCTCACTGCGGCTCCTTCTTTGTCTTCCGTGCAAGACACTAAAATCAGGGATTCTCAACCTGTGGCCCACGGGCCGGATGCGACTGTGGGACCATTTTATGTGGCCCCCACTGCCTCCACCACACCAGGAAGTGCCATGTGGTGGAGGAAGGGGGAAATGGCTGTATGGCCCCTGAAGCTGCCTGAGGGAGCGTCCCCCAGCCCCTGGCTTAAAAAGGTTGAGAACTCCTGGTCTAGAACATTGGTTCCCAACCTTTTTTTGGCCATGTCCACTTAAGCATCTCTAAAATCCTGATTCTCCCCCCACCCTCAGTGTCCATTTTATTGGTCTAAACATTATCAAATTGCCTCCCTTGAAATCAAATTGCTACAGTGTGGGGCCTGTGCCCAATGTTGGGAACCACGGGTCTAGATAGAGGTTCCCCTTAGCACCTATCAGGTATCAATTACAGGCAGAAGAAGGGGATATTGGTTAATGTGGAGAGATATTTTTTAAAAATGAAATCTGCATGTGCTTGTGGTGGCTGAAATAGGAACAAGGTTTCCCTTGCTCGAAAGCCAGTCGTATCCGACTCTAGGGTGCAGTGCTCATCTCTGTTTCTAAGCCGAAGAGCCAGCGTTGTCTGCTTCTGCAGACGTTTCCGTGGTCATGTGGCAGGCATGACTAGACACCGGAGCGCACGGAACGCTGTTACCTTCCCACAGAAGTGGTCCCTATTTATCTACTTGCAATTTCTTGCTTTCGAACTGCTAGGTTGGCAGGAGCTGGGACGAAGATGGGAGCTCATTTCCGTCCTGCAGTACTCGGGAATCGAACTGCTGACCTTCCGCTTCCCAGTCAGCGTCTTAGCAACTTGAGCCACTGCAGTCCCAGGAAATAGGAACAAAAGGACATTTAAAACGTATGACATACTTGAATGGATCCTTCTCCTTGAGGTCATCACAGCAATTTTGCATGTGTCACATATAATTCTTCACACAATTGTAGCCAGAATGTATAAGCCCATGGATATTCATACATAGCAAATTTTGAGTACTGCCTCATTTATATATAGGTCCTATGTCTGGCTGGACATCCCACTACGGTAATGGAGTAGACCTTACAGCCAGCGACTCGACATCGAGTGTTGGGCGGCGGTAAATAACCTGACTCCCTAAAGGGGTCAATGGCTACAGATGGATGAGCTCCTTTAGGTGAGGTGATGGTTCCCTCAGTGAGGAAATGCCACTGGAAACCATCATATTGGGTCCAATGACAAAATGTGTGGAGGAGGAACCAGTTCACTATTCTGATTCCCAATGTTCATGGAGGCAGAAGAGGCCATGCCAGATGGGCTGGCTGTGAAGGCACACCTTGTCAATTTCCTCAAGGCTGTGGCAGTCCATTGCAGTCCCGGTGTTGAATCCTGCACGTCTCATTTTCTATGTGCTGCAGGGGATGGCTCTGTGATCACAGTGTGTGGGTCATTTCATGGCAAGCTGGGATCCACCTTAAACAAATTCATGCCAATGGCATTTTTTCTGAAAACATTTTCAGGGGGAAATATACACTCGGACACAAGTAGCAACTGCAGACGCTGGTATATATGTTCATGGCCAGTTTTAGTCATAATACAGATGGTCAGCTTTTGTAATCTTAAGGGGTCACTTTGTTCGCTAAGCTAGGAGAGTAATAAAGGCTTCACAGTAACACAGAACAAGTGTTCAAGCCCAGCATGGCATGGGTATAAAAATATTTACCTATGAAAACAAATCAAAGGGTATTATCTTTTTTACAAATCGGAAACATTTTTAGAAAGTCCACAAGAGGCTGTGAAAAATGAATTCAAGGTTGTGAGTAATCACAACTACTGATTTTTCATTTCTGCTGTAAAAATGTGCAGATGTTCTCAGTAATGTTTCAATGTAACTATCAATAACTTTTACCATTTAAATGTGTTGATGTTTAAAACATTAGGTGAAATAAATACTTTACCATTGTGGAAGTACAAGGAGAAAATTCCAGAGAAGATGCAACATTGGTTCAATATATCCATGCCTATGACTGAACTTAGATGGCATCTCAAACAGCAACAACAGGGATCAACAAAAAATGATGACCCAGGTGTGGGGTGCAGTGGTGAGTCGGGCACTGAGTTTTTCATTGACTTTAGAGGGAGAGAGTTTACATTGCAGGAAAAGGGTGCCTTTAGGACCGCCGAGGCTCAGGCATCTTGAACTGTTTCAGGAGACTGGAAATTGGTACAATATGGGATGATGAAAGGGCAAGTGGTTTATTTTATCTTCAGCAATAGCAGCAAACTCTGAAATGGAGCCCAGGGAGAGGCAGGAAATTCTGGAATGACGTCAGGAGATATCATATGTCCAGGCACTGAATATTCATGCCATTCTGTAAAGCCCTCCCTTGAGGCTCGTTGCTTGCCTGCTGAGCCTTTCCTCTTTAAGAAAAGTGAGAGTAGTTAAACTAAAATCTTCAGGCTCTACAACAGAAATGGAGCAATCTTATAGGGAATCCCCCTTTGTGTGTGTGTTATCCTCTTACATATTTAAGTGCTTGCAGTATTGGCTAAGATTCTGACTGGAAGGCAGCAGGTCAGCAGTATGATACCTGAATACTGCAGGATGGAATGAGCTCCCGTCTTTGTCCCAGCTCCTGCCAACCTAGCAGTTCAAAAGCAAGAAATTGCAAGTAGATAAATAGGGACCACTTCGGTGGGATGGTAAATAGTGCTCCATGAGCTTTGGTGTCTAGTCATGCCTACCACATGACCACGGAAATGTCTGCAGAAGCAGACAGTGCTGGCTCTTCGGTTATGAAACAGAGATGAGCACTGAACCCTAGAGTCAGATATGACTGGCTTTCAAGCAAGGGTGACCTTTAGTGTTGTTTTTACCTTTCCTTATAAAGGAGGGAAAATCCTATTTTAAAAATATATTTTGTGGATATAAGATTACAGCAACCAAAATAAATGAGTGAATTGTCAGACATATAGCCATTAAGAAGAACAGATGATTTTGGGGAGAACTGGAGACTCCGGGTTTCCAGCCAAGGTGCAATGCATTTTTAAAAAATCAGTTGTGTTCAGATGGCCCCGTCTGTTCTACAACCGTCCCTGGTACCCAGGCTGGCCCTGCGCTGGCATAGTTCCTGCAGTGAACAGGGTCGCCGGCGGCGAAACCTTTCGAGACTGCCAACCCTATGTTTTTCCCTTTATCCTCGACTCTCGTCGGGTCTAGCCTGGACAGGATCGTGGTCAGTTTTCGCCGCATCAAGAGCTCTGCCGGCGAGTAACCTGACGCTAAGGGGGTCACCCTATACGCTAATAAGAACTGACATACTTGGTGATTTAGGTCCCCCGGGCCCATGCGCCGCAGCGCATCCTTTGTTGTACGCACCAGCCGTTCCACTTGGCCATTCGTGGCCGGGTGAAACGGCGCGGATGTGACATGCCGAATGGCGTTTGCCTCCAAGAACGCCCCGAACTCAGCGGAGGTGAAACAACTAGCGTTATCGCTGACTAAAGTGTCGGGTAAACCGAACGTGGAAAAGACTCTCCTTAGTTGGCTAATTGTAGTGGCGGAGGACGTGCTCTTTACTGGGATAACCTCCAGCCACTTGGAGAACGCATCCACCACCAGGAGAAACATGGTTCCTCGGAATGGGCCAGCGAAATCTATGTGCACTCTGGACCATGGCCCCCTTGCTGTGTCCCATTCCCTATGCGGGAGACGGGCCGCCTCTGGTCGGGATCCCTGGCATGCCTCACAAGTGCCGACCATGTGCTCAATGTCTGCGTCTAGCTGTGGCCACCAAAAGTAACTCCGGGCCAGCGCCTTTGAACGAACGATGCCCGGGTGGCTGACGTGCAGCAGTTCGAGCACCCTCGGGCGCAGGGACGTAGGGACCACCACCCGTTGGCCCCACAAAAGGCACCCCCTCTCTAGGGACAACTCTAGCTTTTTCCGAAAAAATGGGTCAAATTCTGTGCTTGGGGACGATGCCGGCCACCCCTTCTGTACCCATGAGCTAACTTTCTCCAGTGTTCTGTCCTTGCCTGTCGCCCTAGCAATGTCGGCTGGTACTATTGGGGGTGCGTCCAAAACCTCAATTAGCAACACCTGGCGGTCTCTTTCTACTCTCGCCTTTTGGTCGTCCGATAAGGGCAAAGGAGATCTCGAAAGAGCATCAGCATGGCAGATCTCCTTCCCGGGCCGGTACTCCAACTCGTGTTGGTATGCGTTGAGAAAAATAGCCCATCGCAGCATCCTCGGGGACAGGATCTGCGGCGTGGGCTTGCTTGCCGTGAAAATCCCTAACAGGGGCTTGTGATCAGTCACGATTTTGAACGGGCGGCCATACAAAAAATCGTGAAATTTTTTGGTTCCCGCTACTATTGCTAGTGCCTCCCTGTCGGTTTGTGCGTAATTGCGCTCCGCTTGGGACAGGGACCTTGAATAAAACGCTACCGGAGCTTCCCTTCCGTCATCCAACACGTGGCAAAGCACTGCCCCCACCCCCACCGGGGATGCGTCACAGACTAAGACCACTGGCCGTTTGGGGTCGAAATGCGTCAGGATTGCCTCAGATGTTAAGAGTTGCTTTAGTTCTTTGAACGCCCTCTCGTGCTCGTCACCCCACATCCATATCTCCTCCTTTTTAAGTAACCGATGAAGCGGTTCGGCCACGGACGCCTTCCGCGGGAGGAATGTATGGTAAAAATTGAGGAGCCCCAGGAATGACTGTAGCTCGGTTTTGGATGTGGGGCGAGGGGCCTTCTTTATGGCTGCTACTTTGGATTTAGACGGCTTAATACCCTCGGGTGTGATCCGGAACCCTAAAAACTCGACCTCAGTTTCGAAAAAAACACATTTGTCCTTCCTCAGTCTCAGCCCCGCTTTCTCGAACACAGTTAGTACTTTATCCAATCTCTTAGCCAGTTCGGCCTCACTCCCCCCTGTTATCAACACGTCATCAAAATAAGGCAACACCCCCTCCAGCCCCTTCAGGAGGCGTTCCACAAGCGACTGAAAAAGGCCGGGTGCCGAGTTCACGCCGAATTGTAAACGCGACACCTGGAACGCCCCTTTGTGTGTAACTATCGTTTGTGCCGCGGCCGTGGCGGGAGTTACGGGGAGTTGCTGATAGGCTTGTGCCAAATCGAGCTTAGCGAAGCACTTTCCCCCATTCAGCCTGGCCAAAAGGTGGCTGACCACCGGCACCGGGTATGCATTAGGGCGGATCGCCTTGTTGATTGTACACTTATAATCAGCGCAGATGCGCACCTCCCCGTTAGCCTTCAGAGCTGTTACAATTGGAGTTTCCCACTCCGCGGAATCAACAGGAATGAGAATCCCCTGGTCTACCAGTTTGTCCAGTTCCGCCTCTATCTTGTCCTTGAGTGCGAACGGCACCCTGCGCGGTTTGAGTCTTATCGGGCGGACCTCCGGGTCTAGGTCGAAGGCTACAGGGGGTCCCTTGAATTTCCCAAGTCCTTTTTTGAAGACGGCGGGATGCGCATCGCAAACCGCTTGTATTGGGTCCACCCCCACTGTATGCACTCCCCCTATGAACAAGCCTAAGGGCTGAAACCACTGTGTCCCTAGGAGGCTACAACTTCCCCCCTTCAGGACAACCAGGGGCAGTTCCGCAGAATGTCTCTTAAAGCTGACCCGAAATTTCCCGACCCCCAACACTGGGATGCTGTTTCCCTGTACATCTCGTAGCGTGGACCTCAACGTTTTAAGTTTGGGCCGCACGTGGGGGTCGATTTTCAAAAACTCTTTCTGGGAAATTATAGAATAGGAGGACCCCGAGTCAATTTCCATCCTAATTGGGGCCCCTTGTACTAGTACCTCAACGAAGTAATGGGACTGTCCCGCGGCCACGCTGAACACTGGGACGTCGTCCTCGCTGTTGTCCGAGATGCGGCCCACGCCATCCTGCTGCCTCGTGGGCCGGACGCCATCTTTGACCCTCGCTTGACGGGCCGGCTTGGACGAACGGTCCGGTGAACTCCTACGGGCTTCTTGTCTCTTCCTGCACACCTTGGCGATGTGCCCGCGACGGCCGCAGATGTAGCACTCGGCTTTTCGGAATGGGCACTTCGTACGGTCGTGGGCCGCCCCACAGCCATCGCAACGCCGCCCCCCCTTTCGTACCTTCTGGACCTCATCGTCGTCGCTGCCCTCGGCCGACGACTTTGATGTTCGCCGGGTTGCGTGCACCGCCTGTCCAGCCTTCCCGTGCACCGAATTTTCCGCCCTGCCGGTCTTCGGTCGCCACTCACGCCACCCGTGCATCTCCTCCACGCCAGCATTCGTGGTCTCCGCGGCTTCCGCGGTCTCTATAACCTCAGCCAGCGTGGGTGGCGGCTCCCTGTTCATCAGGTGGCGCTGCACTTCCTTGTCTTTCAGGCCACACAAGACGACGTCCCTCATAATCATCTCTAGGTTGTCCCATTTGCAGGGGACGGCGGCTACCCTCAGGGCTTCCACGTAGGCTTCCACTGACTCGTCCGGCGCTTGAACTCGCCTCCAAAACGCCCCCCTGGCGGGGAACATTGCCTTCGACGGCTGGTAACGCTCTCGCAGCAGTTTCAGTATGTCCTCGGTTTTAAGGTCATCCACCGTCTTCGGTGCAATCATGCTCACCAGCATCCCCTTGGTTTCCGTTCCAAGCATTCTGGTGAGGATGGCCCTCTTCCTTTCCTCATCGTCTTTGACTTTGAGTTCCACCAATGCCGCCTTGAAATCCATCTCAAAAACGATCCAGTCCCGCGGCTTGGTGATGTTGAAACCGCTCTGTGTCCTGGCTCCTTGGGGATCCATTATCCCACCTTCGTCGCCAATTTGGTATATGAAAACCAAGACACACGACACAGCCTCGGGCTGGGTTAACTCAGGTTTATTGCATCGTGGACAGAGGGAACATGAGGTAATGGCGGATCGATAGCTCTTTATATACAGTAGTAATACATTTGAACGTGGTTGCATGGTAGCCCATTGGCTACTGTCTGCGTGACGTCATTGCTGGTCACGCCCTTCTTGTCCAGGTGTAGGTGGTGGCGGGAAAACTTCCCGCGCTGTTGCCTTTGATGAGTTTGGACCAAGAGAGCTTGGACGCTCGCTGCTGCCAGCTGGTGGTCATTAGCTCGCGTCCTCTTACAGGGTTCATATGATACAGCTGAAGGTTACATTGTTGCTATAGGCAAGGTTACATTGGTTCAGATACATTGTAATCCATGTGGAAGATAAAACCATTAGAACACAACAAACAGCAACAACAGGGATCAACAAAAAATGATGACCCAGGTGTGGGGTGCAGTGGTGAGTCGGGCACTGAGTTTTTCATTGACTTTAGAGGGAGAGAGTTTACATTGCAGGAAAAGGGTGCCTTTAGGACCGCCGAGGCTCAGGCATCTTGAACTGTTTCAGGAGACTGGAAATTGGTACAATATGGGATGATGAAAGGGCAAGTGGTTTATTTTATCTTCAGCAATAGCAGCAAACTCTGAAATGGAGCCCAGGGAGAGGCAGGAAATTCTGGAATGACGTCAGGAGATATCATATGTCCAGGCACTGAATATTCATGCCATTCTGTAAAGCCCTCCCTTGAGGCTCGTTGCTTGCCTGCTGAGCCTTTCCTCTTTAAGAAAAGTGAGAGTAGTTAAACTAAAATCTTCAGGCTCTACAACAGAAATGGAGCAATCTTATAGGGAATCCCCCTTTGTGTGTGTGTTATCCTCTTACATATTTAAGTGCTTGCAGTATTGGCTAAGATTCTGACTGGAAGGCAGCAGGTCAGCAGTATGATACCTGAATACTGCAGGATGGAATGAGCTCCCGTCTTTGTCCCAGCTCCTGCCAACCTAGCAGTTCAAAAGCAAGAAATTGCAAGTAGATAAATAGGGACCACTTCGGTGGGATGGTAAATAGTGCTCCATGAGCTTTGGTGTCTAGTCATGCCTACCACATGACCACGGAAATGTCTGCAGAAGCAGACAGTGCTGGCTCTTCGGTTATGAAACAGAGATGAGCACTGAACCCTAGAGTCAGATATGACTGGCTTTCAAGCAAGGGTGACCTTTAGTGTTGTTTTTACCTTTCCTTATAAAGGAGGGAAAATCCTATTTTAAAAATATATTTTGTGGATATAAGATTACAGCAACCAAAATAAATGAGTGAATTGTCAGACATATAGCCATTAAGAAGAACAGATGATTTTGGGGAGAACTGGAGACTCCGGGTTTCCAGCCAAGGTGCAATGCATTTTTAAAAAATCAGTTGTGTTCAGATGTTTAAACCTTCTCAAGAACATCATTTACGTCTGAGTAACTATCCAACATGATCCTTTTAGAATAAGTGTGCCAGCTAATGTTTAAAAAGATCAATTTACAGCGGTCATTTGAGCATACTTGTCAAGTGTCCCGTATTGGCCCGTATTCCAGTGCCACTTTTCCTACTTTTCCGCCCGGAGCCACCGCCATCCCATAATTTTACGGTGGGGAAAAAGTAGTTACTGCGCATCCCCTTCTGTGCAGAACCCTTCTACGCATGTGTAGAACCCTTCTACGCATGCACAGAAGGGTTCTGTGCAGAAGGGTTCTGCACAGAAGGCTTCTACGCATGCGTAGAAGGGACCTGCACAGAACGGTTCTGCACAGATCCCGTATTGTCCAGAGCCACACTTGACAGGTATGCATTTGAGCTGACTTGAGACTCAAAATTGGTAAGGTTGTTGTTTCTGTGTAACTTGAGCCATCAGCAAGTGAGAAAGGCATTCTTCTGGGGCATGTACGAAACATTGTTTAATTGTTATAGTTTAACTCTATTTTTTAATCACAACTTCCTTTCTGTGGACGTGGCTTTACTGTTGTTTATGTTGTATTAATATTCTACAGTATCTATTATTTAAGAAGGTATAAAGAAATGTGGGTGCTGCTGCTACTGCTGATGTCATTATTGTAGTGATGATGGTATGAGGGGAAAATGAACTTTCATCTGTACACAAGGCCATTTTTTATTCCTGTCTCAATATTTTGAAGGGAACATAAACAAGAGGATAATTTGAGCAGGCTTTAGACTAGTGGTTCCCAAAGTGGAGCCCACGCCCAACTGGGGACTTCAATTCCCAGAAGCCTAAGTCAGTACATTGGCTGATCAGTGCTCTGGAAAATTGACTTAGGCTTCTGGGAATTGAAGTCCAAAAACCAAAGGTTGGGAAATGCTGCTTTAGACCAGGTGTACCCAAACTTTTTGGGCCATGGGCTGGTCAGTGGTTCTTCCCACAGGAAACGGAAGTAAAATGCACATTCTTGTGCGCATAACACACCTGTGCATGCACATAACACTGCCATAAATTACCTGAGGCTGTTGTAAATACGTTTACAACAGCTGTGGGTCATTTACGACAGCGTTATGCGCATGCGTGTTTTACCTCCGCTTCTGGGAACAGCAAGGGCTGTGCGGGCTGGATGATTTGGCGTCACAGGTCAGATCTGACCCGCAGGCCGTAGTTTGGGCACACCTGCTTGAGACACACAAAAACTGAGTTGACTCGATTACACTGATCAAATGAAAAGTGATTAAAGGTTTGTGGTATTGATCTAAGAAATTGAGATCCCTTGTAGAGCAATGTTCTTTGTGTTTTACAAGACAAAATAGCTGTAAGCACTTCCTTAAAAGTGGCTGTACACATGTATTTTTGCAAAGATGGAGCTTTCTATACAACACTCATTCAGAATCTGGTTTTGTTTCTGTGATTCATGCCAGATCATTAAGTGCACCACAGAGTGTAATTTGCAATCTACAAAGTCTTTGTGTGTGTGTATGTGTTTTGTTCAGTGCTGTACCAGATTAAGTTTCTGATATGAATGCAGGATGTTGTCATCCCCTCGCACCCCATCACAAGTAATTTCTACTCTTGCAAACATCTTTTCCACATGTGTTTTTAGCTACCTTGTTTTTGATCTTGTATAGCTTTGTGCATATGTGTGTGTGTGTTTTTTAATATTTTTGATCTCTTATTATTTAACATCTCTTCCTTAAGAAATTAGAACCAGCTAGGAATCCGATATTGGACATCATGATAGTAGGAGAGCATCAACATAAAACTGAGCTATAAACTAGTATAATTGAATCAGAGTTTCACATGATTATTTAAACAAATAACTTGTATTACTTCTTTAATTTTCAGAACATTACTTCTTGACAGCCAGGTTGCTCTTAACTTTATTGTTGCTCTGATTGAACAAATCATTGCATATTATTAATGCCTGATATTTCCACTACCAGCAGGCCAGAAGAATACAGGAAAATGCTCTCTATCCCTCTCTAGTGTCCAATACTGCATCTTGAAAAATTTACAAAAATACAAAGGAGGAAAGATCCTTAGGAGTGATAAAAGAATGGCATGAAACTGGAAACATTGCTAGAAGTGCTGTATAATGCAATTTAATTGTGACTTTTGAAGATAATAAAAAGTATGGCTAGTTAGACTTAGAAAGTAACTTTGCTAACTGCTTGTCATATTTTACTGTAATAATTGATGTTGCTACCTGCAACTAGACAGATGACATAAATAAACTTAACAGATAACTTTCAGGCTATCTGTTATTGCCTGTCCAATAACAAGGAAATCTGTAGCACCTGAAAGACTAACAAACTGATCGTCACATGAGCTTTTGTGGGAAATGGTTTCAGTCTGCAACATTTATGATATAATAAATTAGATATTTCCATGCATACATGTAAACCAGCCCTTTATTTTGCCACAATAAATGCAGCTTCCTCTTTGGAAATTTCCTGTCCAGTGTTTAGACTGTTTAGTGGTTGATGCACTTCTGTTCCTTAATGTGATAGGCAAGAGGGAATTTCCATGTGTGATAAACAAGCAGTTTATCATTTGCCACCTTCTGTGCAGCACTAACAGGCTGAGTATCTCGTCTGCTAGTAAACAAAAAAACAAAAACAAAAAAAAGACAAAAACCATTGTGGCACATTAAAGACTAATGGCTGCATTTTAATACTAGCTTTCATGGATCAGGTCCATTTCATTATACATAAGAGGGAGTCTTTGTGGAATTAATTTATACATATCAGGTGGCAGAAGTTAGTACAGTACTGCAGATAAAGTTGCAAATCAGTGTGGTTTTTTAGATCTGAAATGCAACCATTAATGTTTATGTTTATTTGACTTATACCCCACCCTACTCAACACATGGCTGACTCAGGGTGGCTAACAACATATAAATGACCCAGGGCAACCCAAGGGACTTACATATAGGATACAATGTTCAAAATACAATAATAAATACAATGTTTCAAGTAAATATAATAAAGCCCAAGGTCTAGTATTACAAATTACAATATAAGGTAAAACAATCCACAAAATGCAAAATATCAGCACCACATCAAAATAATGTATCAATAATTACAATAGAATCACAGGGAATGAAAACATCACATAATACCAATGTAAAATAATAATGCAAAACCCACAAAAACCCCTGCCTTAGAGTCTTTTGAGGGGGGAGGGCGGGGCCCAGAAACGCCAGCCGATGGAGTGGCCGGGAGGGCCTCTTCGCCCCCACTGGGGCCGGAAGCGTGGCGGCGGTTGTTTGCCCGGCACCCCCTCGCCTTTTAAGTCCTAGGCGAGGAGGGAGGGGGAGCCCCAGAAACACCAGCTGGTGGAATGTATATGTAGAAATACACAGCATAGGGGAGCCGGAGGTGCTGGCGCTGGCATCAGGCGCAGCGGCGGGAGCTTTTGAGGGCTCCGCCGAGATGGTCATCAGCTTGGCTCAGCTGGGCTCCCACCCCCCGTAGCCAGCAAAGACACAGAGAGGAGCTGGAGGCTCTGGTGCTGGCGCCGGGCGCTGGGCGCAGCATTGGGAGTTTTGAGGGCTCCATCGAGATGGTCATCAGCTGGGCTCAGCTGGGATCCCACCCACCGCAGCTGGCAAAGTCATGGAGGGGAGCCGGAAGTGCTGGCGCTGGTGTCGGGCGCGGCGTCGGGAGCTTTTGAGGGCTCCATCGAGATGGTCATCAGCTGGGCTCAAAAGTAACAGTGAGAAACATGGTACAAATAGCAGGACAAATACCTATTTAGTCACATCCGTAGCCTGGTGTTTTAGCTTTGACCATTCTCCTTCAAATGGCCATGTTAAGAGTCAGATGTGTAATGGAGTTTAGCCTCCTGACAGCATTGTGTTTGGCTTCTCTGATACACCCAGATCCTCTCATCCTCTCTCCATGAGAGAAGGCAATAGTAAACCACTTCTGAATATTTTATACCTTAAAAACCCCATGGCACCTCATGCTAAAGAAATCTAAAATGAAACAAGATGGTGCTGGAAGATGAGACTTCCATGTTGGAAGGCACTCAGACTGGGGAAGATCAAAGAAGAGCAATTTGTGGGTCCTCCTGGACTCATGGCTACTGCTCGATGAGCAGGTGGTAGCCATAGCCAGGAGGGCCTTTGCTTCTCAGGGTAGGTGGGATTTTTAATTGTGGGTGGGGTTTTTTAACTGCTTTTATTCTATTGGGTTTTAGTTTGTGTAACCCGCCCTGAGTCAGGCTTGCCTGAGTATGCGGCGAACAAGTTGAAATATTAAATTAAATTAAATGCTGTTGAAGTGACCCAATACAGGATAGATGTCATCTAGCTCCTTTTAATTCTATTTTGTTTTTAGATGTGTTAATTTTAACTTTGTATATTATTATATGCTGGTGGTGCATCTGACATGAATAAAGAAAGAACTAATGAAGCAACTAGAATAGGTGTGCCCAAACTTTTTTGGCTGTGGGCTAGTCACATGGTTCAGGGGGCCAGTCACATGGTTAAAGGGCCATATCTGGCCCCCGATGCCAATTCATCTGGCCCACAAACTCTCATCATTTCCAGGAGTGATGAGGGCTTCGTGGGCTGGATGAATTGGTGTCGGGGGCCAGATATGGCCCCCAAGCTGTAGTTTGGGCAACCCTGAACTAGATTAAAGATGAAAGCGTGTCTATGGGCTGTAGTGTACAGAGGCAAAAGAAAGGTGCAATGCCACATGGCGTACACATATCATTGGAATATGACAATAATGAATCAAGATAACTTTTAAACCATAAAACAAGAAATGGAATGTTTAAACATTGCAGTACTTGATATGAGTGACTTAGAGTGAAACAGAAGAGAACATATCCTGTCAGACAATTTCATAAGTGTTTTACTTTGGAAGTGACAAACATGTAATAAAATATGTGTCTCTAACACTGAGGTAAGCTATAGCACCATTAGATGGTGACTATAATGCAAGGTATGACAGAATAATATAAGTCAGACTTCTTGGGAAAACCTATCAACATAACCATCATTAAAGTCTATGTAGACACTGAAGGAGAAATCAAAAGCTTTTACCAATTATCCAGGAGGAAATCAATCACACACCAAAACAGAAGGTGCTAATAATCATAACTGACTGGAATGTAAAGGTAGGAAATAAAACAGATATGGGTTAAAAATGAAACAGGATGTTGAGTCACAGAATTCTGTGAAGCCAGCAATCTGTTCATTGTAAATACATGCTTCAGACAACAGAGCAGCTACAGTACATGAGCATCTCCATGTGCCCAATACAGAGATTAAACAGACAACATAATCAGAACTAATACTGTAGATGGAGAAGTTCCCCCTGTCAAAACAAGAACAGGAGCTGATTGTGGTCTTGACCATGAAATATCTATATAACTAAAATCAAGGTCGGGTGCTGTATGTTCCTTATACAAAACCACACCCCTGCACCGATAGCGCTGAAACTCGGCACACATGTACCTTGGGCCAAAGAGACGGTCACTGCAGGGGTGACAAGCCCCATGGGGAGGGGTATGCCCCCTAAATAAATCTGCAAAGTGGATGCCCCCACTGACAGGAGAAAAAGCAAGGGAAAAAAGCCAACCAGGGGGATTGTGATGTCATCACCACAGCTGCCCAAATGGAGCCTCCCTTCTGCCTGACACAACCCATGGGAGGATGGAAGGGCCAGGCTGCGATGGCTACCCACTGATTGTAGTCACTGGGGAGGCTGCTGCCGGCAGCCAGAGTCAGGCTGAGATGGCACCTCATGGTGGAGCTGAGAGAGCAGCTGTGATGACAGCAGACAAAAAGGTAAGGCAGCTGGGGTGGGGGGCTGGCTTGGGTCTCTCCTTGGCTCGGGTAGGGTACCCCTGGGCAATGCCAGGTCCTCTGCTAGTTAATGTCTAAAATTAAAGTAAAGCTGGATAAGAATGAAAGAGAAAGAAAGAGAGAGTAATAATGCCAGAATATAATTTAAATAACAATTCTTATGGATGTAAAGTCCATATAAAGAATAGATTTTCATTACTAAATTCAGTTGACATATATCAGAAGAACTTTGGATTGAAACAAGAAATATTATCAGGGGGAAATGCAAAAATAAAGCAAAAGCTTATTCTGCAGTTTTTAAAAAGGGTCCCTCTTTGATGGAGGCAACTGGATGGCACATAACAACAACAAAAATAAGCTGGAGGGAAGGGGAACCCCAGTTTCAACAGATTTTTGTTGCTCAGAACAAAGCATGTCCACTGAGCACTCAAAAACACAGATCCCAGCATAAGTGGCCTGTGTTCTCTCTGTGTTCAGATCTGTCCCCTTATTCATCTAGGCCAGTGGTTCCCAACCTTTTTTTGGCCATGCCCCACCTAAGCATCTCTAAAAACCTCATGACACACACACACACACCCCATGACATATAATTCTTATTATTCAAAAAGTGAACTCCTATTTACATGGAGGAAGCCTAAAAGGCCATTAACTTGGTCTAACTCATTCTCAAATTGCACCCCTGTGGTGTGTGTGCTTCACGTTGGGAACCATGGATCTAGACGATGGCAGTGAAACTAAGCCACTGTACACAACAGCCATTCCTTCCGCAGGACTTTCCTGCTGCCTGAACACTTTCTCCCCTGGGAGTGGGAGGGTGGGTGCACCTTTGTCTCTGCACCGGATGGGCTCTATGGGCTCAGCTCCCAGGATGAGAAAAGCCAAGGGGAGAGCAGGGACCCCTAGGAAGCAAACCGGATGCACTGATTCAGCTGAAGCTGATAAATGAGAAACAGCTGGATGGGGCTGGTCTCACAGAGATAAGAGCAGAGGATGGGGAAAGCCAAGGAGGATCAATGGTGCTAAGAAAAAGGACATGTGAAAAAAAAGCCCTGGTGACCCAATGGCTAAACTGCTGTAAAGGTAAAAGTTTCCCTTGCTCGAAAGCCAGTTGTATCCGACTCTAGGGTTCAGTGCTCATCTCTGTTTCAAAGCCGATGAGCCAGCGTTGTCTGCTTCTGCAGACGGTTCAGTGGTCATGTGGCAGGCATGACTAGACACTTGAGTGCACGGAGCGCTGTTACCTTCTCACCAAACTGGTCCCTATTTTTCTACTTGCAATTTCTTGCTTTTGAACTGCTAGGTTGGCAAGAGCTGGGACAAAGACGGGAGCTCATTCCCTCCTGCAGTACTCGGGAATCAAACTGCTGACCTTCTGTTATGTATGTTAACTGTCTTTTCTGACAGGAGCGGAAATGTATCTTTTCTCATGTATCTATTCTTATGCAAATAAGTGGATCGAAAATGCGCACACTCTGTTAGCCAATGGGCTTGTTGTATTATTGTTATTGTTACTGTTTATAGTGTACATAAGTCCGAGTTTTGCCCCATCCAAACTGTGTTCAAACCCCACTCATAAAGAGCTGAATTTCACTACTTCACCACTCATCTGCCTCTTCATTCCCTGAACATGAAACCTTCTGCCTCCCAGTCAGCATCTTAGCCACTTGAGCCAGTGCAATGCAAGTTCGATCCTAATGTGGCTCCAGGTTGACCTGGAGTACCCAGCATATTGGGGGCAAAATGCTAATTACCCTGTGAATAATGTGATGAGGTGGTATATAAGTGTAATTGCTATTGCTAAGATTACAGTGCTGTTTTCTGTACAATAGCAGAGGCAACAAAGAAAGCTGGACAATCTCTTCCCATCCCACCAGCAGACGATAAAAGCTGAAAAATCTGACTGCACCTTCTCTTACATCAGCTCCTGCTCCTTATACAGCCCCAGTACAGGGGAGGCACGTAAGGAAGGGTGTGTCTTCTAGGGAAAGGCTGAACCAGGAGCCACCAACCATGCCTCCTTCCATCCATCTGCACAAGCCCTCTTGCAAGCACTACTCCTAGTGTGACACTGGCTCTGTCTGTCTGCCTTCTAAAACTTGGAGGGAAATCCAGTGAGAATAACTGAGACTGCAAACAGGCAGAAAGTACCCAAAGAACTAGTGACTGTAACTCAGCCCTTTGATACTAGGAGGGAAGATGTTTTGGGGGAAGCAGCTGTGCCTTTAATTAAAGCTACCACAAGCAAGGAATATGCCCAGAGCCCATGGAGTTGTGTGTGTGTGCGTGTGCGTGTGCGTGTGCGTGTGCGTGCGTGCTTTGGCCCTGCCAGCACCCTGCGAGGAAGGGTTGGTGGGAGGCACACTCACTTAAAGACTTTTCATAAATTAGTGGGTGGAAGAATCCAAGTTCTCACAGGCAGCTGCCCAACTCCAGTGTGAATAATAATAGCACTGCATTCTGGTCATCCAGCCATTCTAGCCCATCTGGAACCACTTACATTCTGAGAATATTTAACCACTTAGTGACTAAAGCTGCTAAAGTTTTAGATAATCTCAGCATGGAGGAGAAAAACTACTCCTAGCTGTCACCAAGGCAGTTCTTGGCTGAATCTCTCCAATCTAGCTGTTTTGCCCTTGTCGGTTTAGATGTTGTCCAATCACATAATAAGCAGGGCTTCAGCAAACCCTGTAGTGGTGGTGGTGCTGCCTATAGGACATTCTGAGAGAGTTGCCTCAGGTGTCCTTGATAGGCTATCTTCTCTTTGTCTCATGCCCACGGGAAATCCATTGGTGTCACCTCCTGCTGGGCCTTGAGTGGGTGCTGAGGACATTCAGGGGAAGCTGAAGAGGATCAGCTGGGTAGTGATAGAGCTCTGTGCCCAGCGGGCAAGAATAAAGATAAGCTACAAGGAGAGAAGTATTCTGGGAATTCACAGGAGACCTGGGAGGAGGGAACTAGGTTGGAGGATGTGCCATCTAGGGCAGATGTTGTAGAATAGGAGGAGGATCTGCTTGGGTTTTTCAAATATGCCCTTGTTGGAGACCCCTGAGGTTTCACACAGCCAGGGACAAGTTAGGGCTTTAGAGCTCCTAGATGCTGCCAACTGCATCCAGGTTGCCAACACTGTTGGGGCCATTCTTATTCCACTGTCCACCCCCACAATGACCCAAACACTGCCTGAGATGCAAGCATGCAAAAGCAGGGCAGAGAGGTGTCTGCAGAAATGCATGGGAGCAGTGCCGCAATCGGGGGGAACAAGTAGGAGTCCTGTCCCGGGCCCGGAGATGACAGGGGCCCATCAGCGCCAGGAAACCACCGATGTGCGCATGCGCAACAGACCACGCATGCAAAGAAAACCACAGGGGCGTGGTGGCACCAGGAAACCACTGGTGTATGCACGCGCAAACAGACCACGCATGTGCAGAAAACAACGTGGGTGTGGCCAAAATGGGGGGCGTACTGGACCTAGAAATTTTTGATGTTGGCCCTGCATGGGAGGACCCGTAATAGCTTGGCAACCCATGAGTCCAAGTCACCTTTGAGAGGACTGCAGCATTTGGCTTGGACTGGACTACTTTGAATGGCGCCACTCCTGTTGGAATCAATAGCCTGCCAGAAGATCTGAGAAACCCCTGGGCTAGAAAATGGAACTGAGTCAAGGAGTGTATTGAGGAAGAGTAAGCTCTTTCTTGGAAACATCTGTCACAGCAATACATATTAATCTGCACCACACTCCTGAGCGAATAGAAGTCACAGTAGTTGACTCTGATCCTATTACCTCAGCCCAAATCATGTGTCAACAAGATGGCTCCTGTTTATTCCTGCCTCAGGAGCAGCACCAGGGCAGAGAATGATGGTTTCTTGATGGTTTGTGCCTTCTCTAGTTTTATACTAGCATATTTTGCCCGGCGGTGCTGGGCTTTGTAAAATTGTGTTGGATAGTAAAGGGTTTCATTTTTTTCCTTGAACCAGTGGTGCTGGGCTGTTTTAAATGGTGTTGAAAGGTTTTGTGATTTTGTGGCTTCGAGGCGCTGCGTCCGCCTGTGGCAGACTTGCGATCCCAGTCTGTGTTTTATTTTTATTTTTTGCGCGCCGGCTTCCTCAGTGCCGGGCACTTTAAATTGTTTTTGGAAGGTTTTTGTTTTATGTTTATGCAAATTTTATTTAATTTAATTTATTTAATGTAAATAAAAAAATTTAATTTTAAATTTAATTTTGGTTTTTTAAATCTTTATTTGTACGGATTTTTAATTTTTGGTTTTTTGTTTTTTTTGAGTGAAAAGTGATTTCTGGGGGTTTTTGGTATTTTTTGAGATTAGTGTGAATATTTTTGAATGTTTTGATAACTTTTTGGATTAATTTGGGAATTAATCTTAATAGTTTCAATATTTTTGAATGTTTTTTTCTCTTGTGGCCTCCGGGTTGGGGTGGTGAGCTTTTCTTCCTCTCTACAATTTTTCTCTTTTGTCCTCTGGGTGTCGCTTCCGGTAAGTATTTTCTTCATTTTCTCAGTTGAGTTCCTGTCATCATGGAGTGAAAACGTCTCTTGGTAAGCTCCCAGGTTGTTGTTGTTTTCTTGGGGGGAGGGGGCTTGTGTTGGGTTTTGGGGGGTGTCTTTGTGATGTTTTTGTGGTAATTTTTTTTGGATGTTTTTGTGTTTCGTTTTGACTGTTTTTGTGACTGTTTGTGACTGTTTTGGTGTGTACTTTTTTTTGAGGGGGTCTTTTTTTTTTCACGGGCCAGGCTCGATCCCTGGCCTGTGGAAAGAAAAGGGCGGGGGGGGGGGGATTCTTTTTTTTGTGGGCCAGGCTTCATGCAAAGGAAAGGGTGTGTGTGGGGGGGTGTCCCTTACTTTCAACGGGTCGATCCCTGACCCGTTGAAAGTAAGGACAGTGGCGGCGGGGGAGTTTTTTATTTTATTTTTCACGTGCCGGCTGCCTCAGCGTTCTGCGCGCTAATGGCGCGCAGGACGCTGGGGCTTGTAGTTTTGGCCTGCGCATGTTTGGTTACTGCACCAGTTTTTTTCCTGCGGCTTTTTTTGATTGGCCGTGGCGCGTTTCCGAACGTTCCTTTTGCCATGCCACTCAGCCTGATTGGCTCTGGTGCGGCACGGCGCAAGTAATGTTGGGAATTGAAGTTCCCTTTTTTTGTTTGCGTCCGGGGGGCTCCTGCCCCCCGCCCAAAAATTTCAACCCAACAGTTACCTGCTAACCCCATTCGGGCGAGTGCACGGAGGCTCGGACGGGGCTAGTGGGGCCTGGTGCAACATCCTTTGTCACATTCCAACGGTTAATGCACCATTTTATAGGTATAGATTCCAGGGTGGATTTACAGATCATGCACTACCGACATTGTATGTAGGATATCTGGAATTCTGTTTTAGAATGCTGTGGGATTTCTGTCTACTTGTTTTACATAGGAAAGGTAAAGGTTTCCCTTGCTCGAAAGCCAGTTGTATCCAACTCTAGGGTTCAGTGCTCATCTCTGTTTCTAAGCCAGCGCTGTCTGCTTCTGCAGACATTTCCGTGGTCATGTGGCAGGCATGACTAGACACCGGAGCTCACGGAACGCTGTTTCCTTCCCATCGAAGTGGTCCCTATTTATCTACTTGCAATTTCTTGCTTTCGAACTGCTAGGTTGGCAGGAGCTGGGATGAAGACGGGAGCTCATTTCCGTCCTGCAGTACTCGGGAATCGAACTGCTGACCTTCCGCTTCCCAGTCAGCGTCTTAGCGACTTGAGCCACTGCAGTACCCTGTACTGTTTTATATGCAGTTTTACATATAATTTATTATATGTACAGGTTTTACACAAATACATGTTACAGAATACCAGGAAAGAGGTAGTTGAATATTTTCTGGGCTAAGAGCGAGCTTGCCAGCTGGAAAACATGTGGGATGGTTGATATGCTGCCATCAAGCTTGGTTAGATCGCAAAATGAGTTTAACGAGAGCCAATATAGTATTCACACATGTACACCTCCTTCTTCCTCTCCCTCCCCCTTACAAATACTTCACATATGCAGATCGCCTAATAAGGGGATCAAGTGACTAGCTCAGTGATGAACAGTCAAGAGCCCCTGGGAGATCTGGAGGAGAGGCAGCAGATAAAGAAACTCAAAATATGCATTCTTTCTTCATGCCACTTCACTACTCCAACTGCAGCTCCCCTGGTGGCTTAGTAGTTAAGATTGGAGATTGGAAGGTTGGGTTTTGATACCCAAGGGCTCCACTTGGGGGGACATGAAAGGAGCTTCATTCGGGCTTCCCCTGAGCAGAGCTTCTCCAGCAAAAATTCTTTCAACCCAGAGTAATCTCTGACATGAAATTATTATTATTACTACTCTAACATGCCCTCTGTATAATGCTGCTTTTCATGAAGCATCTTTTTTTTTGTCTTTCAAAAACTGCAAGAGGAAGGTGATACCTTTATTGGATCACTGAAAATTAAAATGTTGCAATCTTTCGAGATCCAAAATCTCTTCTTCAGGCATGGCATGCTGCCTTCTTTCCAGGTACAAATCTTAGAAATGCATGTGGAACAACAGTAAAAGAAGTGGCAGGCATCAGCCGGTTCACACTGGATCGCCCATACTGGTAGCAAAACTGACTGGCCATGCCCACCTCACCACCCCTCCCCTCACCACCACCCCTCCCCACCCCCTCCTTCTCTCCTCGTACTCCGGGCATGACCAAGAGCCAAGGAGAAGAGGAGCAGGAAGCAGGGGCAGGGAGGAGGCAGGGAGGAGGAGGAGGAGTTATGTTGGGCTCTCCGGGGTGCCCCTATCACCACCATGCCCTCCCATTGGGGCATCATCATGGGAGCAGGGGGAGTTGCTCAACTCCATTTACAGCCAAAGAGCCAGTGCTGTCTGTGTTTGCAGATGTTTTCATGGCCATGTGGCAGGCATGACTAGATGACATGGCCATCCCCAGCAAGTTATATATCCAGATTTGGCCCCACCCAAGGTTTGGCCCCACCCACAGAGATAGCTCCACTTCCAGAGATAGCCTCATCCACAGTGTGGTAGCAATTTTTTTTGATGCTCATCACTGAGTAAAAGGCTTTTGATGCATCACGCCACCCCACAGGATTTTGAGATTTTGGCTCTCAAAAGCTCACAACATTTTAATTATCAGTAATCCAATAAAGAGATTACCTTCCTCCTGCATTTTTTGCATTTTTTTGTAATTTGAATATGGACCACACAGCTAATCTCCTTTTTTGTTTTTGTTGTATGTTATGTAAGTAGAGAGCATGTAAATTCTTTGAAAATCAGCATAGCGTTTTTCCATTGACTGTTGTTTATTTTGCTTTGTTAGGTTTTGTTGGTCCACTTCAACAGAAGGACAGGAACCATACATCTGACTTGACTGCAGGAATGACAGTAATGCACTGCAAATACTTTGGTGCTATTTGAACATGGGTGGGAATTGAGGGCTGTCTTCGGGGTGGGGGTGGGGGTGGGGCTATCAGCACATCAAGGGCAAGCTATGAAGATGATGTCATAGGACAGAGACTCTCACTGATTAAAAATGCAAAAGATGAGACCAAATATACTGAAACTTATCTAGGATGTTGTTATCCAAGTTTTATCGTTCCCCTTTCCTCTTCTCATCGATTTCCACATATGAAGAAAATGCTTGGAATGTATAAATAAACAGCTTCTCTCCCTCCTCCAGCTTAATTTCTAATCTTCTTTTGTAATGCTAAAAGCAAAGCCAAAATCTGATTGGGTGGGAAAACTGAAAGAATTGCTACGTGGCCTGGTTGTGTAAAGGGTGAGAGAGATACTGATAATAACATTTATGTTTCCTTTAATCATCATGACATCTTACTTGACCAGTAACTTTGTTGTTCAGAAATAAACCATCCTGCCTTAACATTTTCAGAGTACCATAACACTCTGATGTCTTGGGACTATTGACAGATAATGATAAAGGTATTAAAACCTCAGATCAAACTGGGTGATCCAGCACTGGTGTTAGTCATTTTTGCAACTGAAGAGGAAGAACAGACTTGAAATATAGACTCCGTGGTGCCTATCAATCCCTTTATTGGGAAAAAGAGGAAAAGAATTGGCTGGCTGGCTGGCTGGCTGGCTGGATGAATGAATGAATGAATGAATGAATGAAGTAGTAGTAGTGTTGCATTGAAATTTGAGGGATTGGAGTTCCAGTCCTTAACAGAGCCACAGAACTCTCTGAGTGAGCTTGAGCCAGTCATTCTCTTTCAGCCTGCTTCATTTGGCTATTGTGACAGGAAAATTGGTAGAACCATATAAATTGCCGTTGGATGTGCAATCAAGTCTAACTGTTATTTATGTTAGCTGTGGATATCTGTGGCTTTTTAGATAAACATTCAGAGACTATTAGGTGACCTCTAGTCAAGGGACTGAGAAACCATTTGTATGTAGCGATATTCTCTACCTAGAAAAAGTTTATGATGAGTTAGAATTTACTTAATAGCACATAATTATTATGATCATTATATAGAAATAGAGTCAGATGGTGAGTCCTTATGATGGTTCACTCCAGATTGGCTTACCAATATAAACCTATCAAATATAGTCAGCTTAAGACAAAGGAAGCCTCCCTCCTAAATTCTGAGGTGAGCCCATCTTTCCCTTCCAAAACCACCTACAGGTCCATTTCTTCCCAGGTGTCTATTCTGATGCAAAACAGACACTCTCTGGTTTGCTATTGCCATTTTCCAGATCCTTTTTCTGACACAGTGATTTTATTTATTTATTTATTTATTTATTTATTTATTTATTTATTTATTTATTTATTTATTGCTCAAATTTCTATGCCGCCCAATCAGGCGAACCCGACTCAGGGGTTTGGGAGAAGGTGACAGGAGGACAATGAAGTGACCAAACCAAGTCTCCCTACATGAGAGACAACTCAGTGTAATTACATTAAAGCAGAGGGGACAGGATACACGCTATTGTTAAAGCTTTTTTAAAAATGTATCTCGTCTATTGCTATTACCTGCACTGCTTTGGATGCTAGAAAATGGTATCCAAAGCAGTAATAGAATCAAAATGAAATAGACGCAACAAAAACTTAAAACCAGACTTGATAATGTATAGTAATATGATTCAAAGTGACTGCAGTGGCTAAAGTGGCTAAGGCGCTAACTGGGAGGAGGAAGGTCAGCAGTTCGATTCCTGAGTACTGCACGACAGAATGAGCTCCCGTCTTTGTCCCATCTCCTGCCAACCTAGCAGTTCGAAAGCAAAAATTGCAAGTAGATAAATAGTGACCACATCGGTGGGAAGGTAAACAGTGTTCCGTGTCTAGTCATGCCTACCACATGACCACGGAAACGTCTGCAGAAGCAGACAGTGCTGGCTCTTCAGCTATGAAACAGAGATGAGCACTGAACCCTATTGTTGGATACGACTGGCTTTTGAGCAAGGGTGACGTTTACCTTTACTTTTAATATAATTCAAGCATATCAGAGAGTAAACAAGACAAAAAAACATTGTGGCACTTTAAAGACTAATGACTGCATTTTAATGCTAGCTTTCCTGGATCAAGTCCACTTTGTCAGCAGTTAGTCTTTAAAGTGCCACAATATTTTTTGTCTCTTTGTTTTGTTTACTCTCTGATATGCTTGAAACACAGACTAGCATGGCTACCATTTCAAAAATAATATGATTGTGTGCCATCAAGTCAGTTCTGATTTAAGGAGACCCTTTCCAGGTTTTTTTACTTAGAGGGTAAGCAAAGCAATCACACTTACATACCGCCCCATAGCGTTTAGTGCATTCTCTGGGTGGTTCACAAATTAATTAGCATTTCGCCCCCAACATCCTGGGTACTCATTTTACTGACCTTGAAAGGATGGAAGGCTGAGTCAACCTCAATCCCTGGTCAAGATCGAACTTACAACCTTTTGGTTGCAGGACAGCACTTTAACCACTGTGCCCCCAGGGTCCTATGAAATGGTTTACCATTCCCTTTTTCTGGGATTGTGCAGCTTGCCCAAGGCCACACAAGCTGGATTTTCTCTTTAGAGTCCCAGTGGGTAATTCGACTCACAACCTTTGGTACCACAGCCAGAAATCTAACTTGCTGAGTGTTGTGTTCTAATGGTTTTACCTTCCACATGGATTACAATGTATCGGAGCCAATGTAACCTTGCCTATAGCAACAATGTAACCTCCAGCTGTATCATATAAACCCTGTAATAGGACGCGAGCTAATGACCACCAGCTGGCAGCAGCGAGCGTCCAAGCTCTCTTGGTCCGAACTCATCAAAGGCAACAGCGCGGGAAGCTTTCCCGCCACTACCTACACCTGGACAAGAAGGGCGTGACTCGCAATGACGTCACGCAGGCAGTAGCCAATGGGCTACCATGGCACCACGTTCAAATGTATTACTGCTGTATAAAAAGAGCTATCGATCCGCCATTACCTCATGTTCCCTCTGTCCACGATGCAATAAACCTGAGTTAACCCAGCCCGAGGCTGTGTCCTGTGTCTTGGTTTTCATACACCAAACTGAGCTATCTAGCCAATATAAATACAGCAAAAGAAACACCACCACCCAACCAATTAAAATCTCTCAGGAGCAGCCTAGCTTAAAATCCAAATCATGTCTGGAAGGGGGGGGGAGAGTTTTTGCCTGCCTCGCATCTCTTGGCAGAGTATTCCAGAAACTAGGAGCTGTAGCTGGCCAAAGACATTTCATTACCTGAGTAAGGTAAAGGTAAAGATCGCCCTTGCTTGAAAGCCAGTTGTATCCAACTCTAGGGTTTTATGCTCATCTCAATTTATAGCCAAAGAGCCTGTCATCTGTTGAGCCATGGCGAAGTGGGAGCTTCGCAGCTGGGAAATGAGGGCTTGGCCACAAAGGGGCTGGTGGCAGGGGCCCTGGTGTGGTGGAGTCTTGTGCCCCCTTTTCTCCCTGGCGCTGAGGACTTGGCCACTGTGGCGCGGGACTGGACATCACCCCCCGCCCAGCCTAGACTTTTGACTCTGAGGCCTGGACTCTTGCAGTCGAATTCTTGTTTTGGGATGT